>JAQMYL010000012.1:13920945-13948586 GCA_030014365.1 Clarias pachynema | reverse complement strand
AATGGTCATGAAAATAAAGAAAACACATTGAATGAGTGAAGGTGTGTCCAAACTTTTGGCCTGTACTGTATATATATTGTCAAAACATTCTGAACACCTGAGCATCACCCCCATATGTGCTTTTTGACCATCCTGTCAAAAATCTAATATCAGACATAGATTTATGACTGTTATAAAAACTGCAATTCTTCTGGTGAGGTGTAAAAGTGAACATCTGGAAAAGTGAACATCTTTGGCACTGATGTCATGTGAAAAGGCCTGGTGCCTCACCAGTGTTCCAGTTCATCCCAAAGGTGTTCATTGAGGTTGAAGTCAGGGCTCTGTAGAGACCATTTAATTTCATCAATGCCAACCTTAGCAAATTATGTCTTTAAACAGAACTCTTTGTGCGCAGAGGCATTGTCATGCTGAAACTGGGCCTCTTCATTCCAGTTTAATGTGCATAATGTGCAGTTTATTGACAAATTTCTTTCAAATACATATTATACATCAAATTATTCAACACTAATCCATGCAACTTTTATAATTTTTGAAAATGATAAGTTCTGTGTGTAAATAATGTTTTCCAGGTCAGTGCTTTTCAAAACCATGACAAAATCTAATACCTAACTTTTCCTATCACTGAGGCAGAGAGCAGATGTTTGACTGGATGATTCACGCTGCACTCACACATACCTCATAACACAGTCTGGCCATATGTCTCCAACAGGAGAACTGATGCGATTATGCTAATATGTAGTCAGTTTTTGAGATTTTTTTTTTTTTTTTTAAGATGTAGATTTGGCTACAGGAGGCTGCTACTGACTGCTCCTATATAAATTAAATCCATATAAAATCTTGAAAAGCAAAACACTATTTGCTTTATATATAAGTATACATTGTCACATTTATTATCATTAGTCATTGTCTGTGTTTCAGTAAACTATTTGCCCCTATAGTCAGACAAGTTTGATTCACTGCATCTTTGCTGTGGTGCTGAAAAAGACAAGCGTGTTACCTGTCGCTAGGCTGCCTACTTTACATTCACCTGGGGTTGGAATTCATTTGCAATGTCACTGGGGACTAGTCCTCGAACTGTTTTTCTTCTTCCCCTGGTAAATACTTATGCACAAAGACATACAAATAAACAAATATCTAAGAGTTTTACATATACATTTTTTAAAATTCATGAAAAATAGTTTGACCTCAGTGCTGCCAAGCTGCCTTAGCCCTGGCTCTCAACTGCTCTGATACAATTGGGTACCAAACTGGCAACTCAAGTGCATTAAAAAACTGCCACTGAAATGATAGAATTCTTCCCAGGTGTGGAGAGTTTTTGAGTTTTTGTCAACCGATAGCACATGGGCGGAAATCCCCCCCGCCCTTCATTAAACAAGTATGTTTCAATTGGAAATGTTCCATTAGCTGATTTAAAATTAATTCTTGATATTAACTGTATGCCTGAGGAAAGTGCTGAGGGTTTGGCTATACTGCTTCAAAAAACAATCGGATAAGGAAAGTTCAACAACTTAAATGTTGCAAGCAGGACCTTTGGAATCAATGCAGATGAATGCACCCTGAAAAGCTTTTCTGAAAGCATGCATTACTTCTTCAACATTATGTTGGTTTATACATCATATTATACTGTAACATTTGGCATTAGTCTTGTTTAGTCAACGTATCTTAAATGTTAATATGCTCTTAAAAAATCTTTACATCAATAATCGCATGAACACAAAACATTAGCCAGCATCTACTGTAGGACTTTGATTCCCAAACTAGGGACTATAGTTATAAAAAGGGGTCATCTCCTCACTCATCTTCTATACCGCTTTGTTGTATATACAGGGTCACAGGGGGACTGGAGCCTATTCCAGGAGACTTAGGGCACGAGTTGTGGTACACCCTGGACGGGGTGCCAGTCTATCGCAGGGCACACACATACACACACTCACATGGTCATTCACACACTACGGGCAATTTGGGAACAATTTGACGATTATCTTACAGCTAATGAAAACCCAAAATTCAGAAATGTATTTATTTATTTATTTTAAAAAAAGATTTTTAACACAGAAATGTTGGACCACTGAAAAGTATGTTGGAGCTCCTCTACTGCAGCAATGCAGCGTGGCATGAAGGTGATCAGTCTTTCGGCACTGCTGTGGTGTTACAGAAGCCCAGGTTGCTCCGATGATGGCCTTCAGTGTCTCACATCTTCGTCTTCACAATACTCTATACTGTAGATTCTCCAAAAATAGGCTTTAGGTCAGATGAATTTGCTGGTCAATTAAGCAAATGGTCCTTAAACCAGTTATTAGTTCTTTTGGCAGTGTGGGCAGGAAAATGAAATCAGCATGTACATAAAGCTGTTCAGCAGAGGGAAGCATTAAATGTCCCAAAAATTCCTAGTAGACAGCTGCGCTGACCTTGGACCTGATAAAACAAAGTGGACCAACACCAGCAGGTAACAGGACTCCCCAAACCACCACTGACTGTAAACTTTACACTTCAAGCAACTAGGATTCTGTGCCTCTCCTCTCTTCCTCCAGACTTTGGGAGCTTGATTTCCAAACAAAATGCAAAATTTACTTTCTTCTGAAAAGATGACTTTGGCCCACTGAGCAACAGTCCAGTCCTTTTTGTCTTTAGCCCAGATAAGATGACTCTGACCTTCAGAGTTTCTTGTTCAAGAGTGGCTTGATGCAAGGAATGCAACAGTTGTAGCCCATGTCCTGGATATGTCTGCGTGTGGTGGCTCTTGAAGCACTGACTCCAGATGGAATCTCCCCAAAATTCTTGGGCCTTGTTTCATAATCCTCTCAAGACTGCGGTCATTCCTGTCGCTTGTGTACCTTTTTCTACCACATTTATTTCTTCAATTTAATTTTTCATTAACGTGCTTGCTATACAGAACTCTGAACAGCCAGCTTTTTTAGCAATGACCTTTTGTGTCTTACCCTCAATGTGCAGGGTGTCAATGATCGTCTTCATGAAAAACTCTAATTTAATCTAGTTTTCTAAAATCTTTTTAACAAATCTTTATAATCTTATCTAATCTTTTAAATCTTTTTAATCTAATTAACTCTAATCTAATTCGCATTAATTTGAGTTAATTAGCTGATTAGAGTGTGACACCATGAGTCTCCAATGTTTAACTTTTCACAGTATTCTAATTTTCTGAGATACTGAATTTTGGGTTTTCATTAGCTATATATACAGGGTCACAGGGGTGTATACAGGGTCACAGGGGGACTGGAGCCTAATTAAAAGATTTTAATTACTAAAATAATGTACTTTTTGATGATATTCTAATTTATTGAGATGCACCTGTATATTTCACAAAAGAATATTTCAGATATCACTCTAGTGTGCTCCTGCTTTGAAATGTTGAAAAGAGGCAGAACTCAAGAAAATGAATATGAAAAAAATATGCTGCAAAAACAAAAATAAAAATATTCATTGAATATTGATTTACAGGACTGGAAAAACTGAGTACCCAAATATTTTTTTTAGTTCACTGAAAATCATGGTCTGTTTTGCAGGCTTCTTATTGGCTGAAGCTGGATTAAATTCATGTAACTTTCGAAACTGAATGTGACAGGAGAAATGAGACATGCCTCCTGAAACGCTCTATCAAGAACTCTATGATCACGATTCCCACTAGATTGTTAAGTGTATGTGAGAAATATTAATTTGGTATTTATTCTTTACTCATCTTACATTGGTGAACTTGTCTTATCTTGTTACTGATGAACTTGTTACTGTTATAAGACGAAATGTTTAAATGTTAAAAGTGTAGTCAGGATGCTCAGTGCTTGGGGTCATAAAATGTGCATTTTTAGGTTGGTTGCCCTAAAGATTTTGGAGCGCTTGATCTAGCATAACACTGAAGATCTCAAATGCAGCTTTTCAGTTTATGAATAATCGTCAAGCACTTGAGCAAAATCCATGTTTTTCTGTTTTATTAGAATTTATGAGACGGAATTTTCATTTTTTTATGTCTTCTGCAATGTTTTTCATTTTGGTTTGTTGAATCTGGCTGAACCAATAACTGTGTGTGATCAAGGCTTAAAAGTACCTGCTAGTGTAGTTTAACACTGATTTTGAATTGCAGGTACATCGTTCCATATGACAGTGAAAATATATAAAGAAATAGGGTTTATCTTTATAATAAAGCAATAAAATGCACTATAAAAACATACACTCGTTGGCCATAACATTACCACCACACAACATTAACACACAACATTAACATTAAGTACCATTAATAGGATCATGGGCACCTAAGGCTCACCAATGTCTGCAGGGACCAAAGGCCAGCCAGTCCAGTCTGATCCCCGAGAGAGGGCAACAGAGCACAATCTCCAAAAAAAAGTGAATGTTGGCCAAGAAAGAAGGCAA
The DNA here is from genome assembly GCA_030014365.1 of Clarias pachynema. Classification (NCBI taxonomy): domain Eukaryota; kingdom Metazoa; phylum Chordata; class Actinopteri; order Siluriformes; family Clariidae; genus Clarias; species Clarias pachynema. The sequence continues at coordinate 13,944,203 of JAQMYL010000012.1, read as the reverse complement.
CCACAAGGATTCATTGCTCATGTCCTGGGGCCAGAAACCACAGCACACCCCCAGATGTCTTATGGAGTTATCCCTCGAAGAGCCAGAGCTGCCCAGGTGGAGCAAGGGGAACCTACACAAAACTGAGCATAATGTTTTGCATTGTAATGTTATGGCTGTTCTTTGTATATTCAAGAAACTGTTACGTAAATAATCAAAGTACCAACATTTCCATTATAATTATGAGGGTTATTATAGTGACTAAAGAAACCAAGCTTGTTATGCCCCTAACCAGAACAGCTGACTAACGTCAAACATCTGGGGCAAAACCAACATGACACATTCTCCACACTTCACCATTTGCCATGGCTTCTTCATTAAAGCATAGTCTAAAAGGCATGCCATGCTAGAGGCATTTTATGCAATACAAATGTTATGCTTGTGTCTCGGGCATTTGTAAGTGGCCAGCTGTTTAACCACAATATACGATTTATTTTAACAATTGTTTAAGTCTCTGCTTACTGACAAAACCTATATATGTGGAAATATATTTTATTATACTTTATATTTTTTAAAATGTTTTAGACAGGGAAATTAATTTTATAAAGCATCTATTTTTGGCGGCAAAGTTTGTCTTCCTCACTAGCTTTAATCAAAGACAGGAAAGAAGCACACATTAGAAGGTCAACAGCAGAGTATGAATTACTCAGTGGTATTGTGCAAGGTTAATTTTTTTCCTTAGTGTCACTGTACAGGGAGAGGAAATATATAATTTGGCATTTACAATTGCAGTATTAACTGTTTCATGTCACTCCTGTCATTCACCTTAAAAAGCAGAGAGATTAAATATATGTTGCTGCTTTGATCTCATCTGAAAAGATTTCAATAATGATGATGATTATGATACTCATTATTATTATTATTATTATTATGTCAAAGCATTTTTTACATTAACTATGGAGTGAAATTAAGGGCCACAACAATAGCATTATTGTGAGATAATGGATAGCCAACCTGTTGCCGCGCACGAGCACATACATACACACACCCTCACGCACCCAGTCACACACTACAGGCAATGTGAAGATGCAAATTAGCCTCCACCAAATGTTGTTGGACTGTGGAAAGAAACGCACCAAGCACAATGTTATTAATAATAATAGTTATAATAATGCCATATGTTAAGTGGCATACTGAACAATCTTCAGACCACCGGAGTTGTCATATTAAAAGGAAAAATTTCCCAAGAGGTGAAAACCATAACTGCAGGTGACTGCATATTCATTATACATAACAGCAATTATTACATCCCAGTTTTCCACACGTTGCACTTTTCCGGAGTTCATACAGTATATATTCATAGGCATTTTACAATCATCTTAAAAACAAACATGATGCATATTTCTTAAAAATATTTGTCATTTGTATTTATTTATGTTTGTAAAATGGGAGTAGTTTTTTTTCTAAATTCTTGACAGCACTTTCTGTAGAGGAGTTTTAGATCAAAGAGCAATTGAATCAAACATTGCTATCTTTTCCAGGATGACCTTTGGACAGTGTAGTGGCTCTTTTCTTGGCATTGTGATTGTCATGTATAAGACTAAATTGATCACATTTCTCCTATGTAAACATAAGGCATTTATAATATCATCGCTAGTGATTGCCCATGCAGCAGTGATGATATGGGATGGAGTGAGCTTTGCAGTTTTTCCTGTTATTACTTTACTGTTAATTTCCTTCCAGAGGCAAAGAATGGCTCTTACACCAACTCCACATTAGATTGATGAGAATGTGTTAGCCTCAGCAAGCATTGTAATGCATGATTTTTATAGATCCAGGAGAGCAAAGCCAGACATAGCACAACAGAACCCATACCCATAAATTGGGCCATATATTGGGCCACCTTGATTTTGAAGATGGAATTTACTTATTTATTAAGAACACCTATAAAAAATCTTTGCGCCCAGGCTTTTAATGGACATCGTATGTCTGTGAATTGTACATGGTTTGTCCTACTTGGAGTTTTTCCACACACCATAGCTGTTTTCTTTCTTACATGTCTTGATTCATCATTTGTGGTTCACCAGCCACTGAGACCACACATATCTCCAGGCGGTTGTCTGCAATCAAGGGATACCTGCAGGCCTGGTCCTGCAGATTGTGGTCTCTTTTGGAAAGACTTTTGGAACTTTTGTAAAGCCAAGGTCAGTGTGTTGTCTGTTATCCATCCAGATTCCAGTGGGAGGCCAGACAGAGTGAACCTGGTGACCCGGTTACACACTTGTGCTGTATCATTGAGAACCACAGTGCAAGATGCTGTTGGGGGTTGAGGTAGTCCATAAACAAATGAGGTTTCTATTTTACTAAGTCCTTTTCTTCCCACAGTGTACTCCCTGAAAGAGATGATCCTGACAGAAAGGGCAGGGAAGCACATTGAGTATCTCCACCAGAAAAGGCAAAAGGATGGTCAACGTGGATGCATGACACTGTTAATGCACAGTTTAATATACTTTGTATAGAAAGAAGCCTCAAACTTCCTCAGTATTCACATTTCTCTTGCATTAGCTTGATGGCTTACTACCTGGATATTTGGGGTGAGTTAGATGTGTTAGATCTTTTCTGTCATCTTGTGAACATCTCACATTGGCTGTTTAGTTGCTTCTTTTGATTCCTGACATTCCAGGTGGTCCAGTCTATGAAGTTCAGAGGCTGTTGGACCCTCACTGGGCACACATGCTTCATATGCCTTCCTGCTTTAAACACTTCTGCAAAAGCAAAAGATTTATGTATGTGTTTGTTTGTTTGTTGTACATATATATTATTAATTTGCATATGAACAGAAGTAAATACTTTCTAACCACACTGTACGCAGTAAAATATCCAGTGTTGATTTAACTCTCAGAGTTTATCTAACTAACCGGACTCATATGTATAAACACTACTGGGTGGTAATTCAACACTGGGGAATTTGCTGCGTAGTTTCTTTACTGTGTTATTTACTTATTTATGTGCATATTTGGCAAACAGTAAAGATCCCTCAGAGATTTACTCTTTGGTCAAATCAATTTTCTTCTTAATTTTTGGCTTGTAGCCTCTTCAGCAGACTTTACCTTTCACTGTTCATAGAGCAAAAGAAGCAGTCTAATGCTGTTATTCTACTGCTAAAATGACATATAATAAACAATAAGTCTGTTTCCTAAGTTTGTACTGAACATGAGGAATTGTTAAGCATGAATCTCATGAGGAGCATAAATTTCATTTGTGAAGGACTTAATTTTTGTGGTGAAGCCATTGTGGAGAAGGAACATGATGAACGTGTGACAACTGGCATGAGATTACTGAACTTTTAATCAACCAGTTCAATACTAGACCCAACAAACACCAATAACACATGTTTCCTAACACCTGTTCTTAATACTGATTATTATTATATTTTGTACATTTCTTAAATTTAGATTTTAAGAGATGAGAATTCAAATTAAATAAGTCAGTCTGTGCTGATCACGCATCTGTTTTTATTTGAGCCTCAGCAAAGGTGGAACAAATTTCCCAACTTATTGCAGATTGTTACACAGGCTTAGTTTTGTTTGGAGCATTCCTGTGTACTAGCACTTACTGGAATCATTGTGTTTAGTTGTTGCATTTTATGTTTTGCAAGTTCTTTTGGGCCAGCTGGTGAAAATTTTAACTTGCAGCACTTTCAAAGGTCTATGCATGAAATGTATTCTATAACGCACTGAAATAAAAAGAATAAATAATTGATTACATATTATTAGGAGCACTCAAGAAAAATATGTAAGCCAAATGAAAATAGAATTACATACATTTGTAAACTTATTTTTTTTTACTGCAGTAACAGACATTATATCAAAGAAAGAAAGAAAGAAAGAAAGAAAATTAAGAAAGAAAGAAAGACAGAAAGAAAGGAAGAAAGAAAGAAAGAAAGAAAGAAAGAAAGAAAGAAACAAACAAACAAAAATAAAATATGGACAATTAAATGGAAGTTCATATAGAGTGTAAAATGTTACTCTATGTACTAATCTATGTAAGCCCTTTTTTGTTAATGCTAGTGTAAGAAAACAAGCTGTTTCCCAGTTCAAAGGTATTTTTCCATGTTATAATAATCAAAATAACTTTTTCTTCATTTTCTTTCTTTTTTTTCAAATAAATGAAAAATAATTAGGATTTTAATTGGAATATGAAATTTCCCCACTGTGTGATGAATAAAGGAATCTTACCTTATCTTAAATAAAACTATTACCGTGTTCAAAATAATCAATGTGGCAGCATCCTAATTCATAAAATCATACTGATACTTTGACATGGATTTTGGTGCTGAAACTGTACAAATTGGAAAAAGACAAGGTAATATCTTCAACTTGTCTGATTTGGGTGAGTCTGTGTACCCACTGTTCTTGGCTGACAGGCGAGGAATGCTACAGTATATGGTCTCACCCACCACCAATTTGTATTCTGACATGCTTTTCTGCTCACCATGCTTGAAAGAACGATAATAATCTAAGTTTCCATAACTTTCCTGTCACCTTAAACCAGTTTGGCTGTTCTCCTCTGACCTCTCTAATATACAAGGCCTTTATAATCATCAGAACTGGATGTTGTTTGACCCACTGTTCATTATGTATTTAAGATAGATAGATAGGTAGATAGATAGATTTCTACAGTAAGATAACTTTATTGTATGGTTTATGTGCTAAATAAATGTATGTGCTATAAAACTTTCCCTCAATGACTTTCTGATGTAAGCTCATTGTCAACTATTATGCTAACTATTTGCCCACTACTGCAACTAATATGTACTTGCAAACAAATTTTACAGTTAGTGTCCCCTCTTGTAATTGTATGTTTTCTGTGTGTAAAAACATAATAAAAATCATCTGATTATAGCAGGTCTCAGTATTAGGCAAATACAACCTCAGACAAATAACAATATATAACTCATTATTTATTTAATAAAACTGAAGCCAAAAAGAAAAAAAACATGCTGGTAATACTAAGTCCCGCCTTATTGCTTCTACAGAATTTTAGGAGGGTAAGTTGCAGCCGGGTGCTGCAAATGATCAGACCTTGATTAATTGATCATCAGCAGGTGTGCAGACCTCTATAAAAGCAGAAGTTTGTGCAGTATGCTGGTCTGGAGCATTCAGGTGTGTGTGTTAACACAATGCCAATACATAAGCAATTGTTGCTAACATCTCTCTGCAAAAAGTTAGAAAAATCTTTTGGAAATGTTGAAAAAATTGGAGTTCAACATTCTACCTGGAAAATGATTATTTACAAGTGGAAAGCATCCAAGACGGTCACAAATCCTCCCAGAGTGAACATCCCAGTACATTCACCCTATGGTCAGAGAAATTAAAAAGCTACATCTCAAAATGCTACCCTACAGGCCTCACTGAGCATATTAAATGGTGAAGTCCATGACAGCCCAATTAAAGGAAGACTGAACAAGTTTTGGTTTGCTTGGAAGGGTGTCAACAGAAACCTCTTCTGTCTAAATAGAACATGGATGCATGATTTACAGAACTACATCTGGACGAACCACAAGGCTTCTGGAACAATGTCTTATGGAGAGATGAGACCAAAGATGTTTGGCCTTAATGCCCAGTATGAGGTTTGGCAAAAAACAATCAGCATTTCAGTAGAAAGACATCATACCCAATAGCTGGCATGACAGTGGAGGGGTTTTGATTTGGGCATCAATACAATTGATCCAAAGCACACAAGTAAATCTTTATCAGAATGGGTGAAAAATAGATGACTCAATGTTTTGGAATGGGCTAGTCAAAGTCAAGAATTCTGTGGTGAGACCTCAAGAGAGCTGTGCTTAAGCAAATGCCCCAAAACTAATCAACTGAAGCAATGTTGTAAAGACGAATTGGCCAAAGCTCCTCCACAACAATATGAAAAGCAGATAAAAACCATACAGGAAATGATTACTTCAAGTTATTGCTGCTAAAGGTGGAACTACCACCTATGGAATCATTGGGGTGCTTAGTATTGCCCACATGTTTATTTCTTTTAATTTTGGCTTCATTTTTGTTAAATAAATAAAGGCATGGTAAAAAAAAAAAAAAAAAAAACTTATATGTTGTTCATCTGAGGTTGTTTTTGCCTAATACTAAGACCTGATTAGATTTTTATTACGTCTTTACACAAAAAGCCTAGAATTAAAAGATGGGCACTAGCATTTTCACATGACTGCAAATACTTTATCAGGTCTATATCAACACACATTGTAGCTGGCTATACAGGTCAATTCTTAACATTTGACCTGAAACTCTTATCTCTGTACAGCAGGAAAAAATCTTCCCCAAGTTAAAATGTTACTCTAATGTCTACTCAGCTAAAACATAGATTGATCAGATGTCAGATTCGACGCGGTCCTTAGTCATTATAAATATCAATATACAAAATCCCATGGATATAAGAGGGTTTTTGTCAATGGTTCAGTATATCGAGGACTTGTACAAAGTCAATAAAGAGGATGAGCAGATACAGAACAAAATAATCTCTGTAACAGAAGTACATCATCCTTCAGCATGATATAATGATGAATGCACTCAAACATAATGGTATTCCATAACATTAAGCACCTACTGGAAATGCATTGGTGTAAGATTTCTGTATTATTATATTGTCATCTATCAGGTAACACGTGTTTTAACCTAAACATCCAGAATGCTATGAATGTGTGTGTCTATCCTGATAAAAATTTATACTTTGTTTTAATGTAGCTGGGAATGGAGGAGTTTTGGAGTTTGGAATTATGCAAAATACTGTATGAATGGGTAAAGGGTTTCACAATGAGTTGCCTTGCTGCCTCATACATCTAGTGTGCCTGGTTTAATTATAAGTATGGATTAATATCTGTCTGCATCAAGTGGCAATCAAATATGCCACAGAGCGTCTGTTCCCATCATGAGAATGCTTTCAGAGACAGGAAACCCATGAAAACCATGGGCCTAAATCTCAGAGGGATGGATAACATACTGTATAATTTCTGTGCCAGAAAAATCCTTGCAAATTCAAAGGTAACTATTCCCATGTATCCACTTCCCAAGGACTGTGAGATACTGTATCACGTCAGTTGATCTCATCAAAGGGTGGGGTGGGGTTACTTGGGTTTTCTATAGAGCTTGATCAAGTTACACAATCTGGGCAGACTTGTGTGAGTTTGTTTTTTTCTTTTTCAAGAGGAGAGGATTCTTGTAGAAATGTATTTAACTCCAATCCAGTTCAACTAGTATCCAAATTGTTTAACAAATGCAAAGTCCGCACTTTCAGGTAGGTATCACAGTTTGACAAATACAAAGAAAACTACAAAAAATACAAAGTTTGGGTCATTATTACACAACCCAACAAACAAGAAAAAAGGATTGAGGGTACTCCCAATTCAGGAGAGAAGAATAAAAAATAAATTTAAAAAATTCAATAATTAATTAATTTACACTACCACTCAAAAGTTTAGGATCACTTTGTAGCTCCATAGTTATTCCTGATTTTTATTTCTTTCTACATTTTAAAGCAATGCTGAGGGCATTCAAAATATACAATAATCTCCTTTGAACAGTTGATATTGAGATGTTTCTGCTACCCATGATCTGTAATGCCTACTTACAGAGATGGCTCTAATCTGAAGTGCTGTTAATCGGTAATTTTTGAGGCTGGTAACTCTAAATGAACTTCTCCTCTGCAGCAGCGGTAAGGTTTGGTCTTGACTTTCTGGGAAGGTCTTCTTGAGAACCAGTTTCATCATGGTGCTTGATGGGTTTTGCAAATGATTTGACAAATACTTGACAAATACTGTTCTTGCAAGAACTATTCCAAAAAGGCTGACCTCCCTGTCTTAAAACAACAACTGACAGTTGTTGATGTTGTTGGTACATAATTACTTAATTCAATATGTGTTATTTCATAGTTTTGAAATCCCCAGTATTGTTGTAGAATGTAGAAAATAAATCACTAAACAAAAACAAACATATGCACAATAACTGCTTTATTCTGTTAGGGTCATAGTGGATTTGATCTTGAGTATAATAAACCAAAATAAAGACATGGTTTTAGATGTCAGAGTGAGCTACAGTATGTGAAAGGGCATCAGATAGATAGTATATATGTGTAATATATTATTATTATTATTATTATTATTATTATTATTATTATTATTATTATTATTGTACTGCATCCATTTTACTGAACACATAATGTAAGGCATTTTACTTTATTTAGAAGTGTTTCCTAAGTGTTTCATATACATATAAAAAGGTTAAAAGTATTAAATATATTAAGACAAACATTTTTTGTCATAACAAACTGTAAGATATAACTGACATTAAATAAGACTTGGATCTACTTGTTAGTATCTTACCCACAAATTCAATTCAAGGACTTATAATCAAGTGATTTTAATTGTAACCTGAGAACTACCTGTTAATTTTTATTAAGGCCTTACGATTAAATAAATTTATCAAGCTACAGTATTACTTGTACAGTATAACTATTACGGTATAACTTGAAGTGTTATGGGGCACATACTGTATATTCTACATGGTTATTAAAAATGTTCTAAACAGGGTCAAGGAACTGACAAGATTCAGAGGATGGTGCTATACAGATGACTTCTACGTCTGTTAATTGAGAACACTGGGAAATATGAAGGCCAATCTACCCTGGCGAGAATTTTGTACAAACATGTTCAGAACCACGGACAGCGCACAAGGAACCATTTAGCTGCTGAAAGATAAATTAAAGTTGCTGGAGATTAGGAGATTTATAGACAACCAAGACATAAAACATGAGGCACGCTGCTAAAATACTTGGTGCACTCAATGTTATAATTTGTTTGTAAAGGATAGGTCGATAACATTCTCTGATTCCTAAGTTAGTCTGTGAATACTGTTAAGAAATCAGTCTGATAGATAAATATTTTTCAACACTTATGGTAGTTTAGAATGTTATTTAACATTTTTACCTGACTTAATTCCTGGAATAAAAGCAATACACTTTATATTTCCTTTTAAAATGTTTTAACTTCCATCAGTCCATGAGTCAGTTATTTAGTTCTGTATTCAATATATTTTTAAAGATTTTCCTTTTGCATTTCAATTGTTATTTAAATGAGATATTAGTGAGTAATATATATTGTCCTACTAAACACAACAATAATTGTTTGGTCAAAACAATTTTTTATTTTACTACAAATTGCTATTTACTACTATTTTTTTCTTGCTTCAAATGCAAAACTTATATAACATCAGTTTAATGTTTTTGCAATTACACAAAATGCTTGACCATGAAAACATGAATTGAGATCACTTAAACATTTGGTGAATTTGCATGGTAAGAATTTAACAGTAAAAACATGTAGAGCATTTCCATACACATATGTTGTGAGAACTCACAGGATTGGGACTAAAAAGTTATGTTTATACTCAAAAAAAGGCTTGCTAAGGAACATAAACATTGGACTTTGGAGCAATGGAAAAGGGTCATGTGATCTGATGAGTTCAGGCTGACCCTGTTCCAGAGAAATGGGTGTGCCAGGGTAAGAAGTGAAGCACATGAAGTAATGCACTCATGATGCATTGTGGCCACTGTACAAGCCTGTGAAGGCAGTGTTATGATCTGGTGTTGCTTCAGTTGGTCAGGAATTAACAGGGCTAAACGTAGTTTTAAATTCCTCCCGGTAATATTTAGCCAATAGGTAAGAAGAATAAACCATGGGGGTGATAAATTTATAAATTGGTGATTTTATAAATGTCTCTGTATAGTTTCACTTATTTTGCTTTAAAATATCATTTTTGTCACCTTCTGGGTTAAGGGGTTGAATCCAACCAATCCCAAATGGCATTAAATGGAAAGCTAATATGTATAGTATATAGAATCCATTGTCAAACACCAAATACTGCCTTTATCATGCATTAGGGAGGGATTTGGGGTTCAACCTTGTTAGAAAATTAGTTATCTTTGTAGCTCACCTTAGGCATAAATTAAACAACAAAGAGCTAATTTGGATTAGAAGCTATCTGGACAAGTTAGAAGCACTTATTAAGAAGAAAAAGTGCTGTTTAAGATGACATAATGTTATCAGATGTGTTTTGTGGCTGAAAGTGCATCTGTGGCTGGGTTTAATTGTTACCTACTGCTAACCATGCTGGCACACATCTACTGTAGTGTAATTATCGATACACAGTTAAATGTCCCAGTGTTGCTCTATATCCCTACTTGTGGAATGGCTTTCATCCAGAATACTCTGATATGATTTGATTTAATATGATATAATATGATATAATTTGTCATTACAAGAATAAATGATTATTGCTTACAGTTAGTGAAACAGCTTTGTTAGAGCTTGGTAGAAATCTTACTTAAACTTGTAGACCTCTGTATTTCTTTTTGCAAAGATTCTTCAAACTCACTTGGATTAGCATCAACTAAAGCTATGATGAATATTATCTGATTTGTTACCTATTATTACTCAGAGTTGTTGTTGTTGTTTTTTTTCCAAAAAATGAATGTCAGCATGTTTCTACTGAGGTACTGTAAATATTTTGCATGCTCTCTACATGTTCATGTGGGTTTCTTACAGATTCTCAGGTTTCCTCCCACTGACAGAAAACAAACAAGTAGGCAGATTGGTTATCAGATTGTGCTCTGTTCTGGTCTTCTGACCAGGAGTGAATTAATCATTGTTTCCACTCAAATAAACATTTCATAAGTGCCAAAATTCATACATACAGAATATCTATGCTGGTAGTTTGGTACAATGCTCTATACAGGATACTCTTATCTTCCACATGTCACATGCTTATCCTGCTTGGATTGTACAATACATGTCTTTTTTTCTACAGCTTGCTGTACTTATAGGCACCTTTTGATAGCACACAGGTGTAGCATTATGGTAAAGCATCAGTAGTAGCACACCTGCACTATTTCACTATGTTCCCATTATACTGAGTCTAAGAGCAAATTATTTTAATGATTTGATTTGGTTTCAGCTCTTTGTGTAAAAGTAAAGCTTTTTAAGTAAAGCTCAGTGCAGGATTCATTACTCATGAACATCTGCTCATATTAAGTGACTAAATAGAGAATGAAGTATATCAGTGTTAAAGAATTGAGTGACATGACAGTACTTAACTTTATTACCTCCAAATATGAGGTATGCCATATGTCAGCAGATGCCTTATAATACTGAAACCTTATTCTAAATTTCTAGATAAGGAACAGACTACACACTATGCCCCTTTATGACCCCTGTGAAAAAATAAACCCTTGAGCACATTTACATTAAATCACTGTCATTTATTCTGTTAAGAAGAAAAATTATTACACATCTTCTACCGTCCAATGGAGTAAGCCAAAGCTTTAATCTGTTTATACAGACCCCACTCCCACTGGCAGCAGTGACAGATATAGGTCTTAGCAGAAAACAAGGTAAGTGCACATTTGCACAAATGCTGCATTCCTTTTGTCACATTGATGTATAAACCTTTTCTACATCTTAACAACAGTATACATTCTTTCATCTAGGCCTAGTTCTTGACAGTGCTTAGGTCATCAAACACAAGTCTATCAGGCACACTTGTAAACTATTTTGGTTTGGTTAATATCCATGATCAATTCTTAGTCATACATTGGTTTAAAATATTCTGAAACAAGAGAAAAACACCTAAAGGATGCTGTGGCTCTACTGTCACTCACTCACTAATCTTCTATACCACTTTATCCTGTATTCAGGGTCACAGGGACCTGGAGCCTATCCCAGGAGGCTTAGGGCATGAGGCAGGGTACACCCTGGACAGATGCCAATCCATCGCAGGGCACACACACATACCTGGACACTCCGGGCAATTTGGGAACGCCAATTAGCCTAACCTGCATATCTTTGGACTGTGGGAGGAAACCCACCAAGCACGGGGAGAACATGCAAACTCCATGCACACAGAGACGGGAATCGAACCCAGATCTTGGAGGTGCAAGGTGACAGTGCTAACCACTACACCACAGTGCCGCTGGCTCTACTGTCACTGTCACAAAATATTCTAACCATTTCCTACTCATTTCCTTTTCCTCCCCACTGCAGAGAAAGAAGGAACTTTTTTTCTTTCCAGCCCCAGCTGAGTTGGATTTACAAATTTTGGAAAAGTGGTGTCATTTTTTTTTTTTTTTTTAAATATTGGTCTAAAAGCATCTACTGATTGCATGTTTGTAATGGAATGATAACTATAAAGCACTGAAAAAAGCTTCTGAGGTGAGTACAGGTTATAGGATATAATACGACATGTCAAGAATTTAATTATATTTCATTGAATTTAAATTAGCACACATGTATTAGTACACATTAGTATTTCTGAGTGGTTTTCATGGTGGAATAGCCTTGAATTTAAATTTAAATTTCATTAAATTTGTATTTTAAATTTAATAAGAAAAGTCTGTTGATAATAATGGTTGATAATTCCCTCCCAGAAGAAATGTGGCATGAGGTAGGGATTACTCTTGTCAGGATGCCAATCTATTTCAGGACACACTCACTCACACACTACAGGCAATTTAAAAACACCAATTAGCCCACAATACATGTCTTTGGCCAATGGGTGTAGAGTTCAGGACCCACCAAGCACAGGGAGAATATGCCAACTCCACACACACACACACACATCTAAAGCAGGACTCAAACCCTTGACCCTGAATGTATTAGGCCACAGTGCTTACCACTACGCCACAATGATGCCCTGATAATGATAAAATCAATTCAAAAGGGGAAAAAACTACATCAATATCCACTCTGTCATGGACAGATCAAGCACACATATGGACGCTTAGTTATCAAAGTGATTCACTGTTGTGACTGTGCACTTGTTATCACATTTTTTAAAATTCCTTAAAAGTTTTTAGAACCTTTATTATTTAACTATGACATGGTGGACATGTTAGGCTTGACAACATTCAACTACAACGAAAATATGATGGAAATTATAAATTATGTGTGTAAGTACTGAATGTACTTACAGCAGTTGTTTCAACCTTTATTGCAGGAGGACAAAATAATGGTGGTGATGTCACGGATTACATCAGCAAGTTCCCCCCACCAGGCAGTTACCCCTAAAATGACAGGGTCATACAATATGTTTGTTATTACTATTCTGAAAAAGGAATATAAAAACATATTTTGCAATATGTTCATGTTAACTGGGTGATTCTGAAAAGGAAATATCTTAGTTACATTTTAGTGATAACCTTTAAGTGTTAACCCTCATGACCCTCATAAGAGCCAGCTAGTAGGTGAAACCTGGCAGGTACAAACAATAATAGAGAACAAAATTATTCATAATCTTCTCAGAATGAGCTAATGTTGTTCTGTATAATCAATTGTTCAAACAATGGGCTGTTTTATCAACCCCAGCCAACTTGTTGCTGGAACAAGATGTGATGTTTTTTTTTCCAAGACCAATTGACGTTCCACAAATGCCATAAATCCATTGTGGTGATGGAAAGCTGCAATCCATGGAGACAGGAACGATTGCAAACTGGACTGTGTCTCTGTTTTGAAGGAACAAGACACTCACAACTCTGTTCCCTCAAATTTGGCCACAATATCTGTAGTGAGTATACATATTGAGGTCAAAAGTCCTGGGTCAAATTATTGTGAGGCACAACTTTCACAATATTCCAGGACTCGTAGACTCGACAGCCTACAAGAAACATGTGTCTGGTCTGTTTCTTCCACATGCTGACCACAGAATGCCAGTCTCAGCTCTGAGTCAGGTTAAAGAATGGGCAACCCCATGAAAGTCCAAGCCCACACCACCTCACACACACACACACACACACACACACACACACACACACACACACACACACACACACACACACATATCATTATGGCAACCCGCACTTAGCAGGTGTTATTATTGGTCATGGACTCACTTACGCACCCTGTTATTCTGGGTGCACTGGAGTTGTTGGAACATGAACGCAATATCTTCTGGATCAAGGTTGTTTCCAGGTTTTCCTATTGCCATTTTGGTGTCTGTTAATCCCATGAGCTCATGGAGATACTTAACACTGCCTGAATCACTGTCATGCAGAAGTCTTTGATAAAGCTGCAAGATTGCTATTGTATTCTCAGTTCTAGTTCCTTCCTGCTGAGTGCATGTCATTCTTTTTATCAGGTGTACTCCTTGTCTGTACAAAAACACATTTATTAGACACTGTAAAAAGAGTTTGAGGGTCCAGATAGCAGAATGATAGGTCTCAACCTTCTCCAAACAAAGAGCCCTGAATCTACCTCTTAGATTACTACTTATCCATCCATTAGGTGGGCAAGTACAGGGAAGATGCCCTTTTGTAGAACCAAACAGATGCATCTGAAGTGACACGGGCCCAAGAAGAAATCCCTGAGGTACCTCACTGGTTATGTCTTTTAAGGAAGATGAAAAGTTGTTAATAAAAAAAAATAAAAAAAATAATAATCACTCACTCATCTTCTATACAGCTTTATCCTGTATTCAGGGTTGCAGGGACCTGGAGCCTGTCCCAGGAGGCTTAGGGCACAAGGCAGGGTACACCCTGGACAGGGTGCCAATCCATTGCAGGGCACACACACATACACTCACACACTATGGGCAATTTGGGAATGCCAAGCAACCTAACCAACATGTCTTTGGACTGTGGGAGGAACATGCAAACTCCATGCACACAGAGACGGGAATCGAGCCTGGCTGGGAGTCGAACCCGGACCCTGGAGGTGCAAGGCAACAGTAATAACCACTACACCACCGTGCTGCCCAATAATGATAATACAATGGAAATTGTTTTCAGATTCATTTAAATTTCATTTATATTTTATTTAAAATGTTTTTTTTTTTTTTTTACTCAGTAAATTTCTCCATGCACTTGCTTTGGATGATTAACACATTTTTGCATATGTAATTAAATGTTATATCCTTCATTTAACTCACAGAGTACATACTAGACAGGAAATCAAAACAAATTACTGGACATTTATGTATCAGTAAAAATGTAGGGAAACTTTAATTATTTTATCTACTGACATTACACTTTCTTTCCAGCACCATTTGAGGACACTGATAGGGTATAATCTGCTGGCTTAGGAAGTTGACAAGAAACAAAGAGCCCTAAGACGACAAAAGCTCTGGATGAATTCTAAAGCCTTGTCTCACACTCCTCCTCCTGTCTCACCCCCACACCTCTTTACAGAATCATTTTCTCAGAGTACTTAATTCAAAGTTGCTATTGATGATAAAGAATGTGACACAAAAGCATCGAAGCATCTGTATAGAGAGGAGGCCTAGCGGCTCAATCAAAGACTTGGGACCAATGAGGGGATTAATGAGTCTTTCCTCATCTGCTCTTGTTCTGATGTTTTCTGTTTTCCTCCTTTATCTCGATATTTCCTCCCTGTATCCTCCTCCCTCTTCACTCATTTCCAGCTGCCTGAATTGTGTGTGTTACTGCCTGAAAGGAGGAAAAAGGTCAAAGGTGGCTTATTTAGGAAACCCAAAACTGCAAATGTCTTCAAAGCATGCCACTGCTTTTAAAAGGCGAAAAAACAGAGGCTTGGAGGGCCCACCTCAGACTTTGCACTCTGCGAATCAGACCCACTGATGTCACGGGTCACATTTCATAGCTGAACTGAGCCGGCCCTCTGTACGGTAACAGGTTGCTGAATCATCTCTAAGGCTGGAGTGAGAGTGAACTGCAGGGTTTGAAAACAGTGCAGTTCAAGTTTCACATACTTGAAACTTGTGCCAAAATAAATTGAAAATCTGGAAACTGATGAGTTCCTTTTTCCCTTCATTTGGATTGCATGGTACAAATGATATTATTTTTGGTAAAATGTTCAGGACATGGCATGTTTTCCAAGAGATAAAATTTAACAAAATGGATTAGGGCCTCCCGAAACAGGGGTCATCTACAGAGGAAAAACAAGAAAACAAGGAGTCTAACCGCGAAGGTGTTGGGTCAATCCCAGGCGCTTCCTGGAATAGCCAGATCATTGTGGAATTCCAAAGCCACATAAAACGAAATTTTACTATCCCGCCCCCTTCAATTTGCCACACTGCACAGCTCCCAAATGGTAATAAAAAAAAGGCACATGATGTGTTTCTATAAAACTTTAGGGAAGTAATGAAAATGAAGTGAAAGAAACAGACAAGCTGGAGAAAGGTCAGCCAGCAGATCTCAAATGTCAAAAACACTTTGAAAACATGCAAAAGCAGAACTCTGGAAAAAATGCACAAAAAATAGAAAGAAGAATAATGAATAAATAAAATTAAATAAATGAATAAATAAATAGATTTTTCAATGTCGGGATGGAAAAGTAGATAAAAAGCAAGCACTGCAAAACAAACACGTCTATAGTGGTTATATCATGCTAAAACACATAGTAATCAAGCAATTATTTAAAAGTTCACACTGTCTAAAATGCATTCGCGCATATATATATGAGCTAGAGTTCATTGAGTAGTTAAATCGCTTAATGAAAACCTCATGCCGAAGAAGCATACATGTGTGTATTTGTATTTGTGGTGTTGTGTGATTTACAGCAGCAGTCAGCCGATACATATCCACCCAGACCGCAACCTTGTTCATGTTTTGTTTGGCACCTGTCGAACTCAGCACTCATGCCATTTGCGCACAACACACTATTAATAAAACAAGGCTTCCAGATTCTCTTCATGCTTCCCCTGATCTTCTCAGTTACTCTCACAACATATTTTTAAATTGTCAAGAACTGTGAGGATGTGTGGACAATGCACTGAATTCCTGATTTTGAAACGGTGCCTATAATAAGCATTAGAGGAATTCTGGGATGTTAAGGAATGCAGAACAGAACAGTTTAAGAAAGTAAAAAAGTGTCACACTTATCTGTATTTTTCTGGGAAAGGAACCCAAAGAATATGATGGCGGTGTTAGGAATAAGGGGATGTTATATGACTAATGTTTTTCTTCTTGACCTCAGTGTATTATTCTCAGAAATGGTTGTATTTTAAAAGATGTGATTAACTTGTTTGCTTTGCCGTTGAAACGTTTTTTTTTTTCCAAAATTGAAAAAAGATGTGAATAGTACTGCATACATATACTTTTATGAAAAGTATAAGAATAATTTTTTTATTTAATGGCAATGCCTAGTGCCCCAGGAGGCCATAAAGGATACCCAGGTGTTTGTATTTTTATTTTAATTTGTTTTCACTCTGATGGGAATCACAAACCCACTATTATAAAATTTATTATACACCGATCAGCCATAACATTAAAACGCAAAACTTTAAGTCCAATATTGTGAAGGTTCCCCTTCTGCCGCTGGGGCAGCTCTCGAAGTATCTGGCACCAGGATATTATTCTGTAGGTGGATTCTCTGTGTCCTGTTTGTAGGGTAGGTGCATGGATCATACTTTGCCTGTCATCGATGATCAATCAGATTTTGGAGGCTGAATCACCAACCTTGAACTCTTTGCCTGCTAAGGCTCATACGCAACAGGCTGTGATGCACTGGGTGTTCTGATATCTTTCTATAATAGAAAGCATTGACTTTTTTCAGCTATTTGTGCTACCTTGGATGTGAATGGCTTTAACCCAAACCTCAATAATTAAAAACAAGTAGGCCTATTAATAATCCCTGCTTGGACTATTCTGCTCTGTCAGCACAATGTTCAAAAATATAATGCTCTATGACTTGAATAAATTGAGTCACTCAATGTCTCTCTCATTCTCCAGGCCACCGGACCTTTCCAAGGGTTTGGAACAGCCTGGAGCCTATCCCACCGACTCGGGCCACAAGGCAGGGTACACCCTCATTGGGGTGCCAATGCATCGCAGAGCACACAAGCACATATTCACTCACACGTACACTACAGCCAAATACCTACCCTGTACAGTATGTCTTTGGACTGTGGGAGGAGAAAGGACCCAGGGGAAATCCACCCAATACTAGGAGGGGATATACACACAGATAGACCTAAGGTTGGAATCGAACCCCGAACTTTGAGAGGCAAGACCACAGTGTTAACTATTACATCTGTGCCACCCACAGATTTGGGTAATGTCCACAGAATCTATGCAAAATGGGTTCATGGAATTGATTATACACCTAAAGTGGTCCCTGATGAAATGGAATTTAATAACACATGTTTTAAAAGGTTAAACTCTTGATATTAACGCCAATTGTGCATTTCTTTTGATCATGCTGTTTTGCTTATATATGAATTTGAGTAAAAATATCTTTCTTAAAGCTGGGTCACCTTTTCTTCCCGTCAGATGCTATTTTCCTCAATTGTTCTCTTAATTGTTCTCTTATCTCCAGGCCAAAGACATGTCATGCAAAAAGAACAGGAAATGACTGGTGTGATGATTGTGCTCGAACGTTTTCCCCAGAAATGTTGTGTGAAACATAATGACTACAATATACTAAGATCTTATGTATATGGATGAACAACTGTAAGCTGTCTGGGTTTCCTCCGTACCCAGTGTTATCTAGGAAAGTGCTGGCCAACTTATACCAACACAAATAACATGGCTTGCGTTATGCGCAGACGGGTAAACGTTCACTTAAGACCCAAAATTACACACCACACTCATGGCGCACACGCACAGTCTGTCTGGTGCGTAGGACATAATGCATGTTTACCTGCACAGAAAAGCCAGGCACATCTAAGAGTGATTGAATTACTAACATAATGACTGCCTTCGGGCACTGAAAGCCCTCTGATCCCCCAGAGGAGATTTTCGAAAAGCTAATATGAGGGGAAAATAAGATGTTTTATACCATGCTATGAAAATGCCTTCTTGGCTTACTTGGCGTTAAAGCGTGAGCATTTTCCACCCTTTCCACAACAAAATCACTCTGCTGTGAACAAATCTGTGCATGCAGGGTTCACCACATCTGACCACAAGCAACACATTACCCCACAGTGAAGTGAATTTCAGACTTACATCTATTTTACTTACTGCGTCACAATGCCAGTCCTCCTTGTACCTCATATTTACATCAGCTAAATGTTGTACAGTATTTAATATAGGACTTCTGACATTAACCACTTGAGAACTCGGTATCAGATTCAGAGCATACAGCTGTGAGCTGCTATGTTTCCAAAGCTTAAATGTAACACTGTGACTTTCCAGACATTTCACCACTTTAGACATTTAATGATGACCATGGTGTGAAAACAGCATGATCTGCTATTTTACACTAACATTTTAGGGAAATGGAAAAGTTTCAAAGGGGAAAAGAGGAGTTACTGAGGTCACAGCACAACTGGGTTTATGTTTACATATAAATTACGTGCCATCAAACGGAAACTGTATGTGTCTGGTTAATGTGATAAAAAAAAAAGAACCCTTATGTTTGACTACCTATTCATACTTTGTTTAAAATCATCTCTTCATCCAGTGAAAGTGTGTGGTCCTTGCTTTTCCTTAATAGCTGCAGATTTTTCCCTGATAATAATACCGACCATTCTGGAACATACGCATACACACACACTCACACTCACACACACACACATGCACAATCGCACCATGCTGCCACCCATCATTAACCACAAGGTCTTGTGTGTGGCTGAGAAACAGAAAAGACATTGTCATTCATAACGTGCAAGTGCACAGGTCGGCGCTGTTCAGAAGCATTTCTGGACACCATCCCACCTGCATTAGTGAAGCATTCAAATGAAACTGACAGACTTTTTGCAGGAAAGGAATGACAAAAAGAACTTAAGGAACATGGCCATTCTGTCACTCTGACACACACAATTGTATGGGGGTAGCCATGTTGTAAAAATGCAACATCCCTTTGATGTCATTTTGTCCTAAATATTAGTAGTGAGTGCGATCTGTTTGTTTTTAACAGCTTGTAAGTTGGACAGTGTGGTTGCAGATTTAGATCTGGTCCTTGTAAGTCATTTTATAATTACTGTTTTGTCTCCATGTGGGAAAAAAAGGCCAATGCACTGCTCTCAGAAACCTTCAATCAAGTCTGGTATTATGGCTATTAACCCAATTTTGTGACCATTGCCGTACTGGCCTGAATTCAAACACGTCTTCATACAATAAATAGATTTGGATTTGGATATACAATAGTTCCGATGCAAAAATAATGAGGAAATGAAACCTCAGACACATGGCACTTTTAAAAGTGATGTGTATGAGGCCTTGTGTAAGATCTTTGCTGCAAAAGGGCACAGAGTGCATCAGCAGCTTGTTGAAAACAAGGATATTTCTTGCCATTAGTTTCTGGAATGTTTGGATCTTTCACGAATATAAAAAATAAATAAATAAATAAATAAAGGCAATACACAACTCCTGAGAAAACAAGACATAAAAAGAGAATTTTAGGCCAGGTGCAATAAATTATGCCGGATACTAGGAACAATGCGATAATTGTACTGGTAAATAAAAACATTACATGGTGGTGTCTATTTAATAATCAGAAAACGTTTCATTATCCAAAATGGTCAAGCCAAGGATAATTTCCTTATACCAAAGTACACTGTGCTTTTAAGGGAAATGCTAATAAAAATACTGTTACTTTCTATATTATACCCTACAACTAATATTCAGTGTCTAAACAAGTCAAATACTACTTTTCATTCCTTTCTTTAAAAATAAATAGCGTCATGTTTCTCTTTCTTTATCAATCATATGTAACTCTTTGCATGTATTCCCCATTACAGTAAACTTTTTTTCAAAATATACTTCTTTTTTTTTTTTGCTGTACTTTTCACAACAAAATGAACGCAATGATCTGTGCAGACTGACATGCTATCAGCCAAGCACTGGGATGCCAGGTGTAGAAACAGAGAGGTTACTCTACTGAAGCCCATCAGCACATTTTCCTATCATCTTGATGCTCTTCACTGAAAAGGAGGAATGCGTTACTCAATACTGTTAATCTGATCTCACAGAATAGTACACACTTGCACATAATAGGTGAATAAATGCCTCGCAATCAAGATTTAGACTCACATTCCAGCAAACACAATATCGCCTGAATAAATTGAAACACCTCTGTGAAAACAAATCTCTGTTCGAAGGACTTTGGTCATTGTGTTCGAGCAGATGAAGGTTTAGACAAAATGTATGTTTAATATTTAAATTCTGAATCACATATCTTAATTTCATGCATGATTAGAAAGAAGCATGCTCTCACAAAAATGTAAAAGAATATTAATTAATGTTAACTGATAAATGGTGCAATTCCTATAAATGTAATAGATACTGTACAAACTATGTATTTGAGTTCTATGTAATTGTACTATATATATATACTGTACTATATATATATATATATATATATATATATATATATATATGGTTTAATGTTGATATGTGTTGGGAGGTGTATTCATCATTTTTATATAACAACTGTCTGTCATATGTAATTTAATGTTGAATATAATATTAAAGTCACTCACTCACTTATAGTAGCCACTTTAACCTCATGGTCAGGGTTGTGGTGGATCTGAAGCCGGGGAATCTTAAATCTGGGGAACAGTGTGTTTGAGGTAGGAATATACCTCGCAAGGGATGTAATTCTATTACAGGTAAATGTCATAAAAATAGTTATTTCTATCTACCTACAAGGGGTGTTCAAGTCTAAGAGGGACTTTTGATAGTGCAGAATGACAGACCACAATTCTGTGGGTAAAAACTCCCTTTATATGTCTATGAAATCCCCTGATACACTAATGCACCCTTTCAGCATTAGTGCTTGAACTAGTGTTTGGCTTCACTGGTGCTTGGATACCATCAAGGTAAAAAGTTTTCTCAGTACACTGAAGACATGATCAAACTGCTTGCTTCAGTGCTGTCCTCCCAGGAACTCCATTAATAGCCCATGAAAATTGAAATGACTTGGAGCGAGGTACGGGGTGTGGCAATAACTCCTAGCCGAGTTCCTGTCATGTGCACATGGTGTTTGTGAATGATTGTATGTACAGATCTCTTCTGCGAATTGGCAACAAGTTATCCATCAATTTTCAGATTAGGCATTCCACTCGCTGAAAGCATCTGCCGGGATTGTCATCCAAAAACATACGGCCTGCTTTAATATTTGCTTTAAACATTTTAATGTTTTACTGCAGCTAAGAGTGTCATTACCGCACAGTGCTTAAAGGCTTCTGAATCATTTTAATGCCTTCATTCACAAGAAATTTCATCAAGTCCCAGTTTGACTTGAACGCCCCTTATAGTTTAATGCTCTGTTGGTGGCATAAAAGCTACAGGCACCAGAAATCAGGTTAAGGACACACTCTTACTCGCTGTCTGTCTCTCTGTCTCTCTCTCTCTCACACACACACACACACACACACACACACACACACACACACACACACACACCCTACAGAGACATTAAAGAGACGCAGAGCTGAATATGTTTATAGCCTGTTAATGAGGAGGAGGATTTGTTTACCATTCTGATCTGTGTGTGTGTGTGTGTGTGTGTGTGTTGCAGTGCTGCCCACTTGCTCTCCACTGGATTTCCACTGTGATAATGGGAAGTGTATCCGCCGCTCGTGGGTGTGTGACGGAGACAACGACTGTGAGGATGATTCGGACGAGCAGGACTGCCGTGAGTTTCATTTTATTTTATTTTAAGTGAAAGTTTGAGAAAACGTGATGATGTATGTTCCAGTATAAACGTGTTCGAGGCCCCGGGGCCCGACATGTGGCGAACACCGCGGGTCAGAGATCACGTTTGTCCTGCAAATTACACCTGACTTATGGGAAATTTGGGGTTTGCCCTTTGACCCCTTGGGTTTTATGGGCTTCCTCTGAGCGCTTCGGGCTGCCTGTGCCGAGTCGGCGTGTGTGCGAGTCGCCGTGTGTGCGAGTCGGTGCTGCAGGGGGAAGGTGTGGGGTTTATGATTTTATTTTACTAAATCTGAAATGAAGTTGTAGATTTATTAAGATAAAGACACACACACACACACACACACACACACACTCCTGCTTGACCTGGTCATGTCACTAGAAGCTAACACGAAGCTTCACATGTGCAGGTTGTTAAACCCTGTGTCTCACCCGCCGTCTCCTCTCAGTCACATCCTGTCTTACTGATCACATGACCTTACATGATACAGATACAGATGTGTATAGTGTGTGTATAGTGTGTGTATAGTGTGTGTATCGTGTGTGTATAGTGTGTGTGTGTATAGTGTGTGTATAGTTCAATTCAATTCAATTTTATTTGTATAGCGCTTTTAGCAATTGTCATTGCCTCAAAGCAGCTTCACACAATC
>JAQMYL010000012.1:13877283-13904559 GCA_030014365.1 Clarias pachynema | reverse complement strand
TTTTATATCGACACATAATATTTTATTAATTATTCATTTCTCTCTCTCTCTCTCTCTCTCACACACACACACACACACACACACACACACACACACACACACTTTTCTATGAGCAATAAAATACTCACTGTTGACAATTTCTCAATGTCATCCTCTGAGGCACCAAGAGAGGCAAGACCAATATTCTGCAAATACAGACATTTCAGACATTTTTGCAACCAGTTTTAAAAAATATGAATTTATAATAATGACAATACCACATCTCACTCTCTATACATCATCAACTCCAGGGAAAAATACTTTTAGAACAGGACACAAAAATACTGATTAACAGATTCACCTGGGAAAACTGAGCAAATGTTTTATCAGCCAGCATAGGAACATGGCCCAGGAGTTCATGCACACAGTCCCTACAAACAAAAACATGACCATGGTCAGGTAGACAGATTCTACTTGCATTTATTAATATATTTTAAGAGTGTAGTTTTAAGAACAAAAGTTTGGGAAGACGTGATATGAAGTAATATGAAGTAATGAGAAATTCAGCATAGGGATGCCATGTCTTCTTACGGTTCAGGGGAGTGCATGGGTGAAGAGGCATGCCGAATATACTGTGTACACTGGAACACACGAAATGCCAGACTGGCCAGGAAATCTCGAGCTGACAGAAGACCTGCCACAGGCCTCAGTTGGAACCCTGTACGCTCTGAATATGCACAGAAAAAAATTCAGTTGATAAAGTGATTTTATGTTGTAATTTCTGCAATAGAATAATAATAATAAAAAAACACTTGTGATTCAGCAGAGTCCTTATGATTCTAAGAAAACTTTATAATACCCAAAAAGCTTTTCAATTAAAATAGTAGAAATAGCATAAGCTACTGTAAAATCAAGAAGAAAGAGTTTTTCATGGGTCTTTCAATCTCCAGGCCTGATCTGAAGGAGATAATGTCTAATATTTGTCCATTATTTTATACACGGGCTAAATAGAAGTAGGTCTGCAAAAAAAAAAAAATGACCATACATACATTCATATGTTTTCCCCATATGTTGTTAATATATTGTTATTTGGTTTTTACTTATTTAATTATTTTTGTTTGTCTTGTAATAATGAAGAAAGATCCACTAAACCAAAATAAGCATATAGTATGTACACTTTCTAATCAGTTTTAAATAGCATTATTCAATTTTACTTTCAGTGCATTTGATATTCCAAACTTCAATTCATACTCCACATTTAATATTCAGCTTTATATTCATGACTAATAGGGAGCAGGATAACTAACAAGGAAAAACATAGAAACATTTCATAACAACAAGTTGTGATAATCTGCTCAACACCTTTCAAAAAGCATGAGACGTCCTCTAGTTGAGGGATGCTATTAGGGCTGTAAACACTGTGTTTCTCCAGCAGTCTAAAAGCCTCTAAATGCTCATTACACGCATGGGTGGTGTATAGTTCTCTGAGGGTAGTGTAGACCTCTCGCCTGTCAACACAAACACACACACACACACAATAACATTTAGAATCCAAGGTCAGATTCTTAGTTATGTAACACTCACAAACACATTTGACTTCTTCGGCGTCACTTGTCGTACCGCAGGTGCAAGCCAGTTTATAATAATATTGTCCATATTAAATTTAAACCTTACACAAACCGAAGCATGCTAACATAATGCATGGCCCCACAAGTTGACCTGATTTGTACTGCGTAAACCAATTCTTTTAAAGTTGTGCAGCATGTTCTGACATAGATTGAGTTATCACAGCATGCTGCCATGGAGGAAAATTTTTTTTTATCAAATCAACGTATCTGGAAACATATCCCTGGAGAAACAATATTGGTGCAAATTTAATGCCACAGTCTTGATTTAAATATCTATTTAAGGACACATACCAAGTTTCAGTTTCCTCTTGTGTGTACTCCACCTTAGGGATGGTCTCCCCACTGAAAAAAGGCAAATTATATTTTTTAAATTGAATTAATTGCATATACAGAGAAACATAGGGGAAAAGTATGATGGTAGCTACGGTCTGGTCTTGACTTACTGCTTATACTTGAAAGCAATATCCCCAATCTCTTTCCGTCGTTTTCTGTAAACAGGGTCGGTGAATCCCTACAGGAAAGAAACTGTGTCATAAGATCTTTTGGGATGCAGAGTTCTCATCATGCATAACAAATTTACTCACAGGATGATCCTGATCCAAATCTGGATCAAATTTTGTCACCAGGTGATGGCATCTATCCAGTTCTGCAATTTTTTTGGGAAACCAGTGAACTTGAGAGAATAGAATGAATGAAACAGATGTTATTATACACATTATTATAAGCATTTTACCCGGAGTAATATCATAAAAGTATGATATTAAATGCAGTCTGTAATAGTATATACAAATGCCAAGTGCTTACATTTCACCTCTTTAGTGGTCCTGACATCATCTGCAATCCTTTTCAAGGAACTGATGAGTGTATTTACATCTGATAGATGAACCTCACAGCGCACAAAATAATCCAAGTCCTGTGGGCCATCTTTAGGTTTACGGCACGGCCTGGTCTCAAGATGGTGCATCTTAGCTTCAAAGGTCTGTAAATAACAAGAAAAAATATATTCCCATTAAAGAGCATTAATAAACGAATGATGCATATTTGAGGCCAGTAAAAAATGTGAGCATGCATAATATACAGTAAATAAATATTTACAAGATATGTACATTTCCTGAGCATGCATAATAATTAAAAGTCCATTAAAATTTGATAAATAATCTTCTTTATTTTTTCCCCAATAGTTAAAAGCTTATATTTATTACATTTATAGAATATGCTATTTCAGACATAAATAAAAAGCCTTATAGAATACAATAACAACTTTAATTTTTTATATCTAATTCAAATTTATTTAAAAATTTTAAAAATCACTCATATTGCACTTCAATTTCAATAATTCATTCATACAAAAGTCAGCAGGCTGATTTTATTCTTTAGTGTTGGTGTGGTATTAAGGAAACTTCTTCTGTGCAATCTTTTTTAATCAATTTGTAAATGTTTTATATTTTACCAAGAAAGGCACATGTGGTAACAAAGCTTTAAAGACACACCACGTACTATAATTCTATTTAAATGTAAAAGCTATATACCACAGGAACAAACATTTCTCATCTTCATGGCACTACCATAGTACCAAGAGAAATAACAGTTTGAGATTTTTTTTTATGTTGGATAATGAATTTCATTTTGAAGTCCAAATCCTAAAAATCTTTAAAAAGACGTTTTTAAGTCATATTATACGCAGAACGTTAAAAAAAATTATATACAGGAAATATGATGAATAAGGTTTGCAGATTGTTTCCCCCCCTGGTGTATTAGGATGAAAAGGTGAAAGGCGTGCGTCTGGGATTTCTTTTTTTCCCCCGTGTATGGAGTTGTACCTACCTCGAAGACCTTGAGAGTGCGAGAGAGGGCCGGAGCTTTGGAGCCTCTCAGGGTGAAGAAGAGGTTAAGCATCGCTTTTCCATCGTCCTCCTCAAACACGATGTGGTCGCTGGCATCCGCCGCTTCAGCCGCCGCCGCCGCCGCCGCTTCCCTCTCCTTCCGCGCGTCCTCGATCAGACTCTGTCTGCGCCCCACGAACCGCTGAGACTGCAGCCGAGCACAGACAGAGACACTCAGCTCGGGACTGATTGATGGGACGTGCTCATAGAAAGAACTGTATTTCATGTCAAAGTAAATACCTTGTTTAAAATATTGTCTATGGTTATCCAGCATAGTAAACTCCTTCTGATCTTTCACCTGGTATGGGGGTACCTTTTAAAGATATATTTTATATATATATTATATATTTAAAGTGCATTTTAGTGTAAAGTTTTAAAATGTGCAACAAGCACATTCCTAGATATAATACACACTAAATGTGCACCTAATGTACTGAAATTGCTATTGAGACCGTAACTTGACTTAAGAGAGTGATCATCATCTAATGATCTGTTTTGTTTTTTGTTGTTTGTTTGTTTGTTTGTTTTTGCTGTGGTGCCTTTGGGGACCTCAGGTCAGCTGATAAGATTTTTCTCTCTCTCTTTCCTTTTTGTACAAGTTTATCTCTACGCGGTGCGCTTTGGCTGGAAATGATGCGCGTCTTCAAAACGCACACAAGCCCCATGTGGCTCGCAAGTTAGTTTTCAGACACAGCTGTGCGCTGCCTAATGCTTCAAACAAGTGTTAGTCAGAGTAATCTATATGACTTTCTGGTGTGTTGTATAGGTAAGGGATTCTTCGCTTACCGTGATGGAGTCGGATCGTTCCAGTTCAGAGCCAGCTCTCCTCATGCTTTTGGTGGAGGAAGTGGAACTGGTTGAATTTGACATTGTCGCCGTTCAGAAGCTCGGAGATGTGTCTCGGCAACGCTGGTGTGCTTCTCCATCAGTGGCTGCCTGAGCCCCATATTTATACAGGCAATTTCTCTTTACTGACGTCAAACCCAGAGCCCCACATTTTCGTCGTCAAACACTTTATAGCCTCTCACACCCCTGGTCTTGTTGCACTTAATCCCATTAGTCCTGCGTCCTTTGCCATTTTGCAGTTATTGATGAGCAAAAAATGGACTTATCTATGATCATGTTTATGTTTGATAAACAGTTTTTTATAATTCTCGAAATACCATTATCAGCTGATTGTAGCTCAAATGAGAAAATCATTTTGCAAACGAAATATTAATTACACCATCATATTATTATTATTATTATTATTATTAATCATTCCTAAATTTAATTTAGTAATCAAAGTTAATAGAATAAATGTCCCTACTTAATAACTGACAAAAAGCTTTCTCTTTTTAAATATTACATTGTCAAATTTGCATTTTAATGTGCTTGTGTTTAATTAATCTCTCTCTCGTGTCTTTATTTTTGTTATATCTTTAAATTAAAATTTCAAATTACAATCACATAATTAATTTTCATTTTTAAACAAAGCTGTTACACAAGTAGCGCCAGTAAATTTAATATCTTCTCCATTATGAAAATGTTCCTCATAGGACTAAAGGCCATAGAAAATTAAGTCACTTTCTAAGCTCAATTGAATATCCATTCCCATCCAGCCTGCCAAATTCGATTTCAAATAAAGCATTGCAGGGTCCCTGTACCACTAACTGGAGTTTTATTTCCAGCTGAGAATAATATGACCCCCTTAGGGAACTCAAACCACTTGATGATTCACCTTACTCCATCACAGGCATCAAGGCTGAAGCTCCAAAAGCTGTGTACAAGTGAGATAGTGGAGAAGCTACAGAGAAGCTCTTTTGAGTTAATTCATTTAGACACTTTCAAACCAGTGTCAAGTAACATAAATGACCGTACATGGCTTTTTTTTTTAAAAGTAGTTTATTTTCACAAAACCAGTGAGGTATAATAACAACATGGCCTGGTTTGCTTCAGGTTCACTCTAACAAAGGAACAAGCTTACCAGGATAGCAACTAAGCAAATAGACTAATTCTCTGCCAAGGATATTCCTCAGGACATACAGATTAATCAAGAAATTTATTAATCCCCAGAAGAAAATTGGGCATAAATGATTTTGCCATCAGCGCAACAGAGTTATTTGAATTTGCTGTTGCAGTCTTCTGTCATAGGACATGAAATGGGAAGATAGCACCAGGTAATGGCTAAAGAAGCACAACGCCTCACAAAAATACTGGAACAGCACACAGAGCTTATTTATTTGATCCTAAAAACAGTCCTAACAAGGCAAGGCTAAGGTGCAGTCTACAGTACCATAATTACAGGACTTATATCTAGCAAGAGCAAGGATACATGCACAAAAGATCTTGGCTCACCACCTCTTCCAAAAAAACGTTCATCTGGCAAGCATCTGTCTGCTGAGTAAAACATCTTCTTATTAACCACCACCTTTGCAATTATTCTTATTATTTAGACCTGGCAGCACAGTGGTATAGTGGTTGACACTATGGCCTCATACCCCAGGGGCGAGGGTTTCAAGTTCTATTTCAGGACTGTGTGTGTGGAGTTTGCATGTTCTCCCTGTGCTTGGTGGATTTCCTCCAGGTACTCGGTTTCCTCCCACTATTCAAAGACATACAGACAAACTGTTATTTCCTGATTACCCATAGTGCGTGAGTGTGTGTGTTGTGCTCCTATATATATAGTCCTGACATATGAAGCCAGACACATGAACTAGTTATTGTCACTGTTGTTACGGTATAGCTACTTGAATGAGCAGAGGTAGCACGCTGCAGGGGTCACTGTAGAAAGGCTAAAGAGTAGTGATGTGGCCCAGGGCTCCAAAATGATCCCTTTATTAAGGGAGACAGAGAAACAAAATTAGATATAACACAGACTGACAATATGATGAAACAAGCCACCTTTTCACCTTGAGCATAGGTAGGAATTATGACTTTAAATGTATGTTTTAGTTTATTGTTTTCTCTCAGTGACAATCTCTTCTTGAGATGCATAAACTTACTTCTCATTAATTATTAATTTACTGTTTTCTGGAGTTTAATTTACTAAAAAAAGATCAATTAAATATATAAATGTTGAATTTATAATAATAATAATAATAAAAGTTTTATTATTATTATTATTATTATTATTATGTGGGGTGTTCACATCAAACAGGGAGTTATGATGAACAAAGGTGTAAAAAACAGAAGACTACAAGTACAGTACGCAATGAAAGTAGTATATTGTACAGTACATTATAAATAGAGTGTGGTGTCTCACAAGGACCCTATAAATATTTTAACAGTAATTTACAAGGTGTAGGCATTTGTCTTATATGTAATTTTCTATTTGGATTTTAGACCCAAGATGACACTGAAACTAATAAAAGATTGAATAGAACCAGACCTAACATCACTTGACTTTTGAATTTGCTATAATTTAGATTTCAAATAATATTTTGCCTGTGGAACATACTTTTGAGCCATCCTGTATATTTATACAAGTCAGATTGATATGCATTATAATGTCGAACTTCACAACTATTCAGCTGAAATATGATTGGAGCCATGATTTTTTTAATGTAACAAAAATTTTGTGGTTATTATATGCTACTGTATGCTTTTTATTTTCTAATTGTTTCTTTGAAGACCAGAAGGATTTTCTGACCAAAATAAATGAAGGTGATTTGAAACATCTAACCTTAAATCTGCTAGAGAAAGGACATTATAATTATTTTTAATTTGAAAAGAATCAGAAAATATCACGTCTGATTGTTGAGGAGAAAGTTCTTTCCTCTGGGTGAGGTGACTCAGCACACACAGGTTTTCATAAAAATGGCTACAGTGATGAAATGACGTCCCCCTGTCCATTATCAATCATTCACTGTTTATTCATTTCTCTTTATCTTTCTTTTTTCTGAAAGTTACAGAGGTTCCCTGGCACAAGGCACACAATTATCGCAATTATGTATTGATTCCCCGGTAGCGTCCTCCTCACATTGTGCTCTGCGGCTCGCTTTCAGTGTATAATTGTTAGACTGTGTAATTGCAGCACGCGCCCAGCTGGGTGATTATTCCTCATCCTCCACAATTCTGTTGTGTTTTTTTTGTTGTTGTTTTTTTTGTCTATTGAGCATTTAGTGTTTCAGTTGTTTCTATTAAAATCATTGGTAACAAATATTTTACTGTTTTCACATTCAATCACATGGTAATAATAAATTATCAAAAAACCATGTGGACACATTTAGATAACATTTTTTAAATAATAATCATAATTAAAATGACAGCCTACCTAAGGCATCAGTAACTGCCGTTAGTTCACACCACTAAAATGCCTTGATGTTTTTTTTTAATCCTCCTCAAGAACCTCTTGAAATGCTCTATTGGGCCCCAATGTTCCCCATATGTAAAAGCAGTCTGGTCCCTGTTACAGGCAGAACAATATTGTGTTTTTATGTTTCCTCACAGTCACAGGCCACGTGAAGTGCAGCACGATCTAACCCCTGTAAACAGCTATCTGACTCTTATTCCCCATAGCCCAGGGCGCAAATGCAGACTACTGAGTGCATTCTCATTTGATCAGGCTTTGCCACCGATCCACTCTTTTATTCCTTACAAAAAGAGAAGAACACCATTCCTTTTTTTGTGTCTTGTTTAGTACTTTTGCATCAGTGGTAATGTTTTATTTACAAATATAATGCTCAATTATTCATTTGTGACATTTTAATATTAAATGGAAACTTTGATGTGACAGTGTCGCAAAATCAGTTGCCTTCCAAGTAACTACAGAATTAAAGTAAATGCTTTGTGCTCTGTCCTTTCTGTTAAATGTGATGTGGAGTGAAGGTAATTACCCATTTGCTTTGCAGTGTGTCAAAATACAGCTGCCAAACAAAGTGGCTAATCATGTAGAGTGCACTTTCATTACTTTTTACACATGTAATTTGTCAGAGGTGGCTGAGTGTTCTGAGGACGGATGCTCAGTGAGGCGCACAGGCGGCGTTTGAATCATGGCTAACTTACCCAGACTACGTCTTGGCACCTGTGAGAATATGAATTATACAAACCGTATTCCACTGTGCTGTTGATTTATCACTTCGGATTGTTTAGAAAATTAGCTATGACATTGCCCTTTTAAATTTTAAGTTAATGTGCTTATTTTATAATCACCACTTACACTGGGACTTTTATGACGGAGGAGACGGAAGAGCTATTTTGAAACAGTCAAAGGAAAAAGCTGTCAATTTAGATATTTTGACACAGGAAAGTCTACAGAACCGAGGACTTTGCAATTTCTCAGCAACATGACATGTCTTACATGCTGGAATATCTAAAGGGGGGGGATAAAAAGCAAGATGGAAGCAAGATGTACAGTATAGTTATAGTGGCTAAATAGAAATAGCTTGAATGTTCCGCAATATTAAATATAATTGTAAAGTGATATAGAGTACAACATATTGCTATTTAATAAATGTAAAAAATGTTAATAATGAAGCACAAACTCAATCCTGAGTTTGGGTTACTGTTTATGAAAAAAGATTCTTTACATGTTCTGTCCATATTTGTGTGAAATTCCTCTTTGTTCCATGGATTTCTCCTCCCAAACATAAGCCAGTAGGTAGCCGACCACAATATGAACAAGGTTGTAATGAGAATTTGACTGTGTGTTTATGGTACACTACAATGGACTGGTTCTAGTGTTCCTGATATGTGTCACCACCCTGACCAGAATAAAGTGGTTTCTGAAAAAGAATGAATGAATGAACGAACAAACGAAGGATGATATGTGCTGCCGGATTCCCCCAGATGTGAAATTTCAGGAAATGTGTCTTGTTACAGGTATATCCTGATATACTATATTTTATACATTTGCAAATTAATAGCAAAATACATTGTTGTTCTACAGCATTTGGGATGCAAATGTAATATCTATCATCTAATATCCAATTTGAATATTTATAATACTTTAAAAACATTCATTTGCAAGAAAAAAAATATTCAAGTGAACATGTAGTAGACCGCTAATGAGCAGCTTTTACCTGCAGGCGATGCTGGAGCGCAAGAAGACTCCACACAACCCACATTAGGCCCACATTTTCTTTGGGAGTGAACGCTTTATTAAATTTACCTTTCCTAATGGCTCCATGTGTAGTGCCTGCTGGAGGGCAGTCTAGAGCAGGACGTGATAATTAGGAGCACCCATATCTCACTGACACACTTTCTAATTAAACTCTGACATTTTCCCAACTCAGCACATGCAGCCCCTTTTCTGCTCTTACTACCTTCATCTGTTTTTGAATCTTTCAGTTCCACTTTACAAGAAGATCTTGCGATAGCAGAAAAGAACAGAAACAAGGAGGGTAGAATTTAATACCTTTGTTTTTATCTCCCTTCCCTGAGGTAATGTTTGACATTTTTCACAGAAACAAATCTCTGTTTTTCCCTCCCAGAGGAAGTGGGCTATTGATTGTGTAGCTGAGTTTCCACCCTTAAGACAAGACCTATCAGTGCACCTTAACCACTGTTAAACTGACAGCGCTGATTTTCCAATAAATAGTTTATTTTAAAGTGGATTCAGGGCTAGGATATTTTTTCTTAAAAAAAAAAAAAGTATGATAAATTCTTTTTAAATTGAGTTGCTGAACGCAATTATGTGCAGCAGTGGAATAAGTACATGCTTTCGAATTTAAGGAGCACTAATACTGTACTACTGCAGTAATAATTCACTTAAATAAAGGAAGTAGTGATAGAGAAAATTACCCAAGTAAAGCCCATTTCAGACATGCATTCTTTTCCATGCAAATGAACATTGGTGATGTTGCTGGAATCGTGGCGTAGGCAATTATTAGGTCAGACCTAGTCCAAGACTGAGTGACACGCAAACATATTAACACACAAGATTAGGCAGCCACATTTGAAGGATTAGCACCCCATTCAGGGTGTACCCCACCTCGTGCCCTAGGTCTCCTGGGATAGTCTCCAGACTAACCACAACCCTGTATAGAGTATAAAACGATAAATTACATGAGTGAGTGAGATTACGTGATATCACGAGTATGTCCAAATGATGTATTGAGGAACATTAACATAAAAGTAAGGAATGCCTGAATGCTGGAAAGATGTGGCTTTAACAAGTTGATAAAGCCAGCAATGTTGCAATACCCCTTGTCTGATAAGCATTTGAAAATATAAAGAAGTTGTGTGTTGGAAAAGCTGCTTGAATAATTACTGTATAGTTGACTTTCCACATCTATTATTGACTCAACTAATCCAAAAATGTGATCAATATATGAGAAATGTATTTTGGAACAATATGTTAAGTAACAAATTGAGTTATACCAAAAACCAACTTCATTATACACAGTATACAAAAAAGAATAACGTTAGCAGCCTAGCTAACTTACCCATATGCTCTTGGGATTTCGGTAGTATGCTAGGTTTGTCATCTAACTCATGTTCATTCAGACATGTTCTAGCAACAAGGTTAGCTATCCTGATTGCTACCTACAGACTATAGCAGTACTTAAATGTATTTGCTAAATATTTACTTATAAGGTTTACATTTCATAAAGTTTTATTTAATTTATTCCTCATAGTCAGACTAGTGAAATCTATGGAGGTATTTTGGTCAAATTTAGCATTTTGAATGACTTGTAAAATTGTGAAAAATAACCAGGTAGTGCGCACTATTTCAGAGATTTCTGAGGCTTGCTGTGAAAGATTTTTGAATTATGAAACAAAACAATCCAAGCAAGATGTTGTGTTTGAAATCACTTGTTGTGGTTGATATGAGGAAATTGCTTTTGAAACTTGACGTGACTGGACAGCTAAGGCTCCCATAAGACCAGATCAATGACACTTCAGAGAGCGGCTCGTGCTGGGGCTGTGACGTAGATGTGACACACGCGGCCTGGCTTGTCGATGATGGTCACTTCCCCTGGATAATGGCTGCAGCTGTGGCAGGCATCTGTGCAGCCGCCCCCCTGAACTCACACAAGTGTTTTAGGGCCTCATCAAGCAACACACGCAGCCCATTACGTTGGACATACACTGAGAGGAGCCTAATAGATAGATGGGGATGCAGAGGCAGGCTGCATTTACTTGATGTCCTGTTTTTCATTAATGCAAACTTTGACCACTCTGTTAAAAATCAATTCTAATTCGCTATGATATTATTGAAAGCATCAAAAGCAATCAAAACACTGATTATACACGTCCCACTGTTTCTGAAGATAAGCATGACTGGATATGTGCATGTATGCATGTCTCTACACTTGTCTGAGTGTGCTCCTACCAGTGCTTTTAGAATTTTGAAGGCACCAGGTGTATTTATGTCTATTTGTGACAAGATACAATCTCTGACCTCACTAATTAACTCCTTTAAACAGGTCCTAACATATTAAAAGTAATTAAAAAAAAACAGCCATTTGGCTTCCTGCGAAGACACTATTTGGGGTGAACTTCCGATGGCTGTTATCACCCTTCAGCACCCGTGTAGTGCAAACACCATTCACACACCATTTAACCAACTCTTTTGCAATACAGCTTTTGTCTTACAAAAAGCCTCCATCATTGTTTGGATTTACACTATTATTTGTCCTTGTAGCTCTTTAGGGTGCTGCATATGCCTCCTCTGTGTGCAGAAAACAGAGGGTCGTAAACTAAGTTACGCAAGTTGGGTGGCAGTCTGCTCACTGAAAGGGCCCACAGCAGCTTGCAGGTGTCTCTTATTATGCATCTGCCAAAAACGTCACACCACGCACATCAGGCCGTCTTGTTGTTTACAAATTACACCCCTCAAATCAAACAAGCCTTGTCCTTCACAGTGGAAAGGATACTGTCACAGATGGTTATTGCCGAAGATAACAATGTAACACTGTCACCATGGTGTCAAATACAGCTGGGGATTTTTCTTAAGTGGAAAAGGGATTGTGTATATGAATGCTTGATGGAAAGGCTTACTATTTTGTCATGACATAATGATCATGAATGTGAGGCCAGTGAAAGTTTGATCAGAGCATTAAAGGAGAGAACCGACTGAGCAATGGGACCAACACATAACAGTCATATTTGCTGAGGTGACTCCTGTTCAGTCAGCACTGTAAACAAATTCTAATAAATGATTATGGTGACCAGTGTGCAGGAAAAAGATGTGATGTTATAACTCTTCAGTAAACAGGTTTGCAGAAAAAAAATATATATCTTGGCTGTGGTAATCACACATGAGACTACAGACATAGTGTATAGGAAAATGCTAAAGAAAAGTACTTCTTTAACATTAATCATGATTAGATTTTAATTGTTATGGATAAACCATGCTCTTTTTATTATTATTATTATTATTTTTTTTTTTACATCTTTTACTACATGGAGTACCAATGTCCTACAACCACTAGAACATCCAATCGACTCTTTAAAAAGCTGACCCTAAACCTTGTACAATCCCATCTGATCTTTTGTTTGAGCACAAAGCTACTGCTAAATGTCAGACCATGCAAGAGCTTATCCAGAGACACCATACTCATGGCCTCCAGGCTGCAGAATCTGTCACTTCCTCTCCACTGCTAGACACTGGCACTGCCTATCAGACAGCAAGGACAGGGAGGAGAGGTGAAAGAGGAAAGAGGGAGCAGCAAGTGATCTCTATTGAACATCTCAACCTAAACAGCACACCCTGCTTTTACTCTATAATCCAATATTATAGTCACCGATAACTTACAATAGTCCAGTTACATAACCTTTATTGCTTATAAACATCCAGATATGCAACTAACATGGCTAAATGATGACTATTTTCTCAAATGGCAAACCATTTGTGATCAGTTTGAAGGTTTCTTTTTTTTTTACTTAATTGTATTTTATTATTATAATGTTTTTAAATTAGCCTTGGTTTATGTTGTGAATTTTAGGCCCTGAACAGAGGAACAGACATCCAGGTATTCAGTTCTCTAATCTGAAAAGACAGAAATAAATAAATAAATAAATAAATAAATAATTGTCCGAATTGTCCATAGTGTGTGTGTGAGTGGGTGTATGTGTGTGCCCTGCGATGGATTGGCACTCTGTCCAGGGTGTACCCCGCCTTGTGCCGGTCTCCTGGGATAGGCTCGAGGCCCCCAGCCACCCTGCATACAGGATAAAGCGGTATAGACGGTGAGTAAAATGAAAACCTTGGATTGCGAGTACCTCGGTCTACGAGTCTGAAATAACCAAGTATTTTAACTCGGTAAATGAGCGAGGTCTTGAAATACGAGAAGTATTTTTATTTATACTCGTACCCTAGTGAATCTAGTTTTTGAATCTGATTGGCATAAATGGTTGATTTATGAACTTGCTCTGAATGCAATCTAAACGATAACATTATATTAATGTACTCATTCTAACAAAGATTATCCATATAATCTGTCTAAGGATGAATAGACTAAAGACATACTCTTATTTAATTAAAAAAAAAAAAAGGTTGATAACTGTTGCCATGGCGATTTTTTTTCTAAAATGCCTATTTGGCATTTTAGTGCCAGTCATAGGTTTTTAATCTTATGATTTCCATAGATCTGTTGATATTGGTTAAATCAAAAAATCACTGCACTGTGAGAGGAATGAAACACTTCAGGAAGTGCTGATATAGAAAAATGTCCATCTGGCCACATCACAACATCCTGTCATTGATTGTTTTCTTATAACTGCACACCCAACTGTGTTTTATTCCTTACATGTTCCAGGTTACTACGGTATTGATGTGTGGTTGACATTTTAGTTTTGCACATGAATTGTAATTATAGATGACATTTGTCCAGCCAGGAACCAAAAGTCAGCTCCTACAGAGATGTACCCAGACAGTAATGACAAAGAAAATGGTTACAATCTTTTAGATGAGCATACTGCCTGGAATGGGCTTCTTGGAAATCTTTTTTTTTCCTATTCAAAAAGAAAACTACTTACAAGAAAATGTAAAAAAAGAAAAGAAAAGATAACCACTATGCACTTAGATTATACCTTACAGCTACACATTGACAATGGACAGTTATTGAGAATTAAGATGATGAGAAGTAGAAAATGTAAAGAAGAATCTGAATGTTACATCATTAAAGTCCTCATCACTGAAAGAACGAGAGAGAGTGTAACGTGACTAAACGTGTACATTTCCTTTTCCTAGATATTGGTCTATTTGGACATGCAGTTTATACACACTTAGTTTATTTATGATTTAATTATTTGACATTTTTTAACAGACTATTGTGATGATTATTGTAATTATTGTATACAGATCCTTACAAAACACTTTTATCATAAGTGTAAACAGAATCAGGCTGTTGATGTAGTGGTTACTGGTGGTGTAGTGGTTAGCACTGTTGGCTTGCACCTCCAGGGTCCGGGTTTGATTCCTGGCCAGGCTCGATTCCTGTCTCTGTGTGCATGGAGTTTGCATGTTCTCCCCGTGCTTGGTGGGTTTCCTCCGGGTACTCCGGTTTCCTCCCACAGTCCGAAGATATGCAGGTTAGGCTAATTGGCGTTCCCAAATTGCCCGTATTGTATGTGTGTGTGCCCTGCGTGTGTATGTGTGTGTGCCCTGTGATGGATTGGCATCCCGTCCAGGGTGTACCCCACCTCATGCCCTAAGTCTCCTTGTATAGGCTCCAGGTCCCCGCGACCCTGAATACAGGATAAAGCGATATAGAAGATGAGTGAGTGAGTAAACAGAATCATTTTAACACACTGGACTCTTTAGACTGTTGACTGGAGACCCCTAAAATGTATTTCAACACAGGGATATAGCCATCTCCGTCCCTTTATTCCACCACAACCAGCAACATACAACGCTCCCTTCGCCCCTCAACCCCCCTCTTTACTTAAGAAGCCAAGTGAAGGGGCAGCTGGAGAAACTGAACCACAACAAGGCTGCAGGTCCTGATGGCATCTGCTCCAGAGTCCTGAAAGCCTGTGCTGACCAACTATATGTTATGCTACAGCAGCTATTTAACCTTAGTAAGGAGAAGGTTCTGGTGCTATGGACGACTTGCCTTGTTCTAGTGCCAAAAAGTTATCTCCATCCGCCCTCAAAGTCTATAGTCAGGCTGTCTTTCCATGTCACATGTTTAAGGTGCTAGCGAGACTGGTGTTGGAATTTCTCAGCCCTCTGGTGAGCTCCTGTCTCGACACACTGCAGTTTGCCTGTCCCCTCTCAGATTGGAGTCAATGCTACCATCATAACATAGCTCTGACATCAGTGGTAATGAAGTGCTTTAAGAGACTTGTAAAGGATATTATCTGTGCTTTGTTACCAAAATCCCTTGATCCACTACAATTTGCCTACTGTCAAAATAGAAGCACAGATGATGCCATCTCCCATGTCCTTCATACTATACTTTCACATCTGGACATTGGGAAAGGCCATTATGCAAGGCTTCTTTTCTTCGACACTTCGACACTGTAGTTCCTTCACAACTCATCATGAAGCTCAGATCTGGGACTCGGTCACTCGCTATGCTCCTGGATTCAAAGCACCACATTGAACATAGGATCACCTCAAGGTTGTGTTCTGAGTCCCCTGCTCTTCTCTCTCTACACCCACGACTGCTATGCTCGTCACAGCTCCAACTCCATTGTGAAATTCGCAGATGACACAGTGGTGGTTGGTCTGATACAGAACAACGATGAGACAGCTTATTTGGAGGAGACAGCAGCACTATGGACTTAAATGTCTCAAAGACCAAAGAGATGGTGGTGGACTTTAGGAGAAGTAAGCAGGATTCTCAGTATATGCTGCTTAAGATAAACGGGACTCTGTTGGAGAGGGTGACCAGCTACAAGTATCTGGTAGTATCTCTGAGGACTTGTCCTGGTCACCCCATATCTCTTCATTGGTGAAGAAAGCTAGACAGCGCATGTACTACCTCAGACAGCTGTGGAAGTTCAGGATCTCTGGGGGTCTATGTAAAACCTTCTACACCTTGATCATCCAATCATTGTCTCTGGAAATATTACCATCTGGTATAGAAATAGCAGCTCCCAGGACAAAAGGGACTTAAGAAGAGTGATCAGGTGTGCAGAGCGCATCACAAGGACTGTATTGCCTGATCTACAGGATATTTACATCAGATGATGCAGGTCCAGAGTACAGGGCATTATTAAAGACATTCACCACCCTAATAATAATCAGTTTCAGTGGCTTCCATCTGGTAAGAGACTC
This sequence comes from Clarias pachynema, assembly GCA_030014365.1. Lineage (NCBI taxonomy): Eukaryota > Metazoa > Chordata > Actinopteri > Siluriformes > Clariidae > Clarias > Clarias pachynema. The sequence continues at coordinate 13,887,916 of JAQMYL010000012.1, read as the reverse complement.
CGGTCACTCAGGGCACGAACTGAAAGAACAATAGCTTTTTCCACCAGGCTATACAGGCAATAAATACTCAACCCCAACAATGACTGACAAATTCTGCACATAGCCACTTTTACACAGTCACTTTATCTGTATCTTTATCTAATATCATTGCATTGGTTTCACTTTTTGTATAACCAAATTCTTTATCATTTTCTTTTTATACTATATTGTATATACTGTAATTTATTTCATTTTCTCCAGTCTACTTTTATTTTTATTTTGTACTGTACATACCTTTTTTTTATTGTTACAGTCTGGAGTTTGTTCATATTGCATTTCACTACTGTTGTACTTGTCCAACCATGTATGTGACAAATAAAATTCTTGAAATCTTGAAATCTTGAAATAACCTTCTTAAGCCAGCTTGTTCTTATCTAGACAAAGCAAGCAGCACTGTGAGAAAAATGTTTTTTTTAATCTCTCCATGCTTTTAACACACTCCGGTCTTTTTTGAGAGAGAATTTCATGAGATGCAGGACAATGCTTCCACAACTTCTAGAAACTATCTGAAAATTTGTGATACCACATACCACAAGTTTGTAAGGCTGTGTTGATGTGTGTCTGAAAGGGTGGTCAGTAGCAAAGGAGCTCCACAGGGGACAGTCCTCTCAGCTTTCTTCTCCACCTAGCACAACTCAGGCTTATAATGCAACTCATGTCATGTGCAGAGGTTTTCAGATGATTCAGCAGTTGTGGGATGTATCAGTGAGTGATATCAGGTGGAATACAGAGGCCTGGTGGTCAGCTTTACAGAGTGGTGTGGGAGCAACCACCAGCTGGCGAATGTGGCCAAGACCAATCAGACGGTTGTGGATTTTTGGAGGACCAGAACTACCTCAAAATGCATTTTCAATTCCATTCTAAGAGAGGAAGTGGCAGTGATCGAAAACTACAGATACCTCAGAGTCCACCTTGACGGCAGACTGGACTAGAAATGTAATATGGAGATGCTGCATAAACTATTAAATATCATGGGGAATCACTCAAGAGAGAATTATTTAGCCCCTCTCTGACCATGATTTCCTCTGTGTCAGTTTCTTTTGAATAACACTTACATTTAAAATACTGTAAATTACAAATATAAAAAGTATATAAAGGAAATCTTTATATTTGTATGAAATATATCTGTCATAAAATACACCTTGATTTGCTTTACACTGTTTATTATTATTTTTTTTTGTAAATAGATAAGACCTCTTGTGGTACGGAACGCCCTCTTATGGTGAAAAGTGGAGCTGCATTTCACGATTCTGTGCACCAGTCTGTGTCAGAAGCTTTGTGTCTTTCGAAAAGCGTTTTGTGCAGGATAAAATGCTAAAGATGAGTAAAGACACCAGTCTTTCGTAATTTAGCAGTAAATATGTGCTTGTTGAACATCCAATTCCAGATTTATTTTTTCATACTTTATATTATACTTTTTATACTTTACTGTTCTGGGAAGGCTTTACACTAGATCCTGGAGCGTGCCTTTGATGAATTATGTTCAATCAGCCACAAGAGCATCAATAAGTTTAGCTACAGATGTCAGGTGAGAGGGTCTGGGACGCTGTCAGTGTTCCAGGTGTTCAGTGGAGTTGAAGACACTCAAGTTTTTCCACACCAAACCACTTCTCTATACAGCACACTTTGTGCATAAGAGCACGGTCGTGCTTAAGCAGGATTGGGCCTGTTGGGTGTTCTGTCCAAATTCGTGACCACAGCTTGGAAAAGAACTACATATGGGTGTTATGGCTGGGTGTACGCATACTTTTGGCCATATGAAAACGTTTGAGTTCTGTACATTTTCACACAGTGTTCTGCAGGTGAAATTGTAATACATTTTAAAGATGATGATGCATTCTTGTGCCATTTGCATATTTCCATGATATTTGTAAAAATAAATATGCATACAGAAGCATATTGGCATCATAATAACTTGAATTATAACAATCTTTTTGACAATCTTTATAACAATCTTTTTTCACATTTTGAAATGTAATCACTGCTGAATAGTTTTGAAATAAAAATTCAGTGCACCTACATTCAAAGATATTGCTTTTTAAAGTCAAATATTTCATTATAATTCAAAATTCTAAGCCCAGCAAAATTAGTAAGTAACTCCAGTCAAGGCGATAGTAATAAATAAGCTAGTTATTGTATAATGATGTATAAGGTTCAATAGTCATGTGGGGTACTGTGTATAGTACTGCACAGGTCTTTCACAGCAGGTCATATAAATAAGTAATACATTTGGTAGTATAAAAATTTCAAAACGAATTATTCAGCACTGATTAAATTTCAAAATGTGCTTTTCAAAGGGTAATTTAAATTATTGTGATGCCAATATGCTTCCATATTATAAATCCAACACTGATAAACATGGATTAAATGCAATAACTGGATTATGCTGCATAATAGCCACCAGGGGGCGCTTAATCCTGTGACGTTTTATCAGTAAGGGCCAACGTATAAGAACAGCATTTTAATGTCAGTTACCTTATGACTTATGACTTTATTATGACTTATTTTCTTATTCCCCAATGCACCGTGGTCTCTTTACCGTTTTCATATCTTATACCTTATCTTTTAGGAGTATTCATAGTGTGGGGTTCATATATAAATTAAGGTAATTTGTGCCACAAATTAAACTATATATATATAGGCATAAATTACCTTAATTTTTTCCTACCTGTTGTCAGAGTAATAAGAAAAACATCTCCACTCCCCGCGAAATGATTGGTTAGTTGCACTTCCTCATCAAGCTCACTGTCCAATAAGCAGCCTTACGAGTACGAACTGGCCAATCCGCAGGAGAGGCGGGATTTTAATTTTTTTGACTCGCGCAACTTCTTGTATCCCTGTTTTGGTGGACATTTTCAGTAATATATGGAGACGCACACATCCTTAACGCAAAATAAAACCGGTATATTTTGATCCAGTATCGAAGGGGCAACAACGGTCTGGATTAATTTCGCTCGGTTTACTCGGCTCGCGCTGACGAGTCGTTTGAAAGGAACCGACTCCGTTGCGAGTCATCGCTCTGTCTCGTGTGGGCTTTGAGTTGTTTCACATGGAGCGAAGTTAGAGTGGATGTGTGTCGGGGCTGTGAGTTAAGAAACTATGAAAAAAGATTATTTGTGTAGATGCATTTGGAGTGCAGAAGATCTATCCTAAACGGTAAGTGTTTATGTATATATAAATATCCTTACACGCCTTTATTTTCCAGCGTGTTAGAAATGTGTGTGTTAGAACAGGGTGATAAGTGATGGTCGAGAAGTTATCTTCAACACACACACACACACACACGATGTAGTGACTGTAAAGTTCCCTCTATTAGAGTTAACACCATTTCCGTATTAAAAGACATCCAAGTATCCTTTGAAGTTTTTGATGTTGTTTATACTAGTTAACAGAGAATAGTTACTTTGAATACTTTAAATAGATAACATTGTTACATTCCTTTTTCAAGATGCTGGAAACTTCCAAACAATCTGTTTTTTTTATTTATTTATTTATTTATTTTTTAGTGACTTTCTTTGTGTACCTTTTTTTTTTTTTCACAATTACAACCCTTCAAAGAGAAAACATCAGCCCAAACAGCTGTTTGACATTGAAAGTTTGTTCAGACACCAGCCTGTACTGCAATAGTTAAGCTTTAGGGACACACTGATGGGTTAGCCATAGCTGATCACCCACTAATCCAATATTCCATCAGAATTCCCACAATTGAGTGTGTTCACCCACTTTAATGTCCATAGTGCAGCTAAACAGGATGCGGTGTGGTCACAGGCCTGCTTCCTTCAGCTCAGTACAGGGGTGTGGAAGATGTCAACTTCCTATTCAGAGGCCATAACTTTGATCGCAGAAACAAATCAGCACAGGGCTTTGACTTTATTGTGTAGGAAGTGTTTTGTTTTCTCAAGATCGTTGTTGATATTTATAGTAATAGTAGTAGTAGAAGAAGAGGGATATTTGTTTATATGGCATAACGTGGATCAGGAAAAATTTAGAGAAATTAAATTTCAAGCCAGTTTTTCTGACGTAATTGATTGCCTAAGGCAACTTCGCTTTCAAGGTGTACTGATGTAATACTGTTGGCTACACGGTTAGCTGTAGGTCACTTAACAGTTGTAGGTCAGTGTTTAAGGTGTTGGACTATTGATAAGAAGGTGAAATCCCAGTTCTGTTATAATGCCACTGCTGGGCCCGTCCTGCAGATGCTCAGTTGTAAATGTAGAAAGAAGTCACTCCATAATAAAGTGTTAATATAGCGTTGCTATTAATATTGGAATAAGGAAATTGTGGGATCAGTGCATTCCTATTTTAGTTGTTAAGGTTTGTGTCTCTATGGGTTTCTTTCAGGTTGGCTTCCGCCTACCTCCAAAAAGCAAGGCAATGAGTTGTTTGACTATACTGATGTGTCCCTAAGGGTGAAAGTGTGTGTGGTGTTATGAGGTAGACTGCGTTTCTATCCAGGGTGTGTTTCTGCATTGGGCCGTGTTTTCCTATATACTCATCATGACCCTGCTAATGATAAAACACTTATTGAGGATAAACGAGTGAATTGTGTGTGTATACTGTATGTTGTAAAATTCACATAACAAAAGTTTAGATGAATAAATGTGAATGATGTAGAGGACATTTTGTTACAGTACTTGGCAGGCCAAGCAGCATTCTCATTTACCTCTAGGTGTTTTACTTCTTTGTTTTGGAAGCAAGAGAGAATTATAACACAGCTTCAGGACTGCGCCAAGCTTTAGCCTGAAGCATCTAATTTTGTTCTGACTGACTGCCTGACTGAGAAACAGCGATGCACGAGTGATGACGCACCAATATAAACATGTTCTCATCAGTGGTATGCAGCGTACGTCCACTCAGTTTGTTTAAATGTGGAGCAACTTCTGCTTCAGAGGAGGCTAAAAAAACAAGGAATTACAGCTAAGAGGATGTACGTCGGCACAGTAGAACCAGGATGGCCATGTGAATGCTTTTGTTAACCTTAACCCTAACTTGGATGAGTGTGTAATGAGTCAGAGTCTCACACGATGTGTCATTTGCAGAAAGGCCTGAATCAGACAGCACATTAAACCGGTGGCGATGTTTTCTAGGGGTTTTAAGTGTGAAAAACAGAAGTTGTAATTAATCAAGGGCACTGGAAACATTTGTTTCCCCTTTAAATAGGACAAATATTTTGACATTTGAAAATACCTTCAGTTTGTCTGGTTAAAATTAAGTGAAACTTTATTTTATAAAGTGCTTTAAACATGGACATTATCACTATGCAGTTTTACAAAAATAAACATTCTAGATATATGCTTAAAAAGTAAAAAAAAAAAAAAAAAATGCATAGCTATATATACATATTAGAGATATTTATCCTTACAACAACAAGTAACAGAATGCTGCATTATTTTTCATCCAAACCTTTTTGCAACTGCATTCAAAGGAATAAGGTGTTGCCCATCTTAGTGTTATTAGGGTTCTTCAGGTGTGAGAAATTGTGAGACATGGGTCTCTGTGAAAGTAAAGATGGCAGAAGTGGGAAGTGTCTTGTACATGGGCAGAATCAGTCAGCAGTTCACAAATGAAATCGTGGAGATCCAATTCTTCAAATCAGTTATTAGTAAGCATGTAAGGATTCTAGCTAGAAGGATAACGTTAGCCTACATATTAGTGCTGCACAGTTAATCGCATAGAAATGGAAATTGCAATTATCTAATTGTGAAAAGGTGCAGGTAATGTATGCATAGTCAGTAAGTCATGTGGCATTTTCCCTGAAGTATACTGATCATGACCTATTGACTCGTGCCAAAACTACCCAATCAAACGCCTTATTCATCACTGCATTGTTTGTTTGAAATTAGCAGCATTTGTGTGGTTTTGATGATCAGGAAAGATTAATTCGGTGCTTTTTTGATATTAATATAAATAATTAATTTGAAGCACTTGCAGGCATTGTGCCGATTGATGAAACATCAAAGAGGAACAAAAATCGCAGATTTTTTTTTGTCACATATTACTTAACAAAAGTCATGGTGGCCATGTTGTGAAAGAGGGATTTCAGAAATTAATAAACCACATGAGACCGGAAAGGCCAAGTTGCCTTCATGCGGCTGCCATCATTTGTTTTTCATCTAGTGCATCATTTGTTTTTAGTCTATATAAATAGGTCTGAATAATAAATAGTGTATTTAATAGTTAAACATTGTAGTTGCAATGGCAATATGTGTCAAAGTAAATGCATGAAGATGAACCGATTCCTGACGTGTCCCTGTTGAGCATTTTACTGAAGAAACCATGCCTTTTTTTTTTTTTTTTTCCCCCAGTTATATTAAAACATGATTACTTTGTAAAATGTTGATGTCTCTAGCTTCCTCTGTTATTTTTGGAGAGCCATTAACCACAGCTAGACATAGGTCAGCCTCGTGGTTTTTATGAAACTCTAAATGATCAAAGTGTTCAGTTCATATGAATTTTATATGAATTCCTCATATTAGTAATAGAAAGGAATGACCCATTATAATTTGTGCTGCCAGGAAAACATAATTTATGCCAGGGTGGAGTGATGCAGAAGTTGATTATATTACTATAACAACAAAACCTGTAGTGATTTCTTCCTATTAACCTAGTTCCTATTATCACTTCTGTCATAAGCAGTCATTCTCTCCCCAGCATCTGCTGTATTTTCTCTCTTAAAGTTAATGAGTCACGAAAAGATGCTTTTCATTCTACAGAGAAATCAAAAAGTGTATACTCCTTTATACTTTTTCTTTGTTGAACTACGACACTCACTCACTCACTCACTCACTCACTCACTCATTGTCTTTACCACTTAATCCTGTATTCTGGATCGCGGGCCACCTAGAGCCTATCCCAGGAGACTTAGGGCATGTGGTGGGGTACACTCTGGACAGGGTGCCAATCCATCACAGGACAAACACACATTAATTCATGCACTACGGGCAATTTGAGAACTGCAGTGAGCCTAATCTGCATGTCTTTGGACTGTGGGAGGAAACGGGAGTACCCGGAGGAAACCCACCAAGCACTAAGAGACCATGCAAACTTGTCGCCTTTGAACTATAACACATTTAAAAAAAAAAAAAATTTTTTTTAACTCAATTTATTATTAGTTTTATGCTTGATTCCCAAATGTTTTCAGCCACACTATAGTATAGCAAAAGGTTACTTACAGGCATCACAGTTACACTGGAGACAGAATGTGCACATTTGGGCCATTAAGGGAATTCCTGGAAGGCCAGCATTTCAGATGTGTAGCAGGGAGGCCTATCATGGCTTCATCGCCCTGAGAAAACTTTCTATCTTGATGGTATCCAAGCAACATTGAAATGTTGGAGTAAATGCATTAGTGTAGCATGGGGTTATATAATGAGATAAATGTAGTTTTTACTCTCGTAACTGTGTTTTGTTATTCTGCGCAATCAAAAGTCTCGGTTTGACTTGACCGCCGCTTGCACATTACATTACTGATGAACGTACTTAATTTCATTATTAGACCCTTATTGGGAATGTCCCAATCTGCCCATAAAAGTATTTATCAGTAAGCCGTAGGATGTGATATAAAATGTTAGCCTGTGGAAAACACATGAGCACACTTTTGACTTTGTTATGAAAGTATTTTATGCTATTACATACTATGATTGTGAAATTAGGAATGCCCCCAGCATGTTTTTTTTTTCATGTTTGGGGGAAGTGTGAGCACATTTAATAATAAATCCACTTTAGTACTTTGTACAATGTTTTGTATCCTTAAAAGGGGAAATCAGCATTTTTGTTTGTTTATGTCATAACACAGTCTGAGTTTGAGTACGGTATTGCGTTTTTAAGGGTTACACATAGTTAAATATCAGTCAAGGGGAAATCCATAACGGATCTGAAACTTTGTTTAATGCTGCAGTGTTTCCTTTTTAATTCCAAGCTGTAGTTTACGGCATGGGAGGTAGTGCGAGTCCTGTTTCACATCTGGCTGTCTTTTGCATATTTTCAGACCATCGGCGGACACAAATGCATTTAATGTGCTGGCATAGTCTTTAAAAATGCAGCAGCCATAAGGTACACGTTTAGATCTTTTGGAGTTGATGGAAACTTCTGGAGATCATAGGTTTATTTGTATGAAACATACAGTACCATTAAAAAAAATTTTTTTAAAAGCAACAGCACAAACAGTTACAAAGCATTTCAATGTACAGTATATTAATTAATTTTGGTAGTTATTAATATTTCAAAACATGTAAAAATGTAGCTGCTAGAGGCAAATCAAACGTGTTGTTGAATCAAATCAAAAATCACACTCATCGTCTATACCAGTTTATCGTGTAGACAGGGTCGCGGGGAGTCTGGAGCCTATCTCAGGAGCCTTGGGCCACGAGGCGGGGTACCCCCTGTATGGGCTGCCAATCTGTTGCAGGGCGCACAAACATACAGACTCACATGCTCGTTCACACAAAGGAAATTTGGGAACGCCAACTAGCCTAATCTGCATGTCTTTGGACAGTGGGAGGAAACTGAAGTACCCAGATGAAACCCACCAAGCATGGGAAGAACATGCAAAACACGTGCACACAGATGCGAGGCGGGAATTGAACCTGGATCCTGGATGTGCAAGGCGACAGTGCTAACCACTACACCACCGTGCTGTCTCAGAAATCACAATGCCCAAAAATTCAAGTTGAATTGAGTTCTCCTATGATTCATATTTATAAATCTCATACATCATATATTGCTCAGATTTGTGGCACAGTGATTCATTTAGAGTGTGCTTTCCTCATTGGCATGGTTTATTTTTGCAAGTAGGAACACAGAAGTTGCACTCAAGTGTTCACCAACACAGCCATGACCCTAAAAGCGAGGAAGTCTCAATGTAGTTCCAGTAAAGGTTTTAAAAACAGTGAGAAATCAGTATGATTGAATAAATACAGAAGGATAACCAAACATGCTAAGACAGGAGCTTACTCTGCAACTGTCTCTGCCTTTAACATGCATGTTTCCATCACTGTACAGAAGTCCGGGTTATATGAGCTTTTCTAAAATAAACATCACGTAATATAACTAATCAATTGCTAATAATAACCTTATATAAGCAATTACAAAGTGTGTGTGTGCCCAGTACTGTGCAAAAGTTTTAGGCAGGTATGTGAAAATGCTACAAAATGTGTTAAAATCTTGTTTTTTTTATTTTTTTTTATCAAGTAACAAAATGGAAAGTAAATAAACAGAAGAGATATCCAAATGAAATCAGTATTTGGTATGACCTCCGTTTGCTTGCAAAACAGCATCAATTCTTCTAGGTACATTTGCACGTAGTTTTTTTTTTTTTTTTTAAAGGAACACCGTAGGTAGGTTGTTCCAAACATCATGGAGGACTAAGCACAGATCTCCTGTGGATGTAGGCTACCTCAAATTCATCTATCCCTTCATGTAATGCCATACACACACTATAATGTGGAGATCAGGGCTGTGGAGCCAAACCATGACTCCTTGTTCTTCTCTACGCTGAAGATGGTTGTTAATGACATCGGCTCTATGTTTTTGGGGGGTCGTTGTCCTGCTGCGAAATAACTTTGGGTCCAATCAAGAAGCCTCCTTGATACTATTGCATGACGGATAAGTATCTGCCTGTCTTTCTCAGCATTGGAGATACCGTTAATCCTGACCAGATCTCCCTTTGCAGATATGCAGCCCATCCACCCTGCTTCATTGTTGCTTTCAGACACTTATGATTGTACCACTCTCCAGCTGTTTGGCAAGCACCCTGATTCCAGCTGCAGCCAAATATGTAATAAAAATTTTGACTCCTCAGTCCAGAACACCTTCTGCTATTTTTTTTGGGTGCAATTTGTTTCAGCCAGATTTTTGCTGATGCCACTGCTGGACATCTTCAGATGTCAGAGGGAAGTAAGCATGATGTGAAGTTTCTTTGGCCGACCCCCTCTTTGCCTCTCTTTTTGTGTTTCAGGATAACTACCTTGTATACTTTTGCTGTGCTCAATCTTGCTATGGTGTATGACCTGTGACATGAAACTGTTTTCTACAATCTCCTGTTAAAGTTTAAGCTGTTCCTCACCCAGTTACAAACCTACTACATACCTTTCATTTAATTCCTACATATAATATTGGTGATCATTAGCACCTGATTGGTATACCTGGTTAATCTTACACCTCACTCAGATCCTACAAAATCCCTTACTTTGTGCAAGTTAAAGAATTGTCGTTTTGAAGACAAAGGGTATGCACATCAAATACTGATTTGATTGGGGTTTTTCGTGTGTGAGTGTGTGTGTGTATGTGTATTGTTGTTCCTGCAGTCAGTCAATTATACTAGCATGTACATCCTGATCTGTACTGCTGTGCTAGGATTGACCCAATAGTTTGTTGGCTCCTCAGAGGATGTTGTGCTGCACCACAGACAATGGCCCATTGTAGCTGGCACACTCCTGAATGAGTAGAAAGGGCCAAGAATAGCACAGTGAAGGAAGGTCAGCTGTTTTAAAGTAGTAAAACTGTAAGACTGGGTCATACAAACATGTGAATGCTAAGTGCTAAAAAATAACACTTTCAAAAGTGGCATTAAGCCTCTCTCTCTCTCTCTCTCTCT
>JAQMYL010000012.1:13840627-13857604 GCA_030014365.1 Clarias pachynema | reverse complement strand
CATTTTGTGTTTAGGTATATCTGATGTAGCATACAGTATGTGCATGTCCGTGCACTTAATTCATGTCTGTCTGTGCATTTCTGAAACATTTCTGTGTGTGTGCGTGTTTAAGGAGCAGCAGTTATATTCTTAGCTTCTCTTGGTTTTTGTCACGCGTTGTTCCTTTTTTTAAAAAATTTTTTACCAATAGTAAGTCAGTTGTCAGTATTGAAACTCCTGATTTGTTTACAATGCAAGGAAAACTAAATTATTACAAGGGTGCCATTTATTTTGTGTGTACAGTAACCATACACAGTAATACGTTTAGCATAATCTGCAGTGCACACTTCATAAAAGGCTTCAAATCTAAGGGTTCTTTGAAACATTTTGAATATGTATGTACAGTGGTTGTTTTGTGTTGTTTCATGAAAAAAAACATAATGTAAAATATAATACACATACTTTACTGTAAAAATATTTCCAAAGTGGCCATTGTGAGAAAAGAGCTTTGAAGGCGATGTGTTGTCATGCTCATGGTCAGGATTTACATGAATGTTCAGTAGTGCCATCTTGTGGCAGACTTAGGATTGTCTTCAGGGAATATTTTTTTCTTTTAAGCACAGTCGAGTAGTCACAGTATCACTTTAAAATCACCAATCTCAAACACTTTCTTTAACTTATCTCAATCCTGGAATCAGTTACTGTACATCTTTTTGATATGTGCATAATGTCGAGCAATTGGTCTTTCTGTATATACAATTGTTTGCACAAGTTTTTTTTATTATTACAAGAAATATTTAAGATTGTTCAGTATTTGTGTTCCTCTGGTGTTATTCATTCATCACAGCAAACCAAAGTATTTTGTTTTTGGTGTAAAAGTAATCCTGAGACATGTTCCACTTAGAGTATTTATTACGCATTTATATCACATTGATGCTAATCATTGTTAGGAGTGTGCATTTAGCATTGTCACATGATTTCCTTATAAAGATGAACAGCTGGCGGGTGCAATGCATTACATCAACACACAGAGACACTTCAACTCTTACAAAAGTGCAGTGCAGTCTTATTCAGAATTTCAAAAATAAATAGTTACCCTACACCTGTTCACTTTAAACACAAGAAGCCTTTGTTTAGACACACCTCGGTAAGAAAACTAGATTCTACATGTGTATAAAAGGAGTAAATAGAAAAAGCAATTTCATTGGTTCAGAGTGCTTTGGTATAATTCCATCACAGTTTACTTGGGTTTCGAATACGTAACTTCATGGAACATGGGCTGTAACTTTACTTTCTGACATAATCATTTCCATAAATAAATCACATCATTAACCGTTGATGAAAAAAAAAAAAACATGGTAGTGCAAAGTATGGTAACAACACAGTATTAAGATGTATTTAAACTAAGTGCTATTTGATCATTTCTTTAAAAATGGTCTTGATGAGAACCTAATCTGAGACTTTAGAAATTAGATGTGAAAACATTTTCAATCTTAATTTGAGAAAATAAGAGGTATAAATTAAATATGTTCAGGTGATATCAATTTAGCATGGAATCAATGTCCTTTTTTTAGAGCGTACTGTAACATGTTACTCTTATCGCCTGTATTCTAAATCTTTGCATTCCATGTACTTGGGCGTTTCTTGAATTCAGATGTTTGTTAAAAGGCACTATGCAGTCTGAGACTGTAACGCAGCCTGGAGCGTACATGCAGATGAGGTTTGTCATGCAGCTTTGTTTGCTGATACTGTTACAATGCTGCTGCTGGCTTTGAAAGTCTTTGCAGGGATGTGACAGGTTGTTGGAACTAAATCTTCAGCTGCATCATGAGATTGGTCAGAGACGTGACGCTCTCCTTCACCTTGGCATCGTCTTCCGAGCTGAGGGACGCTCCTGCCAGACGGGTGGATCCGTTCACTCCAAGCACGCAGGGCAAGCTGAGGAACACTTCAGAGCTGATGCCACCCCATCCCTGAAAAGTCACCGATATAATGAGTTTCAAAAGAACTAGGGCTGTGAGAGATATACGGAGTCAGCCAAAAATGTACACACAAATAGATACTTGTATAAATATTTTAATACTAAATGTATTGCTAAATGTTACATATTGATCTATATGACTTTATGATGATATATGATTATATTATCATCATATTAATATATTATGAATATTATATTAATATATAATATACATCATACTATATTTTCTGTACAATGTATGTTCTATACCAACATTATGTTGTACCTTATATAGTGAGTAAATATAGTGAATAGGAAGCAATTTGAGATTAAGCAGTATATACAAGTATGTATGCCAGCGATGCTGTTTGGAAATTGAAATGTTAAATGCTAAATATCAGACATAAAAAATGTTTGTCCATCAATAAAATAAAACAAAATTTAGTGAAATTGCCATATGTCTGCTTAACAAAGCACCAATTTTCTCATGTAGTTATGTAATAGCACAGCATAGTGCAACGCTACCGCTAATGTGTATGCTGTTAAAACAAGCTAATTTACATAATTAAATACATTCCAATGTTAAATATTAAACTTTAAAGGCAGTTTTTTTGCAATGAGACTGTTCTAATAGTCAACACACAACTGATCCTGTGGTTAACAGAGAAACCGGAATCTTTTTTACTGGGTTCATGTGCTCAATCAGACAGACTGTTATATCACTAACCTGAGCCAGGGTTGTGATGGAGTGTGTTTTTTTCTGGTCTGTAACAATGGAGTGCGTGATGTCGGCGATGGAAAGCCCCAGTGACCATGACCTCTGACCTCTCCCCTTCAACATCTCAAATGCCCTGCATGGTGTCAACATTTTACCAAAAATACCACATCACATTATGCAAACAAACCATAGGACAGATTTGATTTGTTGTTGTTTTTTTTCGTCATATCACAGTGGTGCTGAATTCTCATTTCTGATTGGTCAAAAAGTGTTGATTCATTTGCTATAAAGGCAGCTCTGATGTTAGTTATGCAATATATCAATTCTTTTTTTCTTTTCTTCTTGTATTTAAAAAAAAAAAATTATTAACCTCATAAGAGTAAAAGAGAGGCTGTTGAGAGGATTTATGGCTGCTGCAACATGAATCATGATTCATTCATTCATCTTCTATACTGCTTATCCTGTACATGGTGACACTGACCTGGAACCTATCCCATAAAACTTAGGGTATGAGACAGGGTGCCAATCCATCCCATTTTGGGAACGGGAATTAAACTAATCTGCATGTCTTTGGACTGTGGAAAAGCAGGGTACCTGGAGGAAACCCACCAAGCACGGGAAGAAGATGGAAACTCCATGCACACAGACCTGAGGTGGGAATCGAACCCTTGACCCTGGAGGTGCGAGGCCACAGTGCTAGACACAAGTCACCGTGCTGCCCATAGGTGATTATTTCATTTATTATATTATTGTAAAATCCACAGCCTGTGTTTATTCCTTACATACTGTACAAAAGTCTTCAGCCACCCATCATTACTTAATATTAAATGAAATGTAATAATGTAGATTAAATTAAAGAAAGTGTTTTACTGCAAAAAGCTGCCTAAAGGTACAACTTAAAACTTGGTTGTCTCTCAGCAGCAACCTCATTCCCCCTCTTGTCTGTTCCAACCACTCAGCATTCAGCATCACCAGTATACTAGTCATCTGTACTCGTTTCTCAATTGGTTCATGCCTTATTGTATATTGGATGTTTTATGCTTGAATGTTTCATGGGTCACAAAAACCATTCCTCTGAAACTGCTCGAGTACAGGGACTAGACTGAAAATGAGAGACAAGGAAGCCTGGAGAACTATTCCTCATAACTACATTAAATAAATACAAGTCAGACTGGCTCTTTGTAAGCTAAATATGAAGAATGATGGGTGGTGCAAAACTTTTACCACTGCTTGCTTGCTGTGTTAATTTCGATAATGTGGTAAAATATAACTTTTACCTTGTCCCTACTTTTACCTGTCTATCAGTGGTCTTGTAGAGTTGGACACTGGGACCAACATTTGGTGCTTGTCCCCTCCTACATTAGCCCAGACAGCGACTACAATAGAATCATAGTATCATCAGTAATGTGGCAACAATCAAGTACACAGGAATTGTAACACTATATTCAGCATCTAACAGTAGAATCATCTTAACAAACTCTTCGCATTATCAGAAATTCCAGAAAAGTACAGCTCACCCTTGTTGTCAGAAAGCTCTCCTATGACCCAGGCTTTTTTGTTTGTGCTGTTAGCCAGTATTGCAACGTTGAGGGTGTAAGCAAGCCTCTCAGACTCCAGGTTACATCCAACACCAATCACCTGCGTCGGTGGCAGGCAACTCTGTCTCCATGCCACATGGGTCATTATCTCCACTAAGAACAAGAACAGATGGAGATCAAAAACACATGCACAAACACACAACTTATACCTGTGCTGTGACATTATTAATGCAAAAAGTGCAACACTGTCATTTTTGTTGTTTTTTAAGATGGTTACATTTTTGTGGCCCAGAAACAACATTAACCCATAGCCTAAACTTGCTCAGCACTAATACTTTTTCCTTAAAAAAAAATAAATAAATAAAAAAAACTCATAGGATAATTTAACAGAATGCTTAGAGTTAGTTGGAGAGAAAAGAAGCTCAACAGCAGTTAGCTGAAATATACTACCCATACCAAACCCCTCCTAAAAGATATTTAACAGAAATCTTCTCAGTACAAGGTGTCATGGTAGTTTAGTGGCTAGTACCGTCACCTTGCACTTCCACGCTTGGGGGTTCAAATCAGACCCTGTGTGGGTGGGGTTTGCATGTTCTCCCTATGCTTGACTGGTTTCTTTCGGATACTCTGGTTCGCTCCTACAAGAGAAACACCTGCAGTGTAGGCTTGAACTGTCAACTTGAAACGTGAAACGTGGTTACATTCATCATACCTCTGGAGGCAGCGTTATGATTTAGGGTTTGCTTCAGTTGGTCAGGTCTGGTCTTAGCAATGTTACGTGGCAATAAACCGAAGTCAGCTGACTACCTGAATGTACTGAATGGGCAGGTTATCACATCTATGTGTAAGAGAGGTCTATTTCATGACTTATGTTGTAAACGAGTGGTTCTGGAAGCCTGAGGAATCATTTTCGCACATGAATTGGCTACCACAGATTCCTGACCTTAACCCCTCTGAAAGTCTTTCAGATGTGCTGGAGAAGACTTTACAGATTGGTACAATTCTCCCTTCAGCAATCCAGGATCAGGACAAAAACTTAGGGTGTGGGGTATGATTGCGGACGCTGTGCAAGATTGTTGAAACAGTGCCACAGCAAATATGCTGTAATCAAAAATAAAAGTGGTCCAATGAAATATTAGTGTGTGAGACTTTTTTTTGGCCATTCAGTGTATATATTTAGGATATTTTCTAAAGTGTCTGCCTGCAAATATGGTATGCGCCAAAATAAAAATATATAGTACTGAAACTCGTGCATCTCAAACGCGTATGTGTGCTGGTCGACGGGGCATATCTCCAGCCACATGTGTTACCAGTAGTGAAAAGGAAGTTGAGCTGTGCAGTTGTTGTTGAAAATGGGTCTCTTGATGGAGGACAAAGTATTCATAGTTGAGTATTGTTTCCGCTCATACAGAAGTGGTCGTTAATGGCGACCGATTCTGAAAAAGGTGGTGGAACAACTCCGAGAAAGATTTAAGTAACAGTTATTCTGTCTATTGTTACAAAATTTCACCGTTCTGGTAGTGTACTGTGCCAACACTACGCGAGTAAGTCATCTCCTCTTGCAGGAGGCTGCAGGAACCTTTGTTCCAGGATATGAACACTGTCTACAGCGAGGCGCTGCACACTTCAAACAATTACATTAGGCATACTGTATGTATGTTCATTTCATTCACGAGAAATAAACTCTCAGATGACAACAAGATAATATTGTTCATCTTTTCATTTCAGTACTGTATAACGGTGGACAAGTATCCTGTCTAAATACATGTAAAACGTCTTAGTTTTTCTAAAAGATTTCTTAGACAATTAATTGTGGAATCAGATACATACGATTCCTGCTCCTGCACCATCAACAATCTAGAGTTCATTTTTAAGATGTCACCACCATTGCCCATTTTCCACCCATCAGATATCCCAGTGTTTATTCATCACACTAGACATCCGACTTCAGTGAAACTGCTAAAGTGTGTGTGTGTCAGTCTGAAGCAATCTGCAAATTTTATGATTTTATGACCCCTGAGCCTCTGTACCATAACATCTGTATTAATCTACTAGTCTAGGTAACTGAACACTGAAAACAGATATGACTTTGCTTAGCAGTAGCACACTGACCAGGCTGAGAGGCGACGAGAAACACTGCACTGGGACTCAGGCGAGCCAGGCTTGGGACGATCTTCCCGTACAGATCCACGTTCGTCTGCACCACGCTCACAAACGACTGCTCATTGTTCCAGGCGTTTGCAGTAATCACTACCACCTTAGACCCAGCTGAGGCTGAGAGATCTACAAGAACAAAATATGTACACATAAAAATACTCTCTTATCTCATTCATGTGAATGCCAATGGTTTGTGTATCTGCTAGTTTTAGAAGAAAATAACAGGAAAAAAACTTCAATATATTAATTTATCATTAAATGCTGTATAATTATACATGTATGTGTCAATTACAAATAAATATAAGATATATAAAATGCAAAAATAAATATGGAATTTGAAAATGAAAAAAAGAAAAGAAAAGAAAAACAAAGATTATTTTAAACAAAATGTAAATGCAGAATGAACACTTTACGGGTCTCTGCATGGGAAGTGGAGGATTATTTAAAATATTTACAAAAGGCATCATCTTACAGGAAATACAGAATTGACTTTGAAATGTCTGACAGCACTGTTGTTTAGCTTTTATTGTATTGTTTCATATATGAATTCATGCAGCTCCACTAATACTACCTTGTGAAAACATAGAATGAGCAGAGACACACATGGAAAGTGTTAGATTTAACAGAAATAAAAATGCTACCATAGTCTCCTGGTTCTTAAAATAAATAAGTCTTCAGAAGTATTAGGATATAGGAGTAGGACTGTTTCATCAGATCTAATAATCAATAAGCTATCTCTTCTATAGGAAATGCACTGTGACTTTACTGAGCTGTCTACCCAATCTATGGGGAAAAAAACAGCCTTCACAGAGCTGGGAGTGACTCAGCAGTTTTTAAGATGTAGCCCTGGATTGTGAGTTCATTCGCTGCTCGCTATGAGATCTGACCCTAGTTTCGTAACATGTTAATTTCTTAAAACAGCCTCATCACAACATGCAAATAAATTACACACTTCTATCAATTCGTGTGAATTCTGACACTAATAGATCGTGTACCTTTCGAGACTTCCACTTTCGGCAGGTTAAAAATCTCCAAGTCCATGGTGCCTCCTTTGGTTGAACTCTCTGGTATGTCAATTAAAACCAGTTTGTCCACAAAACCCTTTATGAGGAGAGCAAGAGAAAAAAAGTGGGGAAACATGACTATTCATGAAAGTATTCGCAGACTTAGAAGGAGAAACTAGGAAATTATTAATTTATACTTGGTTAAAAATATTCACTTTTGCCATTATACTTAACACAGCAGCCATCCCCAAATCTCCTCCTCCAATCACAGAGACTTTATTTACACTCTGATCAGGCCGATTTCCACCTATAAAGAATGATTTTTAAGCTTTATCAATTACTGTTAGGCTTTTCATAAAATCTGGAAAAATCAGGCTACCTATATTTAGGGAGTTGCGCAAGACAAGTAGTAAGTAAAGAAAAAAAACAATAAGGCTGATTTATTTTCCTAAAACAGCACACCTTGAATTGATTTAATCCTCTGTTACACAGTAATTAATTTACCGGTTACATTTTGTATTCAAGAATGATACGTCACAGATTTTATTTTATTTTATAATTACATGTAACGATCAGGAAAATGTGAATATCCAGTAATTAATTCCCTTCCTGTTATCTCTTATGTCATAGCAGCCCTGGGCCTTTTTTTTTTTTGGGTCAACAAGCTTGTCAGGTTACTGTAATGTTTTTTGACAACTGTGAACTTTCCCATGTCTCTATCTATTACATCTCTCTTTATTCTATGTCATATGTCTATTAAACAACCCCCACGGTGTGCTTTTTCATTCCTTCTATAGTAATATTTCTTATGGCTTGTCGGAAACCTTTTGTCTGACTGTAATATGCTATGTAATAGAAAAGACAATAGGAAGTACTATACATATATGTAATATACAGTATGTGCTTCCTATTGTCTTTTCTATCTCTGGGTCTCCACACGACTAACTTTGTTCTCTGTGGAACATGATAACTTTGCACATGATACAAGGCATGTGGCTAAAACACATAAAAAGACAATCTATTTAAAGGAGCACAATAATATAACATTGAGATTTGAATTACAGCAGCGCTACTGTAATAAAAAAAAAATTCAACACCTTCTGAGCTATTACAACCAAAAATTCAACAGCGCTGTGGTACTGTACAAACAGCAAAATCACACTGTATATCTTTACACTGAGTATTAGAGAGCAAAAGAAATCACCTTCAGTGATCTTTAGCTGCGAAACCATTGCAAGCAGCTCACTGGGGTCTTTTTCATCGCCTGTAGTTTTCATAGCCAGAGGAGGATCCTCTTCAAACTTCGCAATCATCTCCTCCAGCAGCGCTATTACAGATGATTTGGGCTGAAGTTTCATACAGACAAATATTTTTTAAATGTCACTGAATTAGTCATGGCAAATGTAGGAAAAATCTAAGAAAACTAACCTCTGAGGTTAAATGTATTGACAGTTTTAAAACATATTTAATGTGAAACTTTAATTCAATAATTAAATAAGCTATATCGTCTGAAGTATGTGGACACCTGATCATCACATCCATATTTGGTTCTTTCTCAAACAGTTGCCACAAAGTTTGGAGCACAAACTTGTATAGTGTGTTTTTGTGTGCTGTAGCATTACAGTTTCCCTTGACTGAGAGGCCTAAACCTGTTAAAACATGACAATACCCCTGTGCACAAGCAAGCTCCATCAAATCATGCTTTGTCAAGGTTAGAGGAGAAGAACTTGATGGTCCCAGACAAAGCTGTGACCTCAATTCCACTGAACACCTTGAACTAAAGCTCTGTCTGAAACCCAGGCATCCTCACCCAACATCAGAACTTTCCCTGGCTCACGCCCTTCTGGTTAATTCCATACAGCCACTCTTCAAAATCTAGGGGAAAGCCTTCACAGAAATGTCTAGGTTACTGTAACAGCAAAAGAGACCTAGATCTAAAACTGGACGTTTAACAAGCAAATATGGATGTGATTCGACTGTGCTTAATGTTTAGCTGAGAGCTTAATTTGTATTAATTTTCTCTCTAGAATTAATAAAGAGATCTGTCTATGTAATTTGCAATGCGACCTATCGATACGTCTAAATGACAGAACATATGCAAAGTTCCTACATGGTCCCAGTTGTGCAGTGCAGGCAGGTAGATTCGACCCTTGGCATCCACATGTTTGCCCTCTCTTATCACCATGCTGGCTGTGGGTCGAAGAAGGCAGATGGGTGGCGTGAAGGGGAATGAATCCAAAAGCCATAACTGGATAGGCAAGTTGTACGAACGTCCTGTGGAACAGCACATTTCCGTGCATCATCCGAGCCATACTATCATCTCTTGAGCAAAATATTTTAACGTAGTAAATGATTAACTGGTGATGATTCTTACCTTGGTATCTGACAGGGATGTTTACCAGCACCTTCAGCAGGTCCTTCTGAGAACTGTCACTATATGCTTTAGTGAAAGAAATATCATTTGAAAACCTTAACACTAGGTTTACAGGTATAAACATGTATAGGTAAAAATAGTAAAATAGAGTTCTGTTAAAGTCACCACATTATATAATCTCTATGGGTGTGGATATAGTGGAAATAACTCACTGTAAGTCCCGGCCACTGTTTTCATGTCTGGGTAACTGGAGTGAATTTTCTGTATTTCCTC
Organism: Clarias pachynema; assembly: GCA_030014365.1. Taxonomy (NCBI): domain Eukaryota; kingdom Metazoa; phylum Chordata; class Actinopteri; order Siluriformes; family Clariidae; genus Clarias; species Clarias pachynema. The sequence goes on along the minus strand of JAQMYL010000012.1, from coordinate 13,847,601 downwards.
AACAGCAACATCGTGAAATTTGTACTGTTAAAAAGCATTCTGCGATTAGAGGATTAACAGACACCAGAGGCTGACATTTCCCTGAGCTATCAGGTCCGACCAGTTGCCCGTAAGTCACCTGACCATGACCAATCAGACTTAAATTCAAATTTATAACTGAAGATATCCAAAAATAAAAAGTCTAAAACGTACCTTAGAAAGAGTCTTTTTAACAGACTCTTGATTTAGGTCCATTGTTCCTTATAATAAAGTTCCTGTAGCGTTTTCGAGCTGCCAAGTTCTTTGGACAAACTCACGAGAGTAAACAGAAACTTCCGCATACAAGCGGAGTCACGGATACGGCAAGCCGGAGGGACCAAATCTGTGCAGCGAATCCGTCTGCGGTAATGCGTCACCTGATGACTCGTGCAGCTTCAGAATAAAAGCTCTTAAAGCAGACAAAGGAGGCGGCATAGTGGTGCACCTAGAGGGCTCTGGCTCAATTCCCACCTCAGGTTTGTGTCCATGGAGTTTGTGTGTTCTCTCCAAGCTTGGTGGGTTTCCTCCGGATACTCCGGTTTCCTCCCACAGTAAAAGACATTCAGATTAGGTTAATTGGTGTTCCCAACTTGCCTGTGTGAATGAGCATGTGTGTGTGCCCTGTGATGGATTCCAGAGGTGCCTAAGTCTTGTGGGATAGGCTCCAGCCCCCCATGACCCTGTATATTGGATAAAGCAATATAGATGAGTGAGCGAGCAGACAAAGGGGCAGATAGACATCCCCCCCTTCATGACCATAAAGCGGTATAGACGATGTGTGTGTGTGCACTCTGCGATGGAAAACTACTGTGCTGTAGGTCATATTTAAATCTAGTTACTGGATGTTACATATTCTGTGCACATCTGATCATCAAATCAATGTGTTTCTTCACCTAAACTATAGCAAACAGTTGAATTTGAAGCACACAGTCATCATATGCTGTGGGATTATAATTCCCCTTGACTGGAACTAACAGGTCCAAACATGTTACAGCATGACATGGGCCTCAATTCCACTGAACACCTTTTGGATATATTAGAAACCTGACTGCACCCCAGGTCTCTTCAACCAAGATCACTGAAGCCCTGGAGCAAAAATCTACACAGCCACACTCCAAAATCTAGTGTGTGTGTGTGTGTGTGTGAACACAGAAAACACACCACCACACACATATAAATGGATGCCCAACTCTCACTCAATCTAGTGGTCTAATAATTCAATATGACAGACTAGTTAGAATTCAAATAAAGAGTTACAGATGTGAGCCTAGAAAGAAAGTTGTTGTCATTTATGCAGAAGACACAGGTTTCGAGTCTACAGCCCAAACAGGTTCTCACTACAGAAATTCCATTTACCCTGTGCTACTGGTTTTTATCTCTTAGTGTATCTAAAGTTTAGCTTCTCTTTAAAGTCTTTTAAAGGGTCCATACAGATGCATGATATATAATCCCTAATATATAAACCTTCTAATTCTGTGGTCTTTCCTGATTTTTATTTCTTTCTACATTGTTAAAAAAAAAAAAGCTTTGTCTGCTACTTCTGCTCTAATCTGTTAATTAAGGTGCTGTTGGTGGCAACTTTAAATAAACAACTTCTCTGCAGCAGATGTAAGTTTTGGTCTTGCTTTCCTGGAAAGGTCTTCATGAGAGCGGTTTCATTATGGTGCTTGATGGAATTTGCAAATGCACTTGACAATACGTTCTTGTATAAACTATTCCAGAACAGCTGATCTTGTTAAAATAACGACTGACTGTTGTTGCCACATGTGTTATTTCATAGTCTTGATAAAAATCCAGTATTATTCTAGCAGGTAAAAATTAATTCACATCTACTGTAGTGCATAATAGTACAGCTTTATGATCATGTTCTATGTCTGTGCAAAAAAACACAATGTGTGTAGTTTGATTAAGTTTTTAATGATTTTATCTGTGTTAAGATAGTTCAGGATGTTCAGTTAACCCCTCTGTTGCATGTTAGATGCAACCAATTTCTCAGTATCAGTCCTGACAATCTCAGCACTTTTTTTTATCTTGTGCTTGTGGCACATTGCAGTGGCTCTCCAATAGCACACAGTAATATTGAGCTGGATGATGATGCATTCAGCGATGCAGCGATACATCAGTTGTTGTAGTTGCTTTGGATCTTTGGTGAACATGCTGAATCTCTTAAGGCTCCTCAAGAACTACAGCTGCTGTTGGGCTTTCCTGACCAATTGGGCGATGTTAAGTGTCCAGACGAGCCCATCGCTCATGTAGCTTGCCCATGTATTTGATGCTGCTCATCCTCTCCAACTCAAGCTCAGGAGCTGACTTTTCCTCTTCTTTCTCAAGTCTACAATCATTTCCTTGGTCTTGGCCATAACCACCTGGCATCAGAAGTAGAGTAGAACATCTCCAGGTTTTCTTTATATCGCTTTTTAGCCTCTTTCATGGCTTTTCTCAGTCCATACATTGCTGTTTTGTCCTTCAAGAGGCCTGTGTCAGTGAGAAACAGGCCTGTATGATGCTCTCTGTTTCTGGAGAACAGAGTTTAACTTTTTTGAAAACTGGATTTTGAGTGAGGATTGTTAGTGTATTAAAAAATATATAATGAAAAAAAAAAAATCTTTCATAATTTAAGAGTGAAACTCTCATACTGGGGTCATATAAAGGTCAGGAGTGTGCCAGTAACTGCCAGCAGAGTTCCTGAAACGTGCAAGTGGTGTTGGTGAATGATCGTGCGTACAGTTCCCACTATGGAACTGTGACAGATGCATCACTTCCGCAAATTGCCAGCATCTGTCATTTTTCAAGGCTTAAGTGTTCCACTCACTTGATGTTCACGGGAACATTCTAAGCCACCTCGGCTGGTATTTGTCATTCACAGATGTACATTCTTCTTTAAAACATTTGCACTATTTCAAATGTTTTCTTTCGGCTAAGAGTCTAATCCCTGTACTGCGCTTGAAATTGAGTCTGATTTGCACGTCCCTCGTCAAAAACACAGACTCCGACACACTTCATGCTGATGATGTGATGACATTTTGATCTGATCAACAAATTAAACAAAATGTAATAAATATAAAAATAATAATAATCACACAGGACAACTTCATGTGTCAAATTTCTTTAACAAGAAAAATACATTGCGAAAATTGCAGAATGTTTTTTTTCCATCATTAAAGACCGTTAATAAAATAAAACAGATCTGAAATCCTGAACATATACCAAAGCAGATGTTGATTCTGTTCTATTGATTGTAATTCCATGATCATTACCAATAATATAAAACAATGGCATTAGTGACACAATATATTATGTTTTCTAAAGCTCAGCTGTTAAAGATGGGCTCTTGGTAGTGCAAAACTGATCCCCTATTTTGGTAATTTGAAATAAATAACATTAATTGCAAAATGGCACAAGAAAGTGTTGAGCTTGCTCCATGTAACTGACTTTACTCCACGCAAGTCAAGCAAACAAAGTCCAACATCAAGTCTTTCTGCGTTTTGCTTGTTTTCTTTTCATCTCTTCCTCCTCCATACGCATTTCTTCTTCATCTTCTTTGATACCCAAGCGCAAACTGAGGCAAAGACAAAAAGAAGCGTTAAGGTACACACTAGTTTTATCCAGATGCACAATAGGTCAGTTCATCAGTCCCTCAATCATTCACAATATTTTTCTCCTCTTCCCCTTGTGTTCCATTTCGTCCAACGCTCTTCCTCCTCATCCTCGAGCACAGCCAGTCGCAGGCTACCAGCAGTAAGTGCCAGGCAGAACAGACGAAAGGCACACATTATGAAGCATGATTGTGGTAATAAGTATACCTTGGCTTCACAATATCGTTATAGAAAGAAATGTAGTATTGTTTGTTTACCTTCGCGCCTCCTCCTTCTGCTGGTCTTTCCAACTGCTCTCCATAAACTTTAATGCATAGTCACTTTCATCTTTGTATCTAATAACGCAAAGACATTGAGGAGTCATTATTTATACAAATTGAAGTTATGAAACTGTTAATAAAAGGCTGTAAAACCAATTCCATAAACACTTACTTTTTTCGATCATAGCCGAAGATCTCTCGGATATGTTTAGAAATTTCATCCTGTTCTTCTCCCTCATCATCAATGAAGTCATCCATCTCAGAGTCATACTCCTCTTCATCCTCATACATGCGTTTGTAGTTTGATGTTATTGGTGGTAGCACTGGTCCTTCGAGGGGAGGAAAAAAAGTGGACATTCATAAAATTCATGTGGGAAAAATGTATGAGGAAGAAGAATCAGGCCAATGGTTCCTCGGCCAGAGGAACCATTGGCCTGTCCTAAAACACAAAAGAAAACCCATCAACATGCTATATGCTGGTTTCTTATTTGGCACCCACGCAACCAACATCTGTAAAAGTGCTAATCACCACATCATGATGTACTGTATTATCACAACACAGGCAGAAAAACACTCAAATGCCAAGCTATAGACTGTACTGTTGTAACATTCTGCACTCTAGCTGCTCTACTGCCAGAGTCAAGATCTCATGTCTCCAGTCTTACTTATTATAAACTAAAGTATAAATCCTGCTAATGATATTTAACACCTGAAATGCCTTAGCTTTAGGATTACTCACTGAACGCATGAAACACTACTGCCAATCCCAACTTAACCCTGAGAATCAGTCACAGATTTGTCATACCTCTAAAGACTCCTTATAGATTTCAAGAAATTAGAATGAAGAAATATCAGGTTTTAAACGCAGCTCAGGATCAACTTTTGTAATGGTTCGCTGGATCATTAATGTGCTTTATAAAAAATACCTCATTTTGAGCTTACCTTTTGTATGTGATTTGAAAATTATCAGCACTACGCTTTTAGTAGTAGCAATAGAACACAGAGAACCTACCATCAATAGCAATATCATGCAATGTGTGGTATATGACTAAAAGCATGTATTTCAGAAGTATAGGAATGAATAATAAACCACAAAACACTTTCTTGCAAGCAAATTGCAGGGAAATTAACAATGCAAAAATCCCAAATAAGAAAGACAGTTAATGTCTTCTTACCAGGTGGTCTAGCGATAATTCTATGACCTGTTGGTCCTATGATTGTTTTCGGCCCCTGAGGTGCTGGAGGCCTGGCAGGCATTCCTTGTTTAGGAGCAAAGTTCTTTGAAGAAATAGTCTCGGATACAACAGTACATGGCGGTCTTCCAGGACCTGGTCCTGTACTGTTTAATGGTCTGCTAGGTTTGTCTTGTCCATTTGCAGAGGGTTTTACCCCTCCAGGAACAGGACGTCCTTGCATGCTGCCTCCGGGTCTTGGCTGCTGAGATTCTGCTTGTCTTAAGAAACCAGCATGTGCAGATCTCATAGGTCCATTGACACCTGGTCGGGGAGGAGGGGGGCCACCAGATCGTGGCATCTCTGCCTTCCCCGGCTTTTGAGGTGGTCCTTTCTTGTTTGTGTTACCCTGACTAGGTCTGGGGTGCCCAGATCCCTTAATCTCCCTTAACTGGCCATGACCTGATGGTCTAGACGAGTTTGAAACAGCATCAGCTCGACTCCCAGAACTATTTATTTTAACTTGAGGTAGTCCAGGATAGACTTTCTTAGAGTTAAGGTCACTTGAGGTGGTTGGCTTTCCGCCAGACTGGGGCCTGTGGCCCGTTTGCTTGACTGAAGCTGAAGTTCCCTTCGTGGCAGCTTTACCGCTTAAGGCACCTGAGGAGCTAGAGCTAGGTTTGGATCCATGAGATGGTTTGGCAGAACTGTGCAGTCGCTCAGCCTGTGTGTGCAGCTTTGGCGTTTTGCTAATTCCACTGGAGGCTTTCTCACTTGATGACCTGTGCGACGTGCCTTCCCTGTCAATAACATTTTTCTTGTGGGAATTCGTGCTTGATTTACTATCTTTGTGCCCTGAGCCTTTATCTGGCTTAATGTCTCTTCCTTTATCTAGTTTCTTAGCTTTACGCTCAATTTCTAACTCCTTGATTTCATCCGCAGTGCGAAGCCTCTCTTCAGTTTTCTTTACTTGTTTCAACTCGACAGGTTCAAACTGTTTTTTCTCAGCGAGCTTTAAGAGATCTGCAAAATTCATAGGTGGAGGAGCAGCCTTGGGTGGAGCACTAGTTTTTTTCTGTGTGTTGCTCATTTTGGTCGGAACATTACTGCGTTCCTGAGGCCGTACTGCGGGTGTGGTGGGTTCCGGTTCAGATTCAGAGTCAGAGTCAGTTTCTGCATATTCATAATTGTCCTCATCATCATAAGCATCATTGCTTCCTGGTTCATCCTCGTACGTTTCACCCTTGTCCTGCCTTTTCTTGGGCTGCTCTACAATGGGTATGCCGTTGTAGCCGTGGAAGTTGTCCTTAGTGCGAGACGCCATCGCACGCGCTTTTCGGTCGGATTTCAATTCCACTCTCTTAGCCAGGAGATCATCCTTCTGCCTTTTTTTCTCCAGTTCTAAAGGTACATAATGCAAGCCATCAAAAAAGCAGTATCTAAAGTAAAACTAAAAACATGGGAATGTAAAATAAAATTGATTTTACGAGCATACCTTTCTTTTTATGTTCCGTCTGCTGCTTCCTCAAGTATGCTTGCACTGCAGTGGAATTGACACCTTTGACTCTTGGGTCTTTTTTCGGGGGGCCAGGTTTTAAGCTGTACCTCTTCTGCAAATGATGCAGGTGTAAAAGATGTTAAAGACACAAAGATGACCATCAAGCCAAAAAAAAAAAACAACAACAACAGTTATGCACAACAATACGGTATAACTAACTAACTGATCATCCATCATGTTAATCACATGTGGGGGTAATGTGGGACCTGGAGCCTATCCTAGAACCCAAGTACACCGAGAAAACTATGCAAAATGAAGCGAAAAGAAGTCACTGATTATGGAGCAGAGGTGGGCATTTATATGAGAGACAATCCGTCCTCTTTGGATATTAATCCTCTTGACTGGTGGAAAGCAAATGAACAGCGCTTCC
>JAQMYL010000012.1:13825403-13837500 GCA_030014365.1 Clarias pachynema | reverse complement strand
ATTTCTATTGTGTCTTCCAGCTTTGAGATTTCTCCTACGATTAAGCTTTTTTGTGTGTCTTATCCTGGATTTTAAAGCCTCAGTCATGTAAGAATTATTCTGATTTGCCTGTTCACTAAAGGAAAGCAACAAACAATAAGGCGCTAATAGTGAACTATTATATGCAGGCCCTTCATTTAGAAGGCCCAGACCATTTACCCTGTATGATCTAGAGTGCCAAATCATGGCATCTATATTCTGGGATATAGAATGTGTGTAGAATTTCACTGTGCTGTAATGTATATTTGATAAATAAAATAAATAAATAAATAAAAAACGCTTCTATTGACAAATTTGTTGTTGTTGTTGTTTCTACCATGCATACCTGGCAACCACGGTTAGAATATCATTTTTAGTTTTTGCGCCATTGCTGACAATTTTTTTTTATTTTAAACAGTGCATTAGAACAGTCTTATACAGTCTTTATACAAAATTTACAGCCTTCAAACGGACAGGCAGCACCTGGAAGGACACATGGAATTGTTTATAGTGTACTGTAAAAATATAAATAAATACAGTTATATGATGCTTTCTAGTCCTATTTATTTTGGGTTTTGAGCCTTATTTATGATATAACAGCTTCTCATAGAGGAAAATAAAAGTAAAAATAAAGCACTAAATAAGCGCGTGGAGAAAGAGGTTGTAAATAAGCCAGAGAGATCCCTCCCACGCGTGGGCGGGAACTGTCACTGACATGCTCACATTTTGATTGGACAGATGTTTACCCTTCGACCAATCCACGCTTTCCTGTTTATCCCCACCCACAGCTACAGCTGATTTCTCTCCTCCCCCGATGCTGAACTGTCCCAAACAAGAGACAAAAACAAATTTCTGCACAAAGGAGCACAAATACACTTGTCGTCGCGTTTCACTCCACTTCAGGGTTGTCTGGACACCATCTGTTCAGATCACGGATACAATTCTAATATAAACATGGTTTCACCTGTTACTGTGGTAAGTGCATGCATATTATTTCTATAACAGAAATATACAACTAAATATTATTTCCACAACGAACTACACATTACATACAATGTTCCATTTCTACTGATATTGCTTATTGGGTGAAGTGGATACCTGCATCCCTATTCTTCCACATCTCTGTGGCTTTTCATGATGCATTATGATGTAAGGTAATAGCCACTACCGTCAGTATTACCGTCTTGCATTGGATCATTCATCAATTTGCTAAATATAGCTAGTGTCTTAGACGCATGATGATTGAATTGTACATCCGGAAAACAGAGAGCACGTGACCCCAGCGTGTCCATGTTTATTATTCACCCCTTGGGTCTGCGGCTCGTTTAATCTACCTGAAGATTAAATGTCGTGTTTTTGTTTTTTTATCTACACACATTTACAGCGTATTTATGTAATTAGGTTAGTCTCGACTCTGGATCTAAGCGAGAGTTTGTTAAGTGGCACGGTTGCTTTTTGGTTGTTCTGTGTCGTAAAGCATATTCTCACGCTTTCTTTATTGTGGCTGCGCTTTCATAGCGTTTGTGTTGAAAGGAAGTAGTCATGTGACACCGCTTTCGCCTGTGCGCACCATTCTGCTTCTACGCATGCGCGCAGTAGAAAACAACCTGTACTCAGGATCTGAGATTATAAAACGTGTGCGTGCGTGCGTGCGTGTGTGTGTGTGTGTATGACATTAAAGGTATCAGAACACCCAGTACATCACAGCCTGCCACATATGGAGCTTGGGTCATTTTACAGAACAGGTGGAATTTGGGTCATAAAAATCTGCTGAAATTAATTTCTTCTTTCACACCTAGACCCACTTTAATCCACAAAAAGAAGAGCTTAATGACGGTAATGCCAATTGAAATTTAGAAAAAACTCAACTTTTGACAAAATAGCTTCCATGTGTATGACCACATGGTTTTCAAATATGTTAAAATCAATTAGTTATTAAAAGTGATCAGTTTATATGTCCAATTTTAGACTGTTATAATTATAAAATAAGTAACACTAATGACGGACTTTAAAGCCTGGCATAAAATTTCAAAATATATTGTGACACTTTTAAACGAATGAGGAGAGACATCTGACATAGCTTTTGCATTTGTCCAGTGGTCTTCATCTAGTGAGCACTGCCTCAGGAACAATTCCAAATTGTTAAATGGATTTCAAAATAAAACACTTTTTGTGTAACAGTAACACCAATGGCGTAGTTTGGCGTGACTGATATTTAGTTCATATTATTAATTATAATCCATTTTTGTTTTATGATTTTAATGTTTAACTTAATTTATAAGATGTTCACGTTATTATATGCATGAAAAAATATTAGATTAAAAGTATATGGTTCCACTTCCATGTATGATTTTGAACTTGGCCTTTAAAAAAAAATGCTACAATTAAATATTGAAAATTAAAGTATGAAAATTTATTGAATGATTTGAAGTACATACTATGTAAACTTTTCTAAACATATACTATTTTAATTAAAATAATTTTGGCATCAGCAAATATAAGTGACAGCACCTTCCACAATTTTTGTAGAATGACCTGCTTCTGGGGTGCCACTAGAGACTCTGGGACCCTTGAAAGCCTAATACGCTAGGCCCCTAACTTTACCCATACATTTTTAGGGGTCCTTGGAATCATAAATATATATATATATTAATTTATTCATTTCATCTTCTATATAAATGATCCAGCACAGGGGACACTTTGGGCATGAGGTGGGGTACACCCTGGACAGGGTGCCAATCCATTGCAGGATACACACACACACACACACACACACACACACACACACACACACACACACACACACACACACACACACACACACACAAATAAACACACTACGGGCAATTTAGGAATGCAAATTAACTCAATCTGCATTTCTTTGGACTGTGGGAGGAAACCGACATAAGGAATGTATTGATATAGAATATACTGATCTGAAGGAAATATAGATATTATATTGAGATATTGTACTATACTAGTTATATTATATATACTTATTTTGCACATGTAAAAAGTACTGAAGGTTTCCAGGGAAACAGTTTATTTGAGACACAAATTCAGCTTTACTAGTTTCACTTCCTGCATCCTCAGAAGCTGCGTACACAGCTGATGAATGACTTTAGTCTGAAAACTCTTTGTCTGTTTCTTTGGAAACCTTGAAAGCCATGTGATTATACATCTATTTTATATAACTTTTAAACAAAGAATATTTGAACTGTGAAAGCCTTTTATCATATAGGACAAAGCCTACTTCTCTCTGAATATCAAATAATGAATCTAAGTGATTGTTGTTTCATACTAACAGTACTAAAAGTACTTGTTAAAACTTTATTCAAGCAAATGTCATAACATTTGGAAGAGATGCTGAAGTGCTGTGTCTTGTTTCAAGCTGTTTCTGACCTTTCCCAGGCTGCAGGGGTACAATCTGATTAAAATATATACTTGCTAACAATAGCCTTTTTCCAGTGGAACAACGTTACTTCAGTTCTCATTTCCTCTAGGAGCCTAAAGAGCCAAGCAGCCAAATTCTTAAACAGATCCCAGTGCGCAAATCCAGATGCACTTAGGACACTTTACCATTGAACATGCAATGATCAGAGGCAACACTTGAAAGGTGTAAAATCTCTGTAATACTGTATAGATTTATATACGCACATATGCATGGCAACAAATTTTAGTGAGACTAGACAGACATGTGACCTCGCTCATTTATACACGTATTGTTAATATACGGATTTAAAAATATTCTGATATGATGCAAACATCAGGATTTTAAATAGGAAATAGATAAGCAGAAAATATAGAACTGGAAACTTTGACTATGCTGGAGTATTTACATTAAATCTGAAGTTGAAGGAACTTTCCATTGCGTCATTTCCACCGTGTATGTTTATGGATATTATGTGACTTCTTCAGCTGATATTTATGGCTGTTTTAATTATTTAAAGCAGTAAAGGCATCAGAAGTGTATCCGTTATCCTGTATCAGTTATCATCACATTGAGCACTCTGCAGTACAGTACTTATCTGCCTTTTGCCATACAGAGAGAACAAAGCGAGAACCTGTAGCCTAACAATGGCACAGGCAATTCATAAGAGTGTAATAATTATGAATTATGCAGGGAATGAGCTTGCATTAGGATTTGGCTCCAGGGGTTGCCCTACCCTGCCTCTTACTAGCTCATAGGGATTTGGGTACAAGGTGAAATGGCAGCAGTTTTTTAAATAAATTTTGTTTTGACACACAACCTCCTCTATCTGTTCACTGCCAAAGCAATCTAGAACACCCTGGATTTGATACTCAGTTCCCTCCTGCTGGCAAAACAATAACATTTGGTTTGTTTTTTTCCATTGGTCTGGTCTGCACTAGATGTTTGGTACAAGCACCCGTGAAAAACTTTTTTATTGAAGTCAGTAGATTGTACTTTATTATTCGTAATTCTTCTTTCTATTATTCATATTTTGCATTTAAAAACATAGAATGTAGTTACAATGTAATTATGATGACCTCATATAAAAAATAATGGAACTGTCTTTTAACATAAATGTACACAATTATGTAATATTTTGTGTATTTCCTTAAAATGTTCTGTTGTTTTGTGCAGGTGAAAAGTGAAGGCCCGAAACTGGTGCCCTTCTTCAAAGCCACCTGTGTCTATTTTGTCCTGTGGCTGCCCACCTCCAGCCCATCCTGGTTCAGTGCCCTTATCAAATGTTTGCCGATTTTCTGTCTCTGGGTCTTCCTGCTGGCTCATGGAATCAGCTTTTTAGGAGCCCACTCAAGTGCTAGAAAGATCCTCGCAGGACTCATATTCTCATCTCTCGGCGATGCCTTTCTGATCTGGCAGGAGCAAGGTTACTTCAGTCATGGTGAATTCAACTTTTCACTTCATCTCTATAATGTAATCAGACATAGTACTTGGCATAGGTAGCGGAAACATTGAATTAAATTGAATAATTTCATCAATAATCACATGCATCATATTTGAATGTATATATATATATTTACTTTTTCAATTCATGACATATTCAACCATTGTTTGTAACAGGGCTGCTGATGTTTGCCATCACACACATCTTGTATTCATCTGCTTTTGGGATGAAACCACTGAACTTTCGAGCAGGCCTGGTCATCGGCACTATCTCGGGCCTTTGCTATAGCCTTCTCTACCCTTATCTTTCTGGCCCCTTCACCTACCTGGTGGCCGTCTACATCGCTCTGATAGGCTTCATGGGCTGGAGAGCGATCGCTGGTGTGCAGCTGACCAACGACCTGTGGACATGGACCAAGCTGTCAGCTTGCTTAGGAGCTGTTCTCTTCATGGTGTCAGATCTCACCATTGCCGTGAACAAATTTTGCTTCCCTGTGCCGCACTCGCGTGCCATCATCATGGCTACATACTATGCAGCACAGATGCTGATCGCCCTTTCGGCAGTGGAGTGCCAGGATGCTGACATAGCCAGGAAAAAAGTGTGAGGGCCATAAAGCCGCTGCAGAGGGCAGCGGCTTTACTAGTTTGGGTCCATTCCCCCTAAACCCTTCATCTTAAACATCCCCTCCTCAGCATGATCTGTCTGTCTTATGTGTCTGTAGGGGTTTGACTACTGTTTGAGAGATTTTATGGGGTCTGGAGTATGTTAGGACTTAATGCTGGATTTGTGGTCGAATCCTGTTCTGGAGTCTATTTTCTACTCTTTTAATATTGGAGCCCAGTGTTAGAATATCAGTCATGCACAACATGAAAGTGAGAAGGAAAGACTTAATCTGATTAAGGCGTTGTGTTCTTTTAGTTTTCTGTAAAGGAGTAGACAAAATAGCTATGTTTAAAAATAGCATCACTTTAATTTCCGCTCAACAGCAACAATGCCTACTTCATGTTCCTCCTTTACCTTTTTTTTAAAGTCTCAGCTGGTCTGAAGAAATGGAAGTTGTTCTTGTTTATGTAGCTGCCATGCTTACGGTAAGACTATGTTCACATTACTCACCTGACGTGACTCCAATCTGATTTTATATCTAAATGTGACACAGATCTGATTTTTTTAAGGCTGTCTGAACGCACAAACATGATATTTTTCAGATCAGATCTGAGCCACTTTCGGGTATAGATCCGATACCTACTCATGCAACTTGAATGTGAACGGTCTGATCAGAATTCATCTTTCCTTTTAAATCACCGCAGGGATTGAATTGCTGACAAACTGCTTGCCATCTTCCAGAGCAAAGCACATTTTTGTCAAAATTGCCTCAGTTGATTGAAATGAATACAGTGCCTTGCAAAAGTATTTGTAAGTGGCACATAATTGTGAAGTGGAAGGAAAATGATAAATGATTTTCAATTTAGTTTCAAATGGATTGAACAGTGAGATATATAATATATGTAAATATATATATATAAAACCTAACTCTGCTTTAAACTTCTCCACAACTTTCTCCCTGATCTGTCTGGTCTGTTCCTTGGGTTTCATAATGCTGTTTGTTCACTAATGTTCTCTAACAAACATCCGAGGTCTTCACAGGACAGCTGTATGTATACTCAGATGAAATTACACACAGGTGGACTCTGTACCCCATTAATAATTAGGTGACTTCTGAAGACAGTTGGTTTTCCACTGGATTTTAGTTAGGGGTATCAGGGTAAAGGGGGCTAAATACAAATGCACACCACACTTTTCAGATATTTATTTGCAAAAGAATTTGAAAGCCATTTATCATTTTCCTTCCACTTCACAATTATGTGCCATTTTGTGTTGGTCTATGACATAAAATTCTTATTAAATGCATTCACGTTTGTGGATGTAACATGGCAAAAGTGGCAGAACTCATGGGGTATAAATACTTTTGCAAGGCACTGTAAGTGGTCACACAAATATAATGTGTTACACAAATAAACCTAGTTGAGGAGAGCAAAGACGTTTCAGTGTATGCATGTGTGCCGTTTTAGGGGACAGAAGCGTCCGAATTAGAGTCAGATGAAAGTCAGTTGTAATTATGAATGTGAACGAATCGTTATGATATGCAAATCAATGCAAAAAAAAATGGAATTGGACAATGCTGCTTGTAATGTGATCATAGTCTTAGTTACATGCTGGTGTGAAACGAATAACAGGGCCTGCATACAGTATATATTCTCTATACTGGGACCCATTTTTGTCAGGGTGCTGGATTCCCCACAATGTTTTTTTTTTTAATACTGATGCACATGTGTAGAATGACAGATCCTGTGTCGGTGTCAGTATTTTGCAGTTTTGTTCGATTCATCTTTGTCCTTTCATTTCAGAGTGTTTGCTCTACTGCTGGTTTTGTTTGGTACCTGACCTCTTGAAATCACTTACATATAAGCTATCCACCTTTCTAAGAACTAGCACTCACACTCATGCAGTCTCTTACACAGGTACCTTAGACATGCCTATTCTCACATCATTGTTATGGTTAATCTTTCAAATATCATTTGAAGGGATATTGTTTCAATGAAAAAAGTATTGATGATATTTGTACTTCTGTACTGACCTAAAGGTAACATAAGACAGGCTCAGCAGCATGAAACAAAAACCAGATAAAAAGGAAAGTCGCCACGCCTTGTGTCTTTTTAACTTCATAATCCCGGGCTCTACTGTTGTGTACAATTTCTTTTCATTAGCAGCTGATTATGGCAAACTTATAATAATTGTTCTTAAACAGAAAAATAGAATTATAACCTGATGGCCGTCGTATGAGAATCATACATGAATATGTAGACACGATAATTAGGAGAAAATGTCACATCCTCAAATGAGGACTTTCGGATCTTAGGAGGTCAAGATCCCTTGATAGTCAATCATCAGCATTATTAAACTGCTCTACTTCTACATAGATGTAAATGATGTTCTTTAATTCAATTCAGGTGTGTCTTTTTACAGATGTAGTCAGACATTTAATTGTAGGAATTAAATTATACATACTGTACAATATACTGTATTTTACCGCCTGATTCAAGTGGGAACAGAAACCGTGCTCGGTCGCAGCTGCACTGCATTGAAGCATAATTTGGACAGACCTTGTAATTCATCTCTTTGTGTCTGCTATAGGCTTTCCAAAAGTCTTTATTTTCGAGAGGAAGCACAGTACAATCAAGGCTACAGTGGTACCATATTATAATACGTCATCCTCATGATAGGCAAATATTCTCTACTATAAACAAGAGACGAACAATCTAGGAATTGCAATACTGATCAAACCAACCACATCCATCTTTTATTTATTTATTTATTCTTTTTTTTTTCTTTTTTTCTTTTTTTAATATGATTTAACTCTGTATACGTCCTATAAGCCTTACCAGCTTAATGTTCATGCTGGGAAATTGCTGGCACTTGCCTCATACAATATGTGTCAAACTTAACCTAAGATATACTCAAAGCACTAAACCGCTCTGTTCCTCATCATGCTTGAAGGAGTATTTTAGTCAACATAAAAAAAAATCCATCCAATCCTGTCCCTAGCAGTGTATTTGATTTCCAGTGGACTGTTCAGCTTATTAAGTGTCACCAGTCCAGATGTGTAATGCAGCAGAATTGTCCGTTAAAATAATTGTAAGAGGGATCAGCATCTTTTCTCCTGTTCCACTGCTAAAAAGGGGGAACAAACTTGCAAATGCTGTTGGGTGCTTTACATGTTTAGCTGTCATGCCTGGGGAAGATACGTAATCGGTGCAGCGTAAAAAGCCCTATACCATTACAGAAAAGTAGCGGACAGATCCCTGCATGTCACCCCAAGTCTCAGCTGAATGTGTTTTTAGTCCCCTGTTCCTCGTCACACACACATACCTACTTACTCATGGCATGTTTATATTTGAATATATAATATTTATCCTTTTATGCTGTGTTTTAAATGTATTTATTTAATATACTGTATATCTTCATTAAACAATGCAATACACAAAGATAGCGATTCATAGGATATCTTTAATTTGCTCATATATTTTTTTTGTTGTTGTTCATTTTACCTGCCTCTTCATCTGCATTCAGGTTTAACGGATACGTTAAGGATTTAAATCTCCACAGAGAGTAACGATCTTAAGCACGTGCACCCAGACGCAGACATGCACCACATTTACTGCTGCACCATTGCGACAGGTTCGGGTACTTTAGTTCAAAGCTGTGTGCAGTTTCACAAGCTCCGTCTTCCCTATCGACGGTCATGTGGTCAGCAAAACATTCGCTTAGTCAGTGTAAAGCATGCCAGTTACTGCATCGTCATTAAAAAAAGGCTCTTTGCAGTTATCATGTGTTGTCCTGTTTTTCCAAGTTCAGTGTTTTGTCTCCATCCGAGCAAGAGACAAAGGACTGACGAATTTGTATTCTAAGATCGTGTTAACGTTCGGATTTTTAAAATGGCGTTCTTTTTCAGACAAATCTGTAGAAGCTCAGATGATGTCAGGTTAAATCAGGTTGAACGCAGGCTATGTAATGTGGATTACATGTTCTCATATGTGAACAATTCAAAAGAACTTAAAGTGTAGAGCTTTATGTATTAAATGCAACCGATCTAAGTTCCCTGTCTCTCTTCTACTTTCAGACAGTAATGAACGCTCGCTCCCCTGCATGTTTGTCCCTGAGCAGGTTCACAGGTTCAGACAAACAGTCCATCCTCATAGAATCTATCTAGCCTTTGTTTAGTGGCTGTGCTGTAGCAGAGAACAGATGCAGTCAAAGACTGCTGCATCGAAACCCAATCCGTTGCGAGGGGCTTTTTGAGTGAGGATATGCATCGAAACCCAATCCGTTGCGAGGGGCTTTTTGAATAAGGATATGTAGGACAACACAGGAGGGAAGATTCCCTTTCCATCAGGCCTTGAGCTCACAGAACTCACAGAACTCAACCCCTGCTACAACTCATCACTTTATGTCAACATTTCTCTTGTTACTGGATTTGTACAGTATATGCAGACAAAGAGGTTTAGAGGAACACAGTATGAATGAAGTGTTGATGACAGTATCTGTGTATACCAGCTCTCTTTACTATACTGAGTAAACTAGCGGTAAAGAAACAAAACTTGACTAGCATGCTTTTTTTTTTTTTTTTTTTTTTTTTTTTGGATATGTTGCTTTTTTAAACCACTTTCCGAATGTGGTCACTACATATAATGCTTTAATACATTTTCAAAGCACTCGGAGATCTTAAAGCGTTTATATACGAGAATCTGCTTGGAGTGTTACCTTTTACTCAAGCTACTATGTTTTAGAACAGGGACACTTAAGTCTTAGCAATATAATCCTTGGTACATACTGGGAACAAATATAAAGATTCTGAGCCTATACATTTCTGTATATCTCATTTGTTTTTACATAAAATCAGATTTCATAGATTTTTCTCTATTATTATACTATACCTGGCCATCATCCTCATATAATAACTAAAAAATGATTCACTAACCTTAATACTTAAATTTGTAAATCATGTTTATAAGCATAAAGGTATGGACTTTGGGTGTTGTCCAAGATCATATTATTTTCTGCTTGAGGTTGTGATTGTGTTAATTGCTGTGGTCATCAGGTCACGTAGGACAAATTAAGCAAAAAATTTTTTTAAAGAATTATATATAATATAAATTTCAACTACCAAAAAAAAAAAAAAAAAAAAGGACCAGATTCTGTAGAACTGGTCAAGACTGTAAATGTTGATTTTGAAGATTTCAATTAAAAGGTTGTCTTTGAGTACTAAAACTTTAAAGTACAGTATGCATCCACAGTGTCACAGTATAATAACAATAATCTTGTCCATTCTAAAGCAGGGATTGTGTTATAAGTAAATACTGTTAATCTTTGCTGAGTTGTTAAATATGTTTCAGTATTTTGCCTTATTTTGCCTTTTTATTATGTCCACTGGTTTCGTTTATTTCCTGTATTTACTATTCTGTAATAAATGACCATATTGCTCATTTCCTGTAGTGAAATTGCTATGAATGTGATTCAATCTATAGAATAAAGAAATGCAATTACAATGCAATGGATATCTGTTGTATGTGTCATTCGATTACAATTTCACTTTTATATTAGTGGTTCATCAAAACAAAACGATAAAGCGACCAAAGAACAGTCATAACCCTGTGATAGGTACACCTCAAGGGTAAACACATAGATCCTGTAGTTTACACAGAGAAAGTTGAGCATGTTTTTATCCAAGTAACCTTCACAGCCTGACACCTCTCCATCAGCGTGTCATCTTATCTGTACACAGAAAAGGCCATCAGGGTGAATATCAAATTTCTCAAACTGTCAAGAATGTGACAGAAATGTCTGTGTGTGTGTGTGTGTGTGTGTGTGTGTGTGTGTGTGTGTGTGTGTGTGTGTGTGTGTGTGTGTGTGTGTGAGAATGCTCTTAAACTCCAAGATTACCACTTTCTCATTTTTGGATCCCAGTGGATAATGCAAAGTCTTAAATAGTTCTCTAATTTTAAGCCCTGAGACAGTTAAATGGCTGCGCTCATGTGTAGGCTTAGTGATACTTCCTCTGCTTACTAATGCTTTCACTTCTTTTCATTTTAATCTAATTATTTTAAAGAGAATGAGGAAGTGACACAGCAGACGAAGCATTCTTTCACCGATAAAAGAGAAACAGGGATATGACTGCGACCAAAAGGGATTTCCTGTGTAGATTCAGGACTCTAAAAGAAACCATTGTGGTCTGGGATGCTGCTCTGGGTCAGGCTGCTAGTGAGCTGAATTTTGATAGAAACCCTGACACGATGCCATAGCCAGCTGCACGGCACGAATATGTAACAGTTCACCTTTACAAGCCTTCTTGTGGTAAAAAAAAGGAATTACAATCATGTCTAGGGAAAACAAAACGTAAAATACAGTAAAACCTCGGATTGCGAGTAACTCGGTTTGCGAGTGTTCCGCAAGACGAGCAAAGATTTTTAATAAATTTTGAGTTAAAAAACGAATAAGTCTTGGTTTACGTATCATGTATCACGCATGCGCTTCTTGTTTTGACGCCGAGCGTCACGTGATCACAACTGAGCAAACGGTTTTTCTCTCTCTTGCGCTGCGGAATTGTGGGTAATCGTCTCCCCTGCTGGGTCTTAGTGCTCGTCTCTTAC
>JAQMYL010000012.1:13734279-13745026 GCA_030014365.1 Clarias pachynema | reverse complement strand
CGGCTTCCCACACACACACTCTCTGGTCTACACAGAAACTCTGCTCTGTCGCAATTCTTTTCAAAGGTAAAGTGCAGGTTCATTTGTTTTGTTTTGTTTTTTTTACTTTACAGCAGTGATTCCATTAGTTTGCACTCACGCGAGTGTCATTAGCGAAGTTCCTTGCTATTTTTTTCTTTCCGTTAATGTGTGTGTGTGTGTGCACGCACATTATACACACACACACACACACACACACACACACAGCGCCTGCGCACATAAACAGAAACACTTATCTGTCAGGATTTACTTTTACTTTTTTTAAAGGTAAAGTGCAGGTGAATTTGGTTTATTTTTACTTTATATTTTGTATTAATCATTTTTATGTATTTATTTTTTGGGGCTGTGGAACAAATTAAGTTTTCATTTTTTCTTATGGGAAAATTTTATTTGGTTTATGAGTATTTTGGAACACGAGCCCGCTAACGAATTTGAGGTTCCACTAGTACAGAGCATGCAGCATAAGTATTCACAGTACTGTGCAAGTCACCCCTCTTTTCTTCAGATTTTGCTTTCAGAGAGCCAGACTTGCTTGTATTTTTAAGGAATAGTTCTCAAGGCTTCCTTTTGGCGCTTATTTTCAGGTCCAGTCCCTACCTGACCAATTTCAGAGGAATGTTTTTTTTTTTTGTTGTTGTTGTTTTAAGCCACACGGTGAGCTATGAATCATTCAAGTATAAAATCAATCTAACTTGACATGAACCAGTGAGAAACATATGCAGATGATGACAGATGATTAGTATACTGATGATGCTGAATGCTGATTAGTTTGAACAGACGAGAAGGGAAATGATGTTGCTGCAGAGGTTGTTACATAAACAACCAAAATTTAAGGTGTATCTTTAGGCACTTTGCAGTCTGTTGCAGTAAACATTTGTTTCCATTTCTATTATTTAATGCACGTAATTAAATTGATTTAATATGACAAAATAAGGGGTGGCTCAGGACTTTTGCACAATATTGTAATATTGTAGAGCTTAAAAGGACTTACATGAGATTCTAAATCAGCTGGTTAGTACACCATGGAAGAACCCTCGTTTTCCTTTTAAATATGTATTTTTCTTCATGATTTTGTCATATTCTTTCTATTTTTCATAACAGAATTAACAGTGGTCTAGAGGATATTTAAAGTTTTGGATATGTTTTTTAAATCATCAAATGCTGACTGATACTTTACCAGAACCTTCTGTCCCAGATTTATTGTAATAGTTTCTTGATTTTCACCTTGTCGTAGTTCTGCTGTGTCCTTTAACAAAAGATTAAGATCACATGGCACACAGAAAGAGAATTGTAGTGATTGTACCCCCAACTTTTTTGTAGATTCGTAATATTTCTACTTTGTTACCAGCTTGCTGACAAATGAGATTAAATAGAGTGGAGCCAATGAAAATTACATTTACAAATCATTATTCAGAAGACATATGTGATTAGATTTTACCCTGATTAATTGCTTTTAAACTTGAGTCACTAATTTATGTTTTAGAATAAATTACCAAATGCTCTGAACATACACAAATACATATGTATTCAGATATAAATGACTTTATGTGCTTTTATATTCAGATATAAAAGCACTTATTTTTTTCCTGCCTCCAAAGTGAGTAGCTAGTGAACAGTATGATCATTTAGGATATTACTAATATGAAATTTATGAGAGTGTGTTGTCTTGACTGATTAATTCCCATGGAAGCCTGGATGACAGCACACTCTCCTGCTGCTCATCTTCACACAGAGAAGATGCTGCCCTCTTATGACCATTATATAGTATTGTTTTAAATACACATCTGAAAATGTGATCATCAGATGGACTATCCATCACACAGTACACAACACCTAAGACATGTTCTTTTTTTTTTTTTTTTCCCCCAAGCTTCCCATTGCAAGTTCAAACATGTCCACAGCTGTCTAAAAGAGTCAGGACTGCTTTAGGTCAGAGGGAATATTCACTACATTTCCCTTCAGGTTTTTAAACGTACGCTAACCCACTATCCTCATGGCCACCTTACACCCTTGTTAGTTGTTTATTAATGCTGATCATGTGGGTTTTTTTCCTCTAACAGTCCTGATGGAAATGTTACATGATTAACAGATCATGCTGTCCTGCTCACTGCATGCAGTAAGGTCACATCCAGAACAATATTTTGCAGTTAATGATCTGTAACACAGGTGGAAAAATCAACACCATGAAAACCATAGCATTTGCTGACAAATGCCGATTTTATTTATGTGTAATAACAAGACATCACTAACAAGACATACTGTACTGTATATCGATTCAGAATACAGCAATAAAGCATTCTGCATTTAGAAGGATGGTTAGTGTGGGAGGAAAAACTATTGCTCAGAATCACAAATTTAGTTTGAATGCTTTCAGCATCAGCACTATATTTTAAACTGCTGTCAGGGATTTTACTATGTTCAAAGCGGTGGTTGCGCCTGCGATTAAAATGAAACTGCAGCTTTTCTTACAGCATTTCCAAGTTAGAAAACACATTGTGGTGCAATTTACTGATAAATGATTTTCTGATTAGGTCTCGAACTACAAGGCTACTGTATCTTGTATCTTTTCTCTTTGATGTATTTTATGCATGATATGACAGATAAGATGATCTGATGATTTATGAAATAGAATTTTGTAGCATTTTGCATTAATTTTGTCTGTTGATAAAAAAAAGATGCATTTTGGAGAAAACTCCTTGTGATTTGATAATTAATGGTGCTTTTTGAGATTTGCGGATAAGTTTGTGCCTTTGTATTGTAAGTAATGAGTTTTTCTTTTCCAGAATCCCGACTCAGGCATTCCAGCAGGCTATTATCATCTTTATCTGCAGCAAAAAGAACATTTAAATCATGATAAAAGTAAATATTTGTCATGTTGGTCACTCACTGTACATCAATGACAAACCACAAGGCAACACCCATGCAATGTAGTGGAAACTTTTCTTCCTTTCCGTGCCCTACTTACCAAAGACAACCAGGTTGCACTTGCATTCAGCCTTCCCCAGCTTATTCTCCACTACCAGGATATAATCTCCGCTGTCTTAAGCTATGCAGATGGGGATAGTGAGGGTGCAGACCCCATCGGCGCTACTCTGCGAGGACCTTCAGAGGTCGTCTCGCTATCTTTGAACCAGGTCACGTGTGGCACGGGCAAGCCGAAAAAAGGCACAGCTCATAGTACAGTCATTTCTACAGTGCACAGTGTGATCCTTCAGCTGCAAAATGAAGGCAGGCTTGACCTCATGCTGTGCACATGGGAATGCCTTCCTATGCAAAGTGAAGTGTTCTGCAAAGTATGTTTAGATTTACAAACGACATCAATCAGATTTTTCAATACATGCTATACACGTTCATATCATTTTAATTTTATTATCTTGTACATTTGTAAAACTGAATCGAATCTATTAGACTCTATATTATTATCATGGATTTATTGATTGATTATTAATGAAGATTAAAATTAATTAAATGGGCTGTTTACATGCAACCACCTTTATTCACATCTATATTTCAATGGGAATCATTCAAGGTATTATTCTTTTGAAATGGCGGCTTGTGTGATAAGAGCTGAGTGTTAATGCACATTTTAGAGAATTTCTAAAGTAAATTAGATTTCTATAACATTTATAACAGACTGTAACAATAACTGATAGTTTTTTCAACTAGGAGTCAGAAATGGAGGCGACACGGTGGCTTAGTGGTTAAAACTGTCGCCTTGCACCTCCAGGGTCCGGGTTCGATTCCCGTCTCTGTGTGCATGGAGTTTGCATGTTCACCCTGTGCTTGCTTTGGTTTCCTTCCACAGTCCAAAGACGTGTGTGTGTGTGCAATGGATTGGCACCCCATCCAGGGTGTACCCTGTCTCGTGCCCCAAGTCTCTTGGGATAGGTTCAAGGCCCCCTGCGACCCTGTATACTGGATAAAGTGGTATAGACTCATGTGTGTGTGAGTGAGTCAGAATTTGTCAGGACATCATAAAATTGAGCTTCATAGTCTGAGCTGATTTGTTAATTTGTGAATTTAGAGTGACTCTCGTTATGATCTCTCAATTTTTGATATTCACTATCTATCTATTGCTGTCTTACCATGTACCATTGTAAAAGGCTCCATTGTGTCCAGAGGGTCACTCCCTCCGATCTGATTGCGAGCAACAACCCGGAAGTAGTACTTGCGTCCTGGAAAGGGACCAATAACTGTGTAATTGCTGCTGAAGATGCGCTCGGCATCTGTGAACCAGGTGGCAGTGCTGGTGTCTCTCTTGTTCATCATCATCCAGGTCGGGAGTATGATCCCACTGCAGCGTCACGGTGCCTTGGACCTCCTCCACCAGACACAAATTCTTAGGAGGCCGAGAGACATCTAGGAATATAATAATAATGGGTTAATATGATGCCTCGAGGCGGCACGGTGGTGTAGTGGTTAGCACTGTCACCTTGCACCTCCAGGGTCTGGGTTCGGTTCCTGGCCAGGCTTGATTCCCCATCCCTGTGTGCATGGAGTTTGAAGAGGTTGATACGGTAGGTTCCAGATTCGTAACACTGGCAAGAGCTGATCAAGAACTGAGAATAGGTTTTCCCTTAGTGATAACCTCTCGACCATTAGGTACAATGTCATCTTTAAGCCAGGTCACTTCTGGGGAAGGAGAGCCCTAAAAATACAGGAGACAGTTTCAAAGCATTGTGTTGGGTTACATTACAGTCCACACTTCCTGAACCAAGTTTTAACACTTCATTCAATTAATGTAGCAATGCAGAGAGGAGTTCATGCTTGGATTAAGGTGACCTTTTGTTGAAACCTGGCACTACATTATTAAACACACTGACATTTAAAAAAGTGGTAACTATTGCTCATGGGTGCCTGAAATAGAAACACTTACACTGAAGGAAACTGGAATACATAGGGCACATCCAGCACACACCACAACCGGATTCCTCACCTTGGCCTGGAGATCAAACTTTGGCATTTCTGTACATGATTGCAAGACAGCCAAAAATATTTTCTAACAAAGCAATAGATCATTAACCAACGTATCTTCACATAACCCATTAAACTCATTTAGCTCACCAAAGCAGTACTTACAACTTGCATATCTAATAACCTAGTTGGTTCAAATCCTTCAAAATGTCAAATAAATTATTTAGTGAGATTTTAAATATTGCCACTGAATATCCATTATTACCTTCAGGTGGCATAGCCAGAACTCCTTGTTCAAGTTCTGTTGGTTCTCCAACACCTACCTCATTAACAGCTCTGATACAGAAAAAAATCTTTCATCCTCTCTTGCAGGCAGCCAACAATATATGAGGTGCTGGTGATGGGAATTTTGGTGCACTTGGTCCATTCCTTTGAATGTTCAAAATGAATCTCTAGGATATAACCAGAGGGCTCGTCTCCCATCCTGGGAGGACACCAAGCCAATGAGATGGAGGTGTTGGAGGAGTGTGTTACAAGAAAGTTTCTAACAAGGCCTGGGGCACCTGAGAGAGGAGGAAATGGCAACAAGACAAAGAGAAAAGAGGACAAATATGGGAGGTACTGGAACATAGCGCTAGCACGGTTGGTATACTGTATCACTGAGAGCACAATAAGTCTCACGTGCGGAGTCTTTGGCCAGCAATGAGTTTGATGCTGTACTGGGAATTCCCTCTCCAGTTCTGTTTACAGCAATCTGAATTCATACTCCTTATCTTCTATTAGACCTCCTATTGCAAACTTTGTGTCTGGGACACAAGACAAAAAAAGAATGGGCCTTTACTTCCACTTAAAAGGCTTATATCATGTATTTACAGTATATCTTCATATATTTATGTAAGATATTAGAATAATTATCTTTACTGTGTAATAATATACTGACTGTAGCTGAAGGTTTGTAACAAGTACCTAACTTCATATACAGTGGAACCTTGGATTACGAGCATAATTCATTCCGGAAGCGGGCTCCTATTGCAACACTCGTAAACCAAATGTAATTTTCACATAAGAAATAATGGAAATTCAAATTATTTGTTCCACAGCCCAAAAAAATAAATACATAAAAATAATTCATACAAAATGTAAAGTAAAAAAAAAGTACAAATAAATCCTGACAGATAAGTTTTTCCGTTTATGCGCGCAGGCGCTGTGTGTGTGTGTGTGTGTGTGTGCGTATGTGTGTGTGTATACTTGTGTGTGAAGCTAGTCACACACACACACACACACACACACACACACACACACACACACACACAGACATTAACAAAAAGACAAATTACCAAGGAACATCTCTAATGACACTCGCATGAGTACACACTAACGGAATCACTGCTGTAAAGTAAAACAAGCAAACTAATGAACCTGCACTTTACCTTTGAAAAGAACCGCGACAGAGCAGTGTTTCTGTGTAGAGCAGAGTGTGTGCGCTCGTAATTTGACACCGAGCCGGTTCACACAGACTCTCTCTCGCTTTTAGTGTGCGTGTGTGTGTTTGTGTGTGTGTGTGTGAAGCACCCCCTCTCTCTCGGCGAGAGAGAGAGAGAGAGAGATTTAGTGTGAGTGTGAACCGGCACGGTGTCAAATTATGCGTGCGCAGACACATAACAACAGGCTGATAGAGAAAATGGATTTTTAACCTCTAATGAGACTTTCTTTTGCTTTACACGCGCGCACCAACGTGTGTTATAAGAAACCGTACACGTGCGCTGTACACACGTACTTACAAACACAAAATAAAATATGTTTTACACACACACATGTGGTCACAGTGTTATAGTAAACAGTACATGCATGCATGTATGTTGATTAGACCAGTAAGAGACGCGCACTAAGACCCAGCAGGGGAGACGATTTCCAACGATTCCACAGCGCAAAAGAGAGAAAAAACGTTGGCTCAATTGTGATCACGTGACGCTCGGCATCAAAACAAGAACCCATGCGTGATACATGATACTCTGTGCTTGTAAACAAGGACTTGCTCATTTTTTAAGTCAAAACTCGCAAACCGCGCTACTCGCAATCAGAGGTTTCACTGTATTTGTTGTTTGATTTATATCTTATGCAGAACTTGAACTTATTATATCCTACTGAATCAAGGAAGATGCTCTGGGAATAAAGACAAAGCAAAATTCTGAAGAATCTGGAGCACATGTCTGTAAGAAATTTGGTAAGGGGGTTTCAGGTAATGAAAAAAAAAACTTACCTTGGCAGACAGACACCCACATGCTGCTTCCTTTTTTTCTTCTCTCCACTATGTAACCCAGAACAGGAGCACCACCATCTTGCGCTAGAGGAATCCACATCACTGTGACCTCATCTTTAGTCACTTCAGCAATCTGAGGTTGCGGAGCCATACCAGGTGGCTCTGAACAATACAATGACTTATTATACAGTTGTAATTATGCAGCAATATTTGATTAAACCACTGGTACTCACCAATAGGCTCTCCAGCATGAACCTGCTCAGTTCCTAAAGCATCACTCAAACCCTGAGGGTTGAGTGCTCTGATGCGATATTCATATGCCTTCCCTTCCTCAACCTTATCATAACAGAAGGTGGTGGTGTCTCCACCCACCTCTCCAACCTTAGTCCAGGACTTTTTTCCAGCCACGCCTCTCTCTATAACATAGCTGGTCACCTTCTGCCCCCCCATTATCTCGTGGTGCTTTCCACTTCATGGTTATGCACTTCCCGCTACACTCCATAAAATCCACTTTACCCTGAGGGGGGTTTAGGATGGTCTAAAGAGCAAAAGAAGGACATCCTTAGATTTTACAGTATTTGGTGACCTGAAACACTCCACTCCAATCTTATTTGTTGGGCCTAAAAATTAATGGGCAATTTAATGAAAAAAACTCATGAGGGTTAGAAGTGGAAATACAATACAGTACATACATATATTCACAACTTTAATAAAACATCCTAAGAGAATTGTAAAACATTTAAACCTTGGACTGCTAGTGTAATTTGTTCCGGAAGTGTCCTTGTAATCCAAAAGCTCCCATATATCAAAGTGAATTCCCCCATAAGAAATAATGGAAACTCAGATGATTCATTCCACAGTCCAAAAATATTCATAAAAAATTATTAATACAAAATATAAAGTAAAAATAAAACATATTAACATAGTACCTTTGAAAAGAATTGTGGCTGGAGTAAAATGAAAGAGAAGAGAAGAAAGAGGAGGAGGAGGAGGGGGGCTATTGTGTAGGATGAGAGCACTGACACTGTGCATGGGTGACGATTACCCACAATCCTGCAGCACGAGAGAGAGAAGAACCACTGGCTCAGTGCAACAAAGTGCATGCATACTACTTATATTTCAAGACCTTGCTCGTTAAAATCAAGTAAAAATTTATTTTAAAAATTTTCTTGGCTTGCAATAGCGCTCGCAGTCCAATTTACTGGTAACTCAAGGTTCCACTGTACTGTTAAGTTATAAGGCAGGTATTTTAGTCATCTTCTTACCAATTACACTAAGCTGGATGTTGGCAGTAGCTGAGCCGTAGTCATTTCTAAGTTTAAGCATGACAGCGCCACTATCTTCTCTAACACACAGAGTATCAGTATCAGAGTACTGGAGGCTCCATTGTGTTCGAACATTGTTCCACAGTCTTCCACCAGCGCCTATCCATCCCTATACCATGTCACCTCTGGGGCAGGTTTACCCTTGGAGCGGATTCTGATGGTGGCTGTCTCACCAGCTTTCGCTGTCACTGGCTGGATTGCATTTCCAGCATTGTGGGATCAATAACAGGAGGATCTACAGAGACAATTTTCACAGCTCAGATTCACATGTAATATAGCACTACATTGATTTCATTCATTAAGAAAAGTAATGGATCACATAACACATTGGAAGTTGAGGTGGGCTATAATTGATCTTAGCCCCTAATGGGTAAGGAATAACAACACTGTAAAACCAAATCAAAATGCAGTTGAAAACATGGCACTTTAATTAACAATCATAATAAGCACAGGAGTAAGAATAAGCTGAAAGACATAATTATGTGTTTATGGGTTTGAAATTAAAGAGAGAAAAAAAGAATGCCTTTAACAGAATCTTGTGGGACATGATACTGCCCTTTACAAGTGTCTGAAAAAATATCATCATTAACAAGTTATTAACAAACTATTAATGCTGCACTCTCCAGTGCAAAAGTACCAAAATATATTCACTGTCAAGACACGCAGAAAGCCTAGTCGTTATATGCATGGTGGTATCTGTATCTCGAAAGTAGATTAATACAGCAGATTAGTAGATTTATACGGTGGAGTCTGTATCTCCTTCTACTGTATATGGAGAGCCGCCTCACTCTCAGCTCCTTTGGCTCTGAAAGCGTATTTGCCCCATGTTCATCCAGTACATCGCTGTACACCAGCTTATGAACTGCCCCTGCTTTATCACCTGCATATTCAGATCTGTAACCTGCAAGTAAAGACATTCAAAGTGACACCCATACTCATTCAGTAGTACGTACTAAACACTGCGTAATCAGCTTAATAAAGGCCTCATACCGCTTTTCCATCTTTTAGCCAGACACCATCAATTTTCTCATCATCCAAAACCACACAAAGCTCTGCAGCTGAGCCAGTGGGACACTGAACATCTGCCATTCCACTTTTCGCAGTGGCAAATCTGCCAATGCAAATATTTATAAAAAAGTTTAGCAAAATGTCAAGGTGTATTTCTTTTTTACTCATCACAGTGACGGTTATCAGGATCTATTAAACAAAAAAATCAAGCCATCCATCCACCTATCATCCACCCACCCATCCATCCATCCATTCATCCACCCATCCATCCATCCATCCATCCATCCACCCATCCATCCATTCATTCATCCATCCATGCATTTTCGATTTAAACAAAATTTAATCCCATCAGATATGGCTACTTACCATCCACTGTGAGATTTGAGGAGCTGGTATATTCCTGGGTGTCATTGTCCTGAGTGCAGACTATGGTGTATTCTCCACTGTCTGAAAGCTCACAGTCCTCGAGTATGAGCTCAGCTCTTTTGCCCTCCATCAGGAAGATGTATCGTTGGTTGTTAGTGATGTCTTTTCCATCCTTTAACCACCTCACATAAAAATCCTTCGAGCTCATCTCAGCCTCCAACCTGGCCTGGCCTTTCTCCTTCACGTGTACGTTCTTTAGATGCCTCAGAAACTTGGTGGGGATTCCTAATCAAGAGAAATAAATGATCAGAGACTTACTTATAAAAGACCGACGGAACTTCTATGTTACTCAATACTCAAACTGTACAAATTCGCAAAGATGAAATATTTGTTTTATAATTTTGCATCTTCATAGGTTTTAATTGCTTATTACATATATGTTCATATATCATGATATGAATATGTTACGACTCTTACTTTCAGCAGAGAGGCTGTTGTGGTCAAATCTCCGATACTGATGGAATAGTAGCCAGTATCACTGGGATGCACATTCTTGATCTTTAAAGTGTATTTGAGGCCATCGTCAGACAGACACACATCAAACTTCTTACCTCGCTTTTAAACTGCCATAACAGAGTGTCTTCTTAGAGAGACGCAACTCAAACACAGTCTGTCTCTCTATCACTCTTAAAGGCTTTAGATTTGTCAGGAACTTCTGCGGTTTATCAACACTGTAAAAAATAAATTGTAAATTTTACGGTAAAAAAACGGCAGCTGTGGTTACCAGAATTCTACTGTAAAAAATACGGTAGCACCATTATTGCACTGTAAAAAA
>JAQMYL010000012.1:13658853-13678504 GCA_030014365.1 Clarias pachynema | reverse complement strand
TCTCTCTCTCTCTCTCTCTCTCTCTCTCTCTCATTCATCTTCTCTCAGCTCTTTGGTTTTCGTCCACACTAGATCTGTCTCTTCCTCTCTGCTCTTTATAATTACTATGTAATTATATTATATATAATTATTAATAAACGTAAACAGGATCGCAGACTTCATGTTTAATGTGCTTGAAGTATCAGAAACGTACTGTATATACACTTTGAGCATGTGTGCAAGTTTGTGGTCAGTGTGTGACCGAAGGGGGGCAGGGAGGTAGCCAGTGTTCACTGAGAGCTGTGTGTGTGTGTGTGTGTATGTGTGTGTGTGAGAGTCAGGAGGAAAAATAGGGCTCTTTGTACAGAGCGGTAAGCTTTGACTTTATTCACTCGGTTAGGAGTCGGCCGACGCGTCCTCTCCTTGAACAAACCGCACATTCATCTGCAGACTCTGGACCTCTGACTCTGTGTGTGTGTGTGTGTGTGTTTGTGTGTCTCAGACGGACGTTCTGTTCACTAGCCCACATTCACCAGAGACACCCAATCCTCTTGTGTGTCTAGCTGATGTGTGTGTGTGTGTGTGTATGTGTGTAACATGGCTGTCAGAACAAATTTTCCAGTTTAAGTCCTATTTTAAGTTTTCCTACTTTAATAACTTCCTAGTTGAAAAAAGACTTGATTTTAGTTTCTGAAATGTTTTAACTAAATGATGCTTCTTATTTGTTGTTAGACTGTTTTTTCACCATTTCTGTTCATATACAGTATGTGAAGTTTCATATACACACAAGTATAGTGTAATGATGAGCGCCATCACTCAGAAGAGGACCAAAGGTTTTCCTTTGAGTCTGGTTCCCTTTCAGTGCTTCTTCCTCGTGTTGTCTCCGGGGTTTTTCTTTACCAGCGTCCACTCTGGCTCGCTCCTTAGAGATCTTAATCTGCATACGGATCTCTGTAAGGCTGCTTTGTCACGATGTCTGCTATCAAAAGCGCTATACAAATGAAATTGTATTGAATTGCAAAGCTCCAGGGTCCCAGGGTTAATCCTGAGCTTGGGTTACTGTCACTAGGTGGATTGGTTACAGTAAATTGCTCTTAGGTGTGCAGGAGTGTGTGACTGTGTGTGCCCGTGTGCCGCATGGTGCCCTGCATATGACTGGCATCGCATACGGGCTTTATCAAGACATCCGACGCTCGGTGTTCCCGGGACAGGCTCCACCGCGGCTCTGACCAGGATATAATGAATAAATGAATAAATTGAAGATAAGTGGAAGATGGAATATTATGTAGATCTTGAGCGGCGTAATAAATATTAAATGTGGCTAAAGGTTTGATGGAATGCAGCTGCCGTGATGCCTCACTGCCTGCGCTGCCTCATCAATCAGTGTGAAACAAACGAAATGTCAGCGACAAGAGACATTACGGTGGAAATGAAGTGAATGAATGAATGAAACATGAAACAGTAAGATCATTAATGATATTGTTTGGTTTTCACCTATTAAGTGATAGGAACATCTAGTGTCTGTGTGGCGTGTGTGTGTGTGTGTGTGTGTGTAGCTGATTGTAGGCTCATTGATATTTGAATGCATCACTTAAGTGGTGTGTTTTTTGTCTGTCCATTCTCCAGTCTTCATGCATCTATCGAGGTAGTTGTTAAAGCAATATCTCAGGTTGAATATTTGTAGGATTTATAAAAAAAAATCTGTTCCAAATAGAATTAAGGTCAAAGCACGGTCAAAGGTTTCAAGTTTTTCACCCCTCTGTTTCACTCCTTTTCTGAATGCGCCATTTCAGTGTCTGTGTAAATGAGCTACTCCTGAGCCACACGCTCCAGAGAACAGCAGGGCTGAGCAACAAAGCCAGAGAACGATATCTTCTTATATGACCTCACAATAGGGGGGAATCTAATTGGTTGGTTTAAACACCGCCCAATCCAAAAATGTGAACAGGAAGAATTTTTTTTTCCCCACATATTTTTGTTTGTACACACATAGTGGATGAGGAAAAGTTATGTATCACTATACTTTTGTGTGACAATCCATGTTTAACCACACTGACACGATTTTTAAAATGATCTCATAGTTTATATTTTTTGCATTTGAGGTGGTAATGATGGTTTGTTGTTGTTCCTCTATAAGCCTAAAAGTGGGGTGTTTTAAACGGTTCACGCATTGGCGGGCAGCACTGCTCTCTGTGTGGCAGAACAAACATAATTTGCTATATTTATTTAGAGTTGTAACACAATAAAATAAAATAAAAATTCTGGTTTTAATAAAAAATTTAAATCGAGATAATAATAAAATCGTGATACCTGCAGAATCGCAATACAAGTAGAATCAGCAGCGAGGTATCGTGATGATATCATATCAGTTGGCCCCAGATGATCCACAGTTATTGGAGACCCAATCAGAATGTCTAAAAATGGCTAAAAAGTACATTTCGCATAAAGGATCCACTTTAATATCTTATTTCCTGTCCTCCTGTCATGTCTTGGTGTTAGAGGCGTCCCTGTCCATGTCATGGGCGTCGTGTTTTGCTTATTAGTTACTTACTGACGTTAAGGTTAGGGCTTAGCTGCATTAATCATTTACAGTGCTAGCAAGACGGACATTATGTGTGTGTGAGAGGCTGACTTCTGGCGTTGACATTTATTGTTTTTGATGGAACTATTTTTCTTTCTCTGGCCCAGTTGCCTGGGTAACTGTTTGCCGTGGCTGTCCATGAAGCAGGAGAGGTGTGAGGTCATCATGTCTCTGTCATAGGAAAGAACAACGGAGGGAGGATGAGCGAGGAAAAGCTGGAGGGGGGATGGGGTGTGTGAAAAAAAACGTAATGTAGGGCGATGATACGACACACGCAGGAGCTGATGAGATGCTGCAGTGTAGCACCGTGACTCGCTTTCCTCTGCTCCTAATTTAGGATCACATTATTACAAACATATCAGCATGAATGCTGCCACTTTACTCCTCTCTCTGACACACACACACACACACACACACACACACACTTTTCGCGCTCATTCATACAGTCCACCTGCAGCTCTCCTTTTGGCAAAGCACGCATGTCGCCTGCTTATTGGTGTATCAGAGTAAAAGTAAAAGTATTCACAGGTGACTAACCTCTCCTCTGCTGACCTCTTCAGCTTGATCTGATTACAGGATTCCATTAAATTAATCTGCCAATGCAAAAGGTCAAAGCTTAAGCCGTACAGATTTGCATAGCTACTCCTCTGTTGTTCCTCTCGGCGTGGTGATAAATGAAATATAAAATGATGGTGCTTGTGTATGAATAGCGTTGCAGCTTGACAGGGCAATGCAATTACTGTCGAAACCATTTACTGGTTCGCGCTGTTAATATTGAGTTTAGCGCTATTGTTATGCATGGATTCTGTTTTTGAAAAATATGGAGAGAGAGAGAGAGAGAAAGAGCTCGAAAGTGGGATAAATAGGTGGAGAATGTTCAGAATGTTAGGCTGTGCTAATGATGCTGCAAGACATGCGAGTGTGTGCGTACATGTGTGTGTGTGTGTGTGTGTTTGTGTGTGTGAGTTGTGAATAGAGGGGGTTCAGATTCCTGGCCCGCTGCCTCTGACCCAGTTTACAGGACATTAAAGAGCTGCTGGGAGCGCACCGATGCTCCATGGTATCCGTGGCTGGGCAAAACTGCAGGCTTGCACAGACACGAGTTTAGCACAATGTTTGGAGGCCAACGGTACAAAACCCACGGCTTACTTATGCACAGTGGTGCAATGCAGGGGGTCTGGTACGGGAGATGAAAAGCAAGACTGAATACAGATCGAGACATTTCTAATGTCACAAATTATGACTTATGACTTATTAGTATATACTTATTGAAGTATTTCAGGTAAACATTTTCGATCTCTTGTTCCGGTGTTTAATGTAGTACATAGTGCAGGTTTTACGTCACCATTATGACAAACACTGATCAACTGTAACTTTGAAAGCATTACTGTTAAAACCACCTAGTTTTAGGTCCCCTTTGTGCCAGCATCGACTTTTCTGTGGGATTGAGCCGGACAGCTTGGCCTTCGCTCCCCAGGGGCATGGATGGGCCTTGGGTGCCCATGATCCTGTCACTGGTTTACTGGTATACAATTAGGTTCACCTGGTGATGGTGGTGTTAATGTTATGCCTTATATAGTGAGAGCATGCGCTGTATAGAGAACTAGGCACCATTTGGGATAGGCTTTAGTGTTCTAGAGTTAAGGATAATAAACACAATTAAAATCATCCTAATGTACAGTGAGTTATATGTCAAAATAAACTTTGTGTATGCTTGTGTAGAAATTACCATATTGCCTACTTGGAAACTTTTTTTGTTTGAGAAAGTTTTGTTTGAAGAACTTTTAGTTTTTTTTTTTTTTTTTGAAAGCCTGATTTTCTCTCCTAATTTAGTCATAGCCAATTCCTATCCATCTTTCTGTTTGGGCACTCTTACACCAAGACAACAACTACAAGGAAGGGAGGGCAAAGACTATCACATGCGAGACATGTGATGTCTCTGCCGGTCGCCTGTTTTCAAACTGCTATTCATGCAATATGAGGGGCGGCTTAACAAACTGGGAGGAAGTTTCTTTCTGCCCCTTCTGCGTGCGGGAGCTCACAGAGGCCCATGGTTGGCTAGTGCTACTATGATTAATGTGAGACTGTGAGTTTGCTGTCCCTCATCCCCCCCCCCCTCCCTGAGAGAACACGGCCAGTCTGATGTCTAGACTCCCGGTCTAGACTACTTTTAATACTGACACACTCTGTCTGTGGCACTATGAAAGGTTTAATATCTCAATCCACAGAATAATTTAGTTTTTAGGTGCAGTCAATTCCAGAATTATTGGCACCCTTCAATAAAAATGACTCAAAACAAAGTTCAGTCAAAGAATAAAGTCAATTAAAATGATTCCTGCAAAAGTGTTGTTTTGTATGTGGCAGAATTATAGACAATGTTTGATTGAATACTGACAGTGTTTCTTCAACATAGACAGTGTTGAAGAATACTGTACATAAAACCAAAGGACTGTGTGTCTTTGGGGACAAAACCGTTCTTAATATTGCTTATATAGTGTCTAGGAACTTAATTGTCTATGGCCGTTTTATTGGGGTATAAATATGACGTAGCACACAGGGAATATTCTTTGCTCATCATCAATATGGATAAAACTAAAGAGCTCTCAACTTATATGAGTAAAATAAGTGTTGAGCTGCATTGATTGGGGGATGGCTACAGAAATACAGTAGGTATTAAGGACACACTATCAGAGCTGTAGTGAAGTTTAAAATGTATGGGACTGTTGAAAATCTGCAGAGAAGGGGACTCATCCACACGTCTCCCCACATACAGTAAGGAGCAGCGCTGGAGTTACTCCTGGAATTGTGTGTTGGGGTCAGATGAGACAGAAATGAAGCTTTTTTGGCCACACACTGCATCATTATGTTTGGTGAAAAAAAAGGGGGCTGCATACAAAGAACATCACCTCGTACCCACGGGAAAAATACGGTGCTGGCTCTGAAGCTTTGGGGCTGTTTAGCTGCCAGTGCTCCAGGGGCTTTTCTTAAGGTCAGTGGCATAATGAATTCTATTTAACACCAAAACATCTAGTCAAAAAGACTGAAACTTGGCCGTAGTTAGGTCTCTCATCAAGATGAAGCACATGTCAAATGAATAACATGTCAAAATCGAACCTTTATCATGGCTCTCTCCAAGTTTGAAGAACTCTTGAAAATCTGTGGTTTCATCTGAAGAGGGCCTTTCACAAGAGAAACCCCAAGAATCTCAATGAGTTGGAAATGTTCTGCCTGGAAGAGTGGTCCAAGACCTCTCCGCAAGTATTCTTCAAGCTTTTTAAACAATACAGAGTGAGTGCTTGAATCGAATACTGAAATTTGGGGTGGCATTAAAAAAAAATCTGCGTTGAGAAAATGTGTATTGCCGAAAGAAAACCTCATTACAAACTCCATTACATAAATGGACATGGGTTCCACGTTTGTTTAATACTCATTGTATGTGTGATTGTTTGAGTTATTTCTAATAATTCTAGCTTGTTTGTATGAGCCAGTTGACTGTAATTGCAATTTCTGTGTAAATTAAGGTAACAGTAAATGAATGAATGAAATGAAGAAATGATTGATGTAGTGATTAGAAAGTAAGTGTTGATGTGTATTAGACAGAGGTGAAAAAAGGGTAATTATTGTACAAAAAGTATTTAAAAAATAAATGTTTTAAACTAAATATGTTTGCATTTGATATGGTCAAATATTGCCGTTCCTCTTTAACTCTACTGGTGGTTGTTCTTTAAACTATTCACACATTGACAGGCAGCACAGCATCCTGTATGGCCAGAGCAAATGAAATCTGAAAAAAAAAAGAAGAAAAATGTAATACTGAATCAGGATGTCAATAAAATAGTGATATTTTTTTTCATAATAGCAATAATATCGTATCATCTACGTAGTCCTTTGTAATTGTGATTTCCATCTCTAGTGTGTATATTCTTGATATAAGGATCTTTCGATTGTTTTAAGGCTCTACTTTACAGTACTTGTAACATATTGTAGGTGAATTGTGCTCTTTATGTTAATAAGATGGAACTTCTTTTTATTTTTAATAGTCAGCAGTAAACATGTCTTGGGTCATGTTTCAGTGTCTCAGAAATGACTGCTTTGTCTGAAATGCATGATGTAGTGATTTGGTCGATGAAATGATTTCGCCTGAATTATTGAAAGGACATCTTTTCACATGATCGCACAATTCTGGACTGACAACCTGTAGCCCTGCGCTTTCAACCTCATCCAGTATCGGTACTTAGCAAATGCTGTTTGTGGATTCTATTTGCATGTTTACTGTTAAAGCTGGAGTCTCTTGAACTGTATCTTAATATTTAAGACATGAATCTCCTTCTCAACTCGCTCCCTCGGCCTCATGTGCCCTCTGTCTTTTTCGTTCCCACTCTCCCTCTCTCTCTCTCGCTCTCTCTCTCTCTCTCTCTCTCCCAGTCACTCACATCAGGGGTGAAATTGTTGATTGGCTCTCATTAACCTTCTGACTGCGGCTTAATTATTTAATTAAGCCTCTAACAGCTGATCTCAGGCAGAGACTCGGGTCACTCACCACACCCGCACTTTCTGCTTTCTCTCTCTACTCTCAGGTTCGGTCTCTTTACTCTCTGCCTCTCTGCCCATCAACAAAACCACGACAGAGGTGTGTCTCGAAAACCATAGGCTTTCGAATGCTCCGTCAGTGCTGTACGCAGTCGAAAAGCACATTTTCATGTGGCACTTGACTGGACGATCTGCTAAAGATTATGTGACAACACTTGCAGCTTCAGGCGTTTATTATTTATCAGCTTTGCCCACTAACTGCCAACATCTGACAATAGTTATCAAACCGGCACAGATGCTGCCACTATGATTCAGTGAAGTATGTTCCAGAGAAGACGATAAGGCTTTTTCTTTCACATCGACTTCCTGCTCATTTCGAGGTTGTTCACGCTAAGCACTTTTTTCATGCAGTTTGATGACACATAGTTCCAAATAGAAGACAACTCTTAGTGTGTGTGTGTCTATGTGTGTGTGCATTTCAGTCATGGGGGCAACTATTAATTTCCAGTCTTTGCACACACACAACTTGTGGTAAAAAGAACGCACTTTCACATGCCTTCTGTGGCTCATGCATATTCTACTGGAGATGAGTTGTGTACATAAATGGTAGAAGGCCACGAGGAAGGCATCCTCCTGCGTTATATTCTGATTTAAGCCACACTGCTGTCACAGGAGCTGTTCTAACACACTCACTGTCACATCCAACACGTCATTATTCATTTTTTTTGTCATCAGGCATGACCCAGCATTCAAAAGAAGAAACAAGCGAAGCAATATGATACTATAGAGTTTATAGTAGCTGCATTTTATCCTGGATGCAGCTGCTTGGAAAGGAACGACCTTCAAAAGGGTCTCTTTCACTTTGAATCAAAAGTAACCTCTACAGACATCAGTTCATCATCATGTGCCGTATCTTTAGTTCTGTATCTGTTTATTCACTGTAGCTTATTATCTTTTTTTCTGATTGTCAGAGGAGACATTCTTAATTAGGAGCCGTGTTAAATACGTTGAAAACATTGGCTACCTTTCAAACTCATGCTAATCATGCTTTAATGTGCATGTGGCGGTCCAGATGAAGATTGGATGGATAAAATGGACAGATGGATAAAATTATAAACATAAACTCAATCAGATTTCAGATCAGATTCTTTGGTTGTGACAGTTCACATTTATAATTACAAATGACTTCTGTCTGACTCTAACGAGGACACTTCTCTTCATCGATATGTCTTCGCTCATGTTGTCTGGGTTAAAACGTCATATTTGTGTGAACACTCTTTCATTTAACAACGAATCTAATTTTAATAAAAATATGTTTGGGATTTTGCGATCTGAAAAAACACCAGATTTGTGCGTCCCTAAAAAATGAGAATTGAGTCACTTCAGGCTGGTAATTTGAATGTAGACTTGACCACCTCGATTAGCGTACATTAGCTTAGCGATCATGATCGATATCTACACTATGCAGCCAAAAGTATATGGACACCTGAGCTTCCCATCCGTATGGTGGTCTTTCGCAAACCTTACTTATGATCTTGGGACCGAATCTCCATTGCTGTGTTAAAAGCCTTTGCAGAAGATTGGAGGTTATTACAAAAGCGAAAAGCAAAGTAAATCTGCAGTGCGATGTTCAACACGCTCACATGAGATGAGCTTCTGGCCATCGACAAACAAGAGATTTTTTGTAAGTTGATTAAATTGCACAGCTTTTTAAAATTTGTAGGCCTACATAGTTTTTCATAATATATTGCATTTTTTTGTCCTTTACAATTTTAACTCAGAACAAAACTCCGTTTATGGTGTATAAGCTTGTAAACCACAGTTATGTAATCACAACTTATTTATACAATCATCACTTTTCTCCCTTATTTTCTCCATTTAATGTTCAGATTTTTATTTCAAAACGGTCACATACTTTGCCGCAATAAGGGAC
Organism: Clarias pachynema; assembly: GCA_030014365.1. Taxonomy (NCBI): domain Eukaryota; kingdom Metazoa; phylum Chordata; class Actinopteri; order Siluriformes; family Clariidae; genus Clarias; species Clarias pachynema. Next base: position 13,669,481 of record JAQMYL010000012.1, on the reverse strand, counting down.
TTCGTTCAGCCTGGACTGTGGCTGTGGCTCAATTGTTAGCTCATTAGCTAATCAGTTTTAACCACAGAATGGCTGCTAAACTATGAACACAAAGGTGAGGATTACTTTGCTAGGAGACACTTCATTTACTTATTTTTCCATGTAGTCGTTCCTCAGTTCTAGTTCTTAAAAGTTTCAATTAATTCTGGAGTTTGCTGAAGTGAAATCTGCCTACGCAGAGAAAAAAAAAAAATGTATGTCATCAAAACTGACCGAAATAAAGGGATCCTATTCCAGGAGTATGTTTTTTTTTTTTTTTTAGATAGCAGGTTTCTGATTGGAATGTTAAAAGTTGAAGACACTGAGCACAACTATGTCTGCTTCCTACTATATCACATGACATATTTGTTTTCTTAGTATTGGATTTGAAATAGCATACACAATTGAAAAAAAAAAAAAAAGTTTTGAATCAATCTCCGAGCGGATCTTAAATCCACAAAGGAGACTTTTAGAGAAGGGCTTTTATTTCATCTGGTTTTGGCTGATACAGGTTTTATTATGGTATTGATTGAGATGAGGAGTAGATTGGAAGTCTGTGCGTTGGTGTCATGCAGCAGCACGGAGAGTCTCTCGCTGCTAGGATGATGCTATATGCTCATAAACTTACTCAGGCTGCATTTAGTGCACATATCCAGAAAACCATAACATCTCATTATGTTTTAATGGCTGGTTTTTCTCTAGGCAGACTCACATATTGATTTTTCCCCCCCTCTATTGTGTTAGGTGCTTTCAGTTGCCTGTTGCCTGCGTATGAGTGTCTGCGGATGAGGAAGGGAAAAGACAGGGCCATTAAGATGTTCCTAGACGTAGCATTTGTTAAAATTAAAATGAAAGATATCCATGATATCTGCAGGTCTGGACAGTGTGCACTAATTATGTAACGTTCTTTGTTTTGATGCAAATTATGACTCGGATAGGCGGCACGGCGCTGTATTGACCGAGGGTTTGCTTCATGCTTCACGTTTGTGTGTATGGAGTTTGCTTGCTGGGTTTAGCCTCACAGTCCAAAGCCATGCAGAGTAGGGTAACTGGCATTTCAAAATTGTCCATGTGTACAGTATGTGTGTGAAAGTGTGTCTTGTAATGGACTGGCACGACATCCTGGGTGTACCGTGCCCAGAGTTCCCGAGGATATAGTAGGTTCCAGGCCAGCTGTGAGTAAGTGAAATATCCCTGACTGATTTAAGTGTAATGTAATCTTTCTCTTTGTTATTTTCACATTTTCCATTAAGATTTTCTCAGTGTTTCCGTATAAATCCAACTGAGGGAGCGTTATGTATGAGCTTATTTTTTTCCCTAATGGTTTAATTTGTGGAACTGGAAATAAAAACACTGTTTATGTTCACCAGTATTGAGCTCGGCTGTGGCCTTCAAACAATGCCACTACAATTTTTTTTTCTAGTCTACTAAGAAAACTTTCCTCGCACCATTACATCACCACCACCAGCAGCATGATCTGTTACCACAAGGCAGGTGGGTCCATCCAGTCATGCTCCTGGCACCAAATTCTGACTCTACCATCTGCATGCCACGGTATCAGTCAGGCTGCGCCAACAGTAGCCTCAGATTCCTGGTGTTGGCAGACAGGACTAGAATCCGGTGTGGTTTTCTGTTGTGGTTACCCATTAGCATTGAAGTTCAACTTGTGTGTTCTGAAATGCTTTCCTGTACACCACATGTGTACAGAGTGTCTGCTTGACTTATCCAGTTCAAAGCCTGATCATTTTTCTATATCTTCTCTTATCATTACCCATAAGTTCAGCTCACCAGAAACTTTTTGGGTGTTTTTTTTTTTTTTTTTCTTTTCTTTTTTCGCACAATTATGTGTTGTCGATAAAAATCTCAGCATATCAGCGGTTTCTGAAATACCCAAACCATCCCATCTGGTACCAATGACTATGCTGAGGTGTTCTGATGTTTCATTCTCTTAACCTAAAAAGGGGAAAGGTGTTGATTTAATTCTTTAATTAGCATGATGTTTGCATATTCATAGACCATTACATTATTTATGAGGGTAAAAAGGTTGGACATGTTTTTTGCCCCCTGTTCCCATTATATGAAAATATTATTTAAGCATTTCAAAGTTGTTTTAATTACGTCTCCAGAGGTACTTGCATATGTAAATAGCCCCCATGCTTTGCCTTATTTTCCATTTCGAAATTCTCTTGTGCTTCATTTTCTCATTTGATTTCTGATACTAAAATTAGTACATCATCCTTCCGCTGAGGTTAATGCTTCTCTCTGTAGGGTGCTCTGTCCTTATCTCTCTGCCAAGTTCCCTGTGAGCTTTTGGTCTCAGGTCTAATGGAAGACTATACAGGCAAATCCTATAATCCATCTGGAGTGGGTCAGTGGCCCGGAACCTGTAACACTTAGTCGGTAGAACACTGAGTTCCTGTAACGCCTGCTTTATTTAGAGCCACGTTTCATAAGAATGTTTCATTTGAGGGAAAGAAGGGATGGACAAAAGCAGTTTTCAAATGATATAAAATGAGGAATTGTGAAGATGAGTATTCATAATAGAGTCCATGATTTGGATGTACTGAGAAGATCTATCAAGGCTGGTTCATATTATTTATTTTATTTGATGTATCCAGTAGATGTGTACAGAGGTATACTATTCAAGGACATATTTTATGTATCATAAACAGTTTTATTCTTATAACAGCAAACATAGGCCTACTATGTCTTTCGATCTGTTACAGTATTGTACATTTGCATTCTACGATATTAAAATACTACCCACGAGCTTAGTTGTGTTTGGTTATAAATGTTTAACTTGTTACAATTATGCTTTAGTTTAGATTTCCACCACTGTCTCTTATTCAAATGATATTGATGAGTTTGCCCTCAGTGCATTTCCTGAATTTTGAATAAATAACATGAAATGAAGATGAAGATTTCTGCCATGTCATCTAGTCCTAGTTTTATGGCTTTTGCTATTTTAACCAGCTTTGTTCTACTTGGTTCATGCACAGATGGAGAGAGGCAAGCAGAGGGGACTGATGCCAGTCACAAGAGAAACTCACGCTCCTCGGACAGCCATCACAAGAGTGAGGACACCAGCGATAGCCGTGAAGATGATGCATCAGTAAGAAATGAAATGGAGTGTATGAAAGTCTATGGAGTAATATGCCTTGACAAATCGAGTTGATTACACCCGAGTGGTTTAGATTAATTATCTAGATAGGCATTAGAAATAATTATAAAAGGATTGCCCTTATTATGCATTTTAGTCAATTTGCACTACTCTGAGGCAAAATCCAGTTATGTATAAAGCAAGGATATGAGCAGAATATTTCAAAGAAGCGTGCGAGCATATTAAAGTACATTCCATTCAGGAAACGTATAATGTTTAAGCAGCAATTTGAATTTGACTAAGATAATGTGCTAGTTTTTCCTTAAATAGACAGACACCCTAACAGAATGTTCCTAAGGATATTTGAAGAAGCAACAGGCATTTTTATTTCTGTGAAGCAATGAAAAGGAGGGGACATGGTCTGCTCTTTTCTCATTTCAACTGAATCTTTATAACCTGTGATATTTATGCAATTCTTTTCATGATTGCATATGGCTCTCCAATATTAAAAAGCAACTAAGGCAAAAAAATATATATATATATGTTTGCTTAAGGAACGGCAAGGTGACTTAGTGGTTAGCGCTGTGGCCTTGTACCTCCTGGGTATGGTTTTGATTCCCGCCTCGAGGTCTGTGTGCATGAAGTTTGTTCTCCCCGTATTTGGTGGGTTTCCAACGGGTACTCCGGTTTTCCTCCCACAGTTCTAAGACATACAGATTAGGCTAATTGGCGTTCCCAATTTGACTTGTATGAAGGAGCGTGTGTTTGTGTGTGCACTGTGATGGATTCCTAGTCCAGGGTGTAGCCCGCCTAGGAAAGGCTCCAGGCCCCCCGCGACCTGGTATGTAAAGACCTTTACAGTAAAATAATAAAGATATATATATATATTTTTTTGAAAACAGCATGTTTTATCACACAGCGTACTGTAGATGGAAATCAGGTCATATCAGTGGATATTAATTTTACCTACAATTGTAAATAAATTTTACTGAGGCTGTGCATTGTGATTTTGGATTTTAAAAAATCATGATAAAAATATGAAATGGTGTTACTTAAAAAATCTAACAAAAAAATAGCCAGTTTCTGCCTCAGATATAAAGGGTCAACTACAGTAGTGTACATCTCATTTGTCAGAACGCTGATGGATGAATTTCGAAATAGTGGAGTGTGTTTGATATGATATTCAGTCTCATGTGTGCCACTAACTGAATATCAGGTCACTGCCACAAAAGACATTTGAGGACATGTACATTCCTCTCCTATTCTACCATTAAATGATTGATAGCCCGATCTTCCTCCTCTATGTGCTCTAAAAGTCAGATATTTCCATATCTCCCTCTCCACCAAAGAGCTGCTACCTTTCTCTCCACCATACACACGGCACACTCTGTGGTAGCTACAAGTGACTTTTATTCTGCTCGCAGCCGAAGGCAAAACATCTATACAAACATGACTAAGCAAAAAATCTACAAAATGGTTCCCATAGGCAAAGACGTGGCACAGATACATATGATCATGCTTTTGGTTGTTTTAAGTTGTTTCAATGACCAAAAATAATAATACAGTAATATGAGAATTTGGTAGAACACTTTTGCTGTGTCATTGTGTGTTTCTCCCCGTTCTTGGTGGGCCTTTCTCCGGGTATGGCTGTTTCCTCCCAAAGTCCAAAAATATGCAGATTAGGCTAAATTAAATTCCCAAATTACGCATATTGTGTGTGTGTGTGTGTGTGTGTGTGTGTGTGTGTGTGTGTGTTTACCCCAGGTCCCCTATGACCCTGTATACAGGATAAACGATGAAATGATGAATATAACAGGAGAATGGAGCAGGGGAGGGTTTATGCACTCAGGATGGCTGGGAGTTTATAGTGTCTACAGTGTAGTGGACACAGTGAAGGGAAGTCATGGACATCTCTGTCTTTATTGATTCACATGAACAGAGATGAATATAGCTCCAGACACAAATAGACTGAATATGATGCACATCTCTGAACATTTTTCCATGTGTATGACAGACTGGGATGTGCTAAGAATAAATCCTTGCTTTTTTTTTTCCCTTCTCATTTTTTTCTTACCTGTTTCACATTTTTAATGTCAAGCAGTTTGAATAGCTAAGAAAAAGAAAAGGTTTTATGAGACAATCCATACGAGCTGTCTTTGAAGACTTTGAGTTGTTATGACAACGGTTGTATGGAGTATCTTTGATGCTTCACAAATTAAAGGTAGGGTCGGTGCACTTTTTCTGATATTCTCCTCACGTTCTTTTAAAGGTCCCATATTTTCTTTTCTTTAATAAGTTAACACGGATCTATCTGTTTATGCGTATCTGTTAATGCACATCAGATAAAGCATTTTTTCGTACCTCAAGCTTACTTCATTTCACTCCTACTGCAAATGCGCCTTTCAGTGTCTATGTGAATGAGCTACCTCTATAGTATGGTTTTCCAGAGCATTTAAATTTAATTGGCCTGTTTAAGCCTGGGCTAATACAAATATGAAAGAAAAAAAAAAAACACATGGAATGTTTTTCTTCAATTTTTTTTGTTTGTACATGAACACCTGAGACCCATCGGAATGTCTAAAATGACTAAAAAGTGAATTTTGCATAATAGCTCCCCTTTAACTGCCATTATACTGTAACACCTATCTAGAGGCAAATCTATTTTTATGTGACAGAACATATGCTTAAAAATAAGATATGGTCCACCTATACATTCCAATCAGTTGGAACTATACAGCAGACAACATGTTCTAAGCCTATTTGTTTAAGTTTAAGAAACAAACCTCCTAGGTGAATCTCCATCATGCATCTGGTTGAGAAGATTTTACAAATTTTACAATGCATCAACAAGAACATTTAAAAAAATAAATGTATAAGGTAGATTTGTGTGAACACATGGTGGTGGTACATTGAATATTGTTGTTGCTACACAGCTTCAGCGTGTACATTTCCAGATTCTCCCAAAAAACTTGCTAGTAAGTGAATGCTAACTCTACGTTGACCCTATGAATGATTGTGTGTGTATTTATTAGTGTTGTGTGCATGGTGCTCTGTGATGAACCTGTATCCAGTACAGGGTGTGTTCCTTGCCCTGTGTTCCTTTTTGGCTCCAGATTCTTATGATCCTTAATGGATGAAGCAGTTATTGCAGAGAAAAGGTTCACATTTGTTTAATACTTTTCTGGCCACTATATAGAGTGTTATTTTGTATTTTCATTACATTCCTTACATGAGCCAGTTAGTTTAAGCTTTTGATTTTTATACTCTAAATACATTTCATTTTGTCTCCTTTTAAAGAATTGCATTTGGGCAAAAAAAACTTGAAAATATCCAAAGAACCCCTGAAGAATCTAGCACCTGGAAAAAATTATGGAAAATAATATTTCTAATTGGCTGAATAACAGCAGGATACTTTTAGAAAACACTAAGGGACAAGGATGCACTTCATAGACACAAGTAGTTGTATTCCTATCACCATGGTAACACTCAGAGGCAGATCATCTCTAGCCAACATGGAGGAAAGCTTTGATGGTGTGACGCTGGGAAGCTGTGGGAGTGTGACAGCCATGGTGATGCACTGATATCTCCTGAACCGCGTCTGTGTCTCCTTCATTCATTATTAACCAGGCATTTCCCATCCCTCTGTTCAACTTTGGTTTCCATGGGGAGAAAATGCACACACTCACACAAAGAGTCATACAGACAAAACTACGTGCACACGGACACCTACTGTAGGACATGGCAACACGTTGAATATGGCAACAGTGCTTTTCACAGCTAGGACCGTGTGACGTTTCCACTGTTATCATTCTAAGCCCTGATAAGATAAAATATTCCATCATTAATGTGCCTCTCTCACCTTTACTGGTACTCATTAAGAGTCTGAGAGCCCTGTCATCCTCCTAGCTTAAACTGGGAATGAAATCTGTGTGTGTGTGTGTGTGTGTGTGTGTGTGTGTGTGAGAGAGAGAGAGAGAGAGAGACGCTGCCTTCTGTCTCATGCATATTAATGTGTCTCTGCTCAAGGTGAGCAATGTCACCTGAGCTCAGTGAATCCATCATTCCCATCAGGTTAACATGGAGGGCTGAGCCTGAGGAGACCTGAGGAGCCCAAAATGTCCCATGTACAGTGGAGGTGTTGTCACTGTAACAAAATATTGTCACAATAATAAATGGCTTAGCATCAAAAGTTGGATTAAACTGTAATAAAATTGTATATATTTAATAAAAAGACAAACACAAAAGTGAAACATACACTTCATCAATTTAGGATCGAATGAATTAATGCACAAGAATGCAGAGAATTTTTTAGTCTGTATGTAAAGACTGACCTGGCAGTGGTGTTACTTTTACAAACCAGATTGTCTAATAGCATCATGACACAGTGTTTTATCCCTCTTATAATGTGTACATAATATTTTAATACTAAATTCACTCATTCAATAAATGTATTCCATTCAATACATTTATTTATTCTTCTATCATGGGGGTCCTGGAGTCCATCAGAGGAGGCTTAAGGCACAAGACAGGGCACACCCTGAATAGGGTGCCAATCCATCTCTGCGTACACACACACACACACACACACACACACTAACATCAATTTGGGAGTTAAAATTATCCTAATGTTGTCTTTGGACTGTTTGAGGAAACCGGAGTACCAAGAGGAATCCCACCAACAGGAAAAACATGCAAACTCCACGCACACAGACCCGAGGTGTGAATTAAACCCACGACCCGTGAGGTGCGAGGCCATGGTGCTAACCACTAAGCCATCATACTGCCTAATTTGAATAATAATTAATAATTTCGCTGATAAAATAATAATTTTATGATAATTTGTAATCTGTTTGTTTAATGTTGTGGAACCACCACACGAAAAGTTCAGTCCTGTTCGCAGCTGTTTGCAGCTATAAACAGTTTCTGTTTCTCCCTCTTTAAGTGAAGATGTGAATGTTACATGAAAGCCTAAAATTACAGCTTTACCTCTGACTGGTAAAAAGCTCTAACAGGTGAAACTCCTTCCGAAAATGATTTTTAAAAAAAACAACAAAAAAATATCCTAATAAGAACAAAAAACGTCACTGTACCAATAATCACCCTTGTCATGTGTAGTGTCCTTCACATCTGTCCATATGAATGAGCGGTTTCTACTGGATAGAAATGATAATGCATAAGAAAGGACACATTGATATGTAGTACCCCACATATGTACCATTTATCTTTCTTTGAACTGTTCCCAGCAGGAATTTTTGTTGGTCGGAACATTGTGGTGATGTTAATTTGGCAATATTACAGGAAGTTAGAACTTTTTTGATGAAGTTATGTTGGAACAACTTTGACTGCGTGACAGTGGGATAAAGCCTCTAACACAATGGTGCAAAATTATTTCAAAACAATATTGATATCAAACCGGTGGCCCAAGCAGGACTCAAACTCCAATCACAGCAGTGAAAGCACAGTCTACTTATTACTGGACCACTAAAGAGCTAATGTGCATAAATAACAATGAACGCCACGAAAAGAAAAAACAAAACAGACAATGAGTATTTCCATGAAATATAAATTTGGAAGGCAGCTAAAATCCCACTTAATGTCTTAGAAGTCATAACGTTTGTTCTGTGAAACTGGATGTGATGCAGTTTGGACCCTGTACATACAACATTTTATAGTATACAGTAGTAATTTTAAGCTAAGATGCACCTTGTGGTAATATTTGGTTAGAAAAATGGATCAGAGAGGTATCATTACAATACCAAGAGATCTGCGACATGAGATACATGTGCTGTATGTGGATAGCTGTTGTACAATATCTGTCCCAATGTCCTATCGGATTTCTAAACCCTGTTATAACCGTAGATGCGGTCAGACGTTTTGCGAATGGATTTCAATCTGCATAAATGCACTGAACAGATGTTCGATTTTCATTGTTTTGAGGTTTTATTTGAAATGTCGTGTTTGGGTCGTTCATACTGTACAACATCATTCCAACATCATTTTTCATTCAAGTCATTCTACCTTTCGATAACAATTTGTCCCAAGGGAGGACATTATCACAATGCCATCTATATAGATTAAAGAAAGGTTTTGTCTCTACATTGAGCAGAACTCTTTCAATAATCTCTTTACGTTTCCTACATTAAAGGACCCAAAATCAGTCTCAGAAAAATTCTGTCTGTATGTCTGTCTGTATGCCTGTCTAGGCAGATTTCGTCACAACATCACTCAAAAAGAATTAAATTAATTTTTGGCAGTAGTTCGGTATTTTAAGTTACACCTGCGGCATAAATGAAATCAAAATGTTGAGTTGAAGTTATGAGCAGTAATGTACCCGATTATGTCACAGCATCTAGCACTTTTTTGCACAAATATAGCATTTTTTTTCAAGGTGGGTGTGGCTATACACTTCAACCACCAGAGCCAATCAACACGAGAATTTACCGTGTATAGACACACAAACGACGGTAATGCAACTACAAACCACAACAATCCTTACGATACCAAGAGAGAAAAGTAGACTATGGAAATTGAACTTTCAAAGATGAATGGAAGGATCAGTGTTTATTTATTTTACCTGTGGGAAGTTTAAAACCAGTTTGTCTCATACAGTATGCTCCTTAACTGCGGTGCAAATAACAATAAGTAATGTAACCGTAAAATGTAAAATACCTCACCTGTGATTCACTCTCCGATTACCAAACTGGAAGTGTATTACAGTGGGCTGACGACGAAAGAGGTACAACTTAGCGTAAACAAGCTACTCAACCTTACAAAATTTCATTTCTTTTTATTGATAAGTCAGGCAGAGCGTTCTGCTGTACAGAAAGACAGGCAGACATGTACATGGGCAACAATCCTGAAATAATAATATCACTGATTACATTAAAGCTGATCAGTTTATTTTCTATTTCTACAAACTATTTCTCCATTAATGACGGGTACTTACGCTAGTTACAACTATATATAACTTAAGGGTTCCTGCAGAATAAAAAAAGGAAAAATTAAATGACTGGAGAAAATGATGTTTGAATGGCTTTTTTAGCCAATTAAATGGCTGTCGATTCAGCCAACAGTGGAGTGTGTGACAATAGTGACAAAGTCCACTCTGATACTCTCTACATACAGTCAGCAAATGCATAGAAATATCAATATCATTTCATCACATCACTCACAACTATATAGCCCTTGTCTGAGAATAACGATTGCTGGAGTTCATTACGTTGATCCATTTGTATGACATTTGCTGAAGTAGACAGACTGCATTCCCTGTTTACTGGCATACACCGAGAAACATGCTCATCAGTGCACTTAATAAATAATTGTGTATGTCTTAACATGCAGCATTTTCAGGAATATACAGTGGGTACGGAAAGTATTCAGACTCCCTTAAATTTTTCACTTTTTGTTATATTGCAGCCATTTGCTAAAATCATTCAAGTTCATTTTTTTCCTCATTAATGTACACACAGCACCCCATATTGACAGAAAAACACAGAATTGTTGACATTTT
>JAQMYL010000012.1:13640405-13658753 GCA_030014365.1 Clarias pachynema | reverse complement strand
AGTTTTTCTTTTTTAATAAATCTGCAAAAATGTCAACAATTCTGTGTTTTTCTGTCAATATGGGGTGCTGTGTGTATGTTAATGAGGAAAAAAATGAACTTAAATGATTTTAGCAAATGGCTGCAATATAACAAAGAGTGGAAAATTTAAGGGGGTCTGAATACTTTCCGTACACACTGTAGTTCTGCACTACTATTTCAGTACTTGTATCCTGTGCAACACCGTCGCATGGCCTTGCAATAATCCTTCCCTCTCTCGTGAACAGAACAAAATCCGACCACAGCCCCCGAACAGCTAAGTGTCTTGCTCCTCTGCGTCAGTGAACAATAGCTTCAGTCAATATATGGCCTGCTTCTTCTTGTAGCTGAACACCTGTTCAGGGATCATCATCTCACGGCAGGTTCTTGGATGAGATAATGGTTCCACTGAAGCTTTAACTGCCATTGATTGGTTAAATATGCTCCATGGCGAGACTTCACGGCATAATAGAGGTGTCTGTAAGAGCATAATTATTCTCCGACGGAGAAAAGCTCTCAGTTACAGTCCCATATATCTGGCTCCATAAGGAGTCGTCCACCTCTGACACACTGATAGGGCTGCTAATGCCTGAGAAGAACTAAGAAATCACCTGCAGCTTCTGTGGGATTAATGTCTCAGGCTGCACTTGATCTTTTGTTCTCAAGCAATGAAAGGGGGAGGGTAAAGAACGAGTGAAATGTGCGTGTGTGTTTGTGTGTGGTCTTATACATTAGTGTGTGAGAGACCATGTGTGTGGCTGAGAACGGGATGAGAATGATTCTCTAGGTCAGGATTGACGAGATAAAATAAGGATTAGAAGAGTGAAGAGATGTATCCTGCTGCTCTGTTCAGTTCTGGGTGGTTAGGAAGAATTCTAAATACATGGCAAACTTTGAACATAATGTAATGCATATTGCTATGAAGTGTAATTCTTCATCCTAGTTTCATGCATATCTTCTATTTGGTTAATGATTGAAATACAAACCTGTAATTTATGTAATATATTTCAGGGAAATGATAAATATGCATGAATATTACATGCTCTTGTTCAACTGTTACTCTTTCAAATTCAGACTGTCAACACGAAATGCTGATTTATGCTTCTGCAACAAGTCTGCTTTGTAGGTCTCGCATAGCCACGTACGCTACGGCGTAGCCTGACATGCAGACATGTAACTATACTTCACAGCAGCGCAGACCACAACATCTGTGTGAGTTGAAATCCAAATAGACATGGACCAAATCGTGGGGGCAAATTGAAGAAATCTGAAAATATTATCTCCAATAAAAGTACCTTAACTGTAGTTCAACATGTATTAGCGCCTACCCCAACAAGATCCACTCGCTTTCATTCACAAGTACACATCATCAGAGGTTGGCGGACAGACTCATCACTGTGGCAAAGAAACCCTATTGCCAACATGCGGTTAGTGGTGTAATTGCAGCATGAAAACAAACATACAAGTACAAATGCTCACAATGCCATAGGCCACTTGCATAGCCTGTGGCCTAGGTTCTGTCTAGACTTTTATGTGTAAGCCTTTTATCTATAATTTATATGTTTGTCAGTAGAGTAATATATATATATATATTTCTTTATCTCTTTGTATTAACTATAGTACCACCTGCATTTGCTCCATAACGCATACAGTACATGGATGAGGGACAAACAGATAACAGGCAGGTGGTGAGGGAAAATGAATCATGTGCTTCCAAATCTCATCACTCTTGTCCTTTTACTTATCAGGGCTGTACAAAGACTGTTGGGACTATCTAATTGATCATATTTATAATTTTATGGTAGGACATGTCATAGCCACTGCTGGCCCAAAGAACTGACAGAAGCGGATCTAGGAGGCCTAGTGATGTTACTACTGTATGTACAGTATATACAGCATGGGGCACTGGTGGCTTAGTTTTAGGTGATTCGCCTGCCATGCGGAAGGCCCGGTTTCGAATCCCAGCCAGTGCACAAACCCCCCAGCCACTGGAAGCAGTCCCGGTCCCAAGCCCGGATAAATGGGAGGGTTGCGCCAGGAAGGGCATCCGGTGTAAAACCTGTGCCAAGCTGTTGTGCGGACTCTATATTCCGCTGTGGCGACCCCTTGCCGGGAGCAGCCGAAAGACCAACAACAACAGTATATACAGCATGTAAATTATGACTTTATTTATACTTCCGCCCATTATTTTTATCTGTTTCTCTAAATTAACAGTTTGATCAAAGGACAAAAAAGTGTTTTGAGAAGATTTTGGGATTTAACTCATTCCGGCAAATAATTAAAAAGATATCCTTATTTTAAAAGTCTTTCCACATTTCAGACATACCACATATGAGAGTGGCTTTCACAGAAGTGAAAGTGCTTATGTGAATGGTTTTGAATGTGGGTTTTGGCAGGCAGCTGCTCTACCCTCTTTCCAGTAGATCCAAGCATACCGATCCACTTTCACACTTCCAATAGACAGTTAGTGTAATTAACGATTGTTATAACACGTGTGACGTTAAATGATTTATATAGTTTACTTTTACACTTATGGTTTTTGACACATGCTCTTATCCAGTGCGTTTTACGCAAGTGCTTAGTTTCCATCATTAAATATATCCTTACGCTGGGTCACTAGGCTAGTAACTAGAAGTTATAACAGTTGGGAAGGATTTTTGTTTTGGTGTGGTGGGGGAGAAAGAATTAACCCAAATGCCTAAGAAACAGATAGGTCTTTAGTTGTCGTTTAAGGATTGCCAGTGACTCGGCTCTACAGACATCTAGAGAAAGTTTGTTATACCACTTAAGTTAAGTTAGTTAAGCCTTTATTTGTCACATATACATTACAGCACAGTGAAATTCCTTCTTCGCATATCCCAGCGTAACTGGGGTCAGAGCGCAGGGTTAGCCATGATACAGCGCCCCTGGAGCAGTTAGGGATAAGGGCCTTGCTCAAGGGCCCAACAGTGGCAACCTGGTGGAGCTGGGGATCGAACTGCCGATCTTCCGATCAGTAACTCAGTGCCTTAGCCCTCTGAGCCACCACTGCCCTTAGGAGTCAGGACAGAAAATAGTTTAGATGCATGTCTTCTTCAATCCCTGAGAGGTGGGACCAGTTTAATTTATAAGTAAATGTCCCAATGCTGGTACGCTGTATATCACCATTCATGGAATACCTCTCATCCAATCAGATTACTCAGTCGGAGCTATTATTGTATAAATATACAGTAGATAATGTACAGTTCGCAGATTTTGCAAAACTGGATTCATTAAAGGCTGTCAAATCAATTTATAGAGTTCATGGAAATGTTTCTGTGGTAAATGTTGTCATCTTTATGCATATGTGAGGCGAGGCCATAAGTGTCCATCACTATATTTGACACAGTATACTTTATATGATGCAGTATGTACAGTATGTGCAGTAAGTGTGTATTGTTTGTAGGATAATGACTGTGAAAGTGACACATAAGCCACAGTAACTCACATTACTGTACGCCACCCAAATCCACCTGATACCATTAAACCCACAAGTGTCTGTGTTAAACCTTTCTGCTTTTAATTTAAGACTTGGTGCTTTCACATTTACAGTTCCATTTATGGCATTCAGCAGACACCCTTACCCAATTATTTAATTTTAATATTAGCCTTTCAGCTAAATTTAATTCCCGGTGCTCCTCGGTGGCGATGTCTCTTCTGTTACATGGATTCCGCTGTGATTGCTGACTGCGGAAAGTGTCCTACTTTCCACACTTCTGGTGATTTAATGCATTGATTATGTATTAATAAAAACAGGATTATTCCATCGCATAAGAGTCAGCTAATGCTCGCATTACCACTTTCAAGAAGTTACGGTCGACTGTCGAAATGTAACTAGTATCTCATGTAAGTTTAGAGCGTATTCACTTGTCATAACTGTTTTAACTTTTTACTTAAATGCCAGATTCTGAATGGTCAGATTATAGACTATATCAATCAATCAATCAATAATGTATTTATATAGCACTTATTAACAACTACAAGTGGCCCAACATGTGTTATATAATAAATAAAGAAGACGAACAATACGAAAAAGAAAAGCTGTTAAAATGAAAAACATGTAAAATTAAGAAATCAAGAAAATTGAGAAATGGATAGACAGCCTTTTTCTAACAAAAAACGTTAGACAGCCTAAAACAGGACATTAAGAATACAGATCAACTCTGTTATCTATTATACACGGTGTAAACAGCCAGTATTCTATTATTTGATGAGATTGCTTTGTGTAAATGTTTCTGAAGGTGTTGCAATAAATCCTAGCATCCACATTACCTCTCTGGTTCAATTTTGCTCAACATATTGCACCTTCAACTATTGCAGGAAAAATACAGTGCACCATACAGTATATTTGAAAGTATTGCAAGCTCTATACACCATACGGCAGGGTAGTATATTGAGCACAGTGTTCATGCATCTCGCTCTCTCTTTGCCTGTTCTGTTGTTGTGCTAATAGCAACACAGGTTTCCCGGGTATGGTAAATAAGGTAAAGGTTTGATATATATGCTGATTTACTGCACGCACCAGTCAGAGGCCGGTTTTAATCAAACTGGCGGGATTACGGCTGCTCGTAAAATAAAGCCTTATTGTTAACCCGAAATTGCTTTTAGGGTCATAAATATCAGGCAGTCCAGCCTTGCTCGTTCTTTATGGGAGGCAGGGAAGGCCTGTCACCCTGGCTGCCACCTCTCCCTTGACACATCTCAAGAGCCCTGACTAATCGAGAAATAAATATATGCTTGCACACTGGCCATGGACTTTAGCAGCTGAGGGTAAGTGAAGCTAAAGAGAGGATTATCACGCCGGACTCTGGCAAGGTGAAGAGACAGTTCTCGAATAGCTTCAGACCAAAAAAAAACATCCTGCTTTTTTTTTTTTTAATTAACCAAATTACATTGTTAATACCTGTAGTGAGTGGGAAGGAGAATGGATTATCTGTGGAGGTGTGTATGCTTCTCGTGTGGCACAGATGTCATCCACAGACTTTTGCCCTATCTGGCTCTTTATGAGTTTCATCTGTGCACAAAATAGGCAGCAAGAATATGATGAATATTGTCCCTCTTATTTTTGCCATGCCGTATAAATCTGCACAACCCCCGAGTTATGGTAGTTTGTGAAATTTCACTGCCTCAGCATCTATCCCTGCATGCAAAAGCGCCATCTTGATCATTATCTGAAGCAGCGCTGTGGCCAGATCTGTGTGAAGTGGAAATGTGTTTCTCATGAGGCACATAGCGAGCTCACCCTGCCCTGCTGCACTTGCTGACATTCTGCTTCTCAGCAGTCATTTTCCATGAGTGTTTATGCATATGCCACAGAATGCTTCACAAAGTCCTCTGACACATAATCATTAACACTGGCAAATTACGAGATATTGGTAACCCCGGCTCCTCGTTAAGAATGCTGTTTTCGAGAGGCAGGATTACATATATGTGCGTATTGCTGCCATCATTCAGCAGTGCAAATTGAAGTCTGGGGGCACGTTTCATTAGGTTTAGTCATTTCAGAATATGGAGTCTGATACCATTAAGGAAAACTTTGGAACGCAGCCATGCTTTAAGTCAAACTCTTCTTAATTAGTCAGGAGCCCATGCTTCTGTCAGTGTGATCAGAGCTGAAAAGTTTGTCTACTCAGAGGCTTTCTGCTTCTAAATCCAATCTATTGTCTCTCGCAGAAGAAAAAATTGCCTGAAGTGTTTAAGCAGAGACTTTGTCACATCTCTGAGACATGCAGAACATTTCCAAATGAACACTGTTGCAATAGCAGTAAAACAGGGTTCCTGGTGAGCCACAGCAAGGACTCGATACTCTGTTCTTGGAATGTCATACTAATATGCCAAAACAGTGCTTTCCGGCCAATCATAAACAAGCAAGCGCTAAATTCCTCATGGATGCTTCTTGTGCATTGGTTTGCTGTATCTTTCTTTCTTTCTTTCTTTCTTTCTTTCTTTGTGGCAGAATCTGTTACTGTAGATGTCTAGGTTAAAGCATGCTTGAAGTTATTTTATATCTGCATAAAAGACAAACTGATGACCTTCACTTTCTGTCATTCCACCAAGCTGTGCCCTGGTTTTCTTTATCTCCTGATCTCATCGAGTTGACTTCACCAAGGTCTCCAATTTGCCCAAGACATTGAGCAGCCTTTGATTGCATCTTTACTGTGGGGTTGTTTCTTGGCTGTTGGCAGGCCGATTCCTCCCAGTACAAAACTTGCTTTCTTCCCCTTCTCCCGAGCTTCTCTCTGATCTGAAGCTCCTATGACTAATGGGATTAAATCAAGAAAAAAGATAAACCTGGCCCTGGTATGGATTATATATATATATATATATATATATAGAGAGAGAGAGAGCGAGAGAGAGAGAGAGAGAGAGAGAGAGAGAGTGTGTTGTACTGCTTTGATACCACCACACTTGTATGTGAGAACAGTCGGATTTGTCAGCTTGCCAAAAATTTGATCTATGCTGAGTATTAAAAGGTAGATCTGGCATTAGATTACGCAGTGAATGTTATGACCCTGGAGAGAGAAGATGATGTAAATCCCTGCTGTAGGGCAAAATGGGTTCTGAAGTTAGGAACCATAGCGCCTTCATTGATTCTGAGTAGATACAAGATGTTTGTTTGAATGTGACTCTTTATAGGCCTCTTTTTGTTTCTCAGCAACTCCAATAAGGGCAACAAGTCTCCATAGTAACTAATCTCCTGTGTTATCTAACATCATGCATGCTCATCTCAGTCGGCCAAGGGCTGCGCTGTTGGCCAGTGTTTGTTCTCAACATGAACTTTAGACACTGTAGCTGTATTGAGACTGCATAAGTACTTCTGAATGACAAAACGGTGCTCTTACTATGTTGCTATATGGGTCTTTTTCCAGGTGTTGTTATTGAAAATATCTATTGGGCTCTGTAAAAGAGCTGTTCTCCACCCCCAACCACCAAACCCCCCCAGGACTGTTGGTGAGAGCTTATGGCCTTACATTTTGCATTAAATAAAATAAACACCTATTAAAACATTTCCCATTTGATTACACTTCACCCTTGTTTTAACCCATTTCGTTTCTTACATTCTGGACCCCAATGTTGCCCTTTGGCTTCTCTCTTTCTTAATTTATTTTAAAATTTTTACCTTGCTTCTTATTTAAGCCCTTCATTTTTCTTTTACTGTTGCCAAATTCTTGCATGTCTTTACAGTAGCTTTGTCTCAAATGCCATGCTTTGCATGCCTTTAGTGCAAGTAGACAATTTTTTAATTGTCATTTCAATTTAATGCCCAGTGCGTTCAAATACATTTAATTGAAATATTCATGCCTTACTGTACATTCTTATACTGTAAGTAGGACATAGTTCGTAATGTATATTGTAATAGTGTAACACAAATGTATTCTCTGTATCTGCATAGTGCTTCAAATATTCATATCTATATATGGAAATAAATCTTGATGTGGCAGTTTCAAATAAAAAAGAAGAAATAAAAAAGATTAAATTAAATAGTGTTTAAACCCAACCACTATGGCCCTGCACAGACTAGAAAAACCCTCTAATGTTATAAATGCCGATATCGGTAGTACAGTTTGTAAATTCTAGCAGTCAGTCCCTCATACTCATCTACAGTATATCACTCGAGACGTGCACATTCCGCACACATAATTTATTAATATTTGGTTATATCCCTACTGTAGTGCACAGTACACCATTTAAGACACAGCTCATATTCTTCTGGTTGCTGGTTTAGAGTGCATTCAGCTTTTGACACCAGTCTGTCTTATTGAATTATAATAATGGCCTTGCCTGCGTTCAAGCTGTCTGAGTGTGTTGTGACTCCTGCTATTGATACTGACAGTAATTCTGGTGGAGAAAAATGTAACCAAAGACGGTTAGAACAATGGTGAAACAAAAAGGTTAAAAATGGAAATGGAAATGAGGAGCAGGTGAAAACATGAAGACACCAAGCATTAACTAAATACCTGGGAGCACGGTGCATTAAATTAGGGCGAACAGAATATGGGAGCCATACTGGAGGAAGGTGAGAATCAGTGGTCATGATGCTAGACTGTGCAGAAATATACTGTATAATGCTGCTACACAGGCTTTCTACTATAAGAAATTATGCAGATCGCAAATCACAAATTGAGACTTAAGTATTGTACATCATTCCAAAAAGTGTTTACTGCAAAAGAGAATTAAACTGACATGGGATTTGCCAACCTAGCAACATGGACAGACCTACAGTAGCATGTTGAATAATTGATTTCTGAAATCTTAGTTTAGTGGGTGTTTTTTTTTCTACTACTTACCCCTGTACTCTGATGCATCCATGCACTGACTCATGTTCTTGTGGGAGATTCATCCTCTTTAATCTCTTTGTTTTATTTCTCTAGCTGATTGTTTTGGTTGCATAAGTTTTTACTTCAGTTATGTGTCAGGTTATCATGTTAAGCCATACAGTAATTGAGTTAATTAGATGAAACATTCACATTCACTGTTTTACATGAATCAGTACGCGAGGTACTCGGCACTCGGCACTCTCACTTTGCAACACCATCAAGTTCTTAGTTTGGCAGCATTCTTTCTTTTACTGTAGCTCCATGCCAGTTTACTAATGATGCCAATATTTAAACTAATTAATAAAACAGAGCAATATCTTCTTTGGCAGTTGTAGATTGATGACACTGATCAAGGGAAGCTGTCAGAAAGATACATAAATCCGAATGAATTTTCAAAGAAGCACTTCTATTGCTGATTACACCCACGGGGGGCCTGGAGCCTATCCCAGGAGACTTAGGGCACGAGGCGGGGTACACCCTGGACAGGGTGCCAATCCATCGCAGGGCACACACACACATACACACACTCACACACTCATTAAAGTCAAAAGGTGTGAATGCCATATTCTCAATTTTCGATCAGGTGAACTTAATACTATTGACCGCCAACTATACACTAGTAAACTGGTGACAGGATCATCGACACCCAAGGCTCCCTCATGCGTGCGGGGGCCGGTCTGTCTGGCCTGATCGCACAGAAAAGCCTCTGCAGCACAAATCCCCAGAAAAAGGCAATACTGACTATGAAAGAAAGGCATCAGAACACCAGTGCATCAAGGCCGGCTGCACAATAGGGGCCCAGCAGGTAAAGACCCCAAGGATGCCAACCTAGCCTCCAAATTCCCTATCCAATTGAGTACCCATGGGACGCACCAGACAAACAAGTTCAATCCACTGAGGCCTCATCCTACAGTACAACCCACAGTATTCAAAGGTTCCACCGCCAGTGTCCTGGTGCCAGACACCACAGCACAGCCCCAGGGGCCCTGCAAAGGGGTCAGAGCTGTCCTGTTGGCATAGGCGGAATCCGGAATCCTAGGTGGTTTAATGTTAATGATTTAATGTTATGGTTGATTAGTATACAGTATACATGTCCTTTATGGCTATTATCGTATGAGGGACAAAGCAAAAAAGAAAATATGAGAGAAACAGTGTTGTTTCCACATTAGCTACAGTATAACTGCTTTGTAATGTGCCTGAGTAGGAATCCACCCACTTCGATACAGTAAGTTGCGGCAAACCTATCCACTAGGTTTGTGATCTACTAGGAAACACAAAGAAGAAGAGGAGTTCAAAGGTGTCAGGCTTCTCTCTATGACTGCTATAATGCATTTATGTCAAGAATGATTCTCTCATCCGCATCCCTACTGTACCTGCTATGGCTGTTCAAAATTTAAAGGATGAGATGTAGTACGGCAAGTGCTGAGCTCATATCCAGATTTCAAAGCAGACAATGGGGTGGATGATGGCACATTCTAAATAGTCGCGCTTCTGTGTTCTTCGATTCGTGCCTGGGTACGGTACACAGCGTTCACATTATTCAAACAAACTGGACTTTGGGGTCAAGTGCAATCAGATCCAGGCCTGAGACCTTATTGTGAAATCTTCCTTAATGTCAGACTGGGACCATTGTATGTAGATGCAAGCCAGATAGAAATAAAGGCCAGCTGCACAAGTTTATGGGGACATTTCTGGAAACTCATGGCCTTTTGGCTCTGACTTTACAGTTGAACTCTTGTGTTTCCATTCTTCAGTCTGTCAATCTCCAGCCAAGACTTTATTCAAAAAAACCTTCACGCTCTGTAGGTGAAATTATTTTCTACAAACCTGCTATACATTTCCAGACATAAAGCAATCCAATTTCTTGTAACACATCTGAGGTTTCAGATTCCTTAAATACATTTATATCAAAGTCCCAGTCTCAATTGTGTCCATGTTCGAAATCTTGTATACTTGTAAATCTTGATACATTGGCACACTTAAGGTTTTTGTCTGTTGCGTCAGCTTATTTTAATCTGTAAAGTAATCATTATAAATCACATCTAGTACTCAGCATTTTATATTTATGCTTCTGCTAGCTCCACAGCTCAAAAATGTTATATTTTGAAGATGATGTAGCATGCCCATCGAGGCCAGACCAAAACAGTAGGCTGCATGAGCACACTCTCCCTCGGCGCTGGCCTCCTGCACCTGCATGGCTCTGTGTCTGTTTGCACTTCATAATGCACTGGCTCCTATTGAAAAATAAGCCGTGGTCCTCAGTTCACATTGATTTTTACCGTCCGGCCAGCCTCGTGATTGATCTCCTCTGCAAAAGCATTGATTCCCCTTGCTCTCCCTCCCAGCCTTTCTGTCTGGGGACTACAAATGGGCCTCAGCTACTTTTCTATTGTTATAAATGGAGCTAGTGCTTCAGGCCTCTGAATTAATGATAGGTCATTGCTGGCTGTCTCCTCCACACGACCAGAACAAAGCTGTAGTGATACTGAAGCCATGTTTTGCTCCTTTCCTGGTGTTTGCCCTTTTTTTTTTCACCCATGAGTTTGAGAGAGGAAGTAGCGAAATGCCCTGCTGAGGTCAGTTTGGTTTTTACAGCTATGAGACAAATACTAATGCCAAGAAATGCTGCTCTTTAAACAAGGCTTTTTTTTACGGGTTTCACAGGTCAAGTCTTCTGAAAGGATCCGTTTAAAGATCTGCTGCAATTAAAACATGACTTTAAGTAGCTCATTCGTGTGCCAACTTCGTACTTTTGATTTGGAATGTGTTCAGCTTGTACTTGTTGCTTGACTCCACAAGATAACCCTCGTGACTTGAATGTATGTGATCTTTTGTGGTACTTGATATTTATTTAGTTATTTTGCTAGCTAGTTAGCTAGACTACTTACTGTAGCTAATGGATAAACACTTTGTTGTTGTGATATATACTGCCAAGCGTGAAAAAAAAAGAAGTCGCAATTTATGTGTGAAAATTATTCTCTTATGTTCTCAGACCTTTTTTTTTTTATAATTTGAGTTCTGGAATATACTTTTGCCATCATAGAAGGAAAAAAAGACATTGATGTGATACCCTGGTCATTCAGTACATTCAGGTCAGCAGCTGACTTCATTTTATTGCCACATTATGTTTCTAGAGTCAAGATCTGACCAGTTTAAGCAACCCCAGATCATAATCATGCATGATGGGTGCATCGCTTCTAGTGATGGGTCGTTCATGAACGATTCCTGCTTTTTGAATGAGTCTTTAACGTGACTCAGAAGAACGAGTAGTCTCAGAGAGTGACTAGTTCATTTTCTACTGGGCGCGCCTGCGCAAAGCATCGCAAACCCTCTGTAGGTTATGTACAGGAAGCAGAAATGAGTAGTTACTTTTGAGTCTTCTAGTCCGAATCGTTCGTTCTTTTTGTCACGTGACTCCCATAGACACTATGCAGTGCAATAGATTCAAAAGACCGAACGACTCGGACCAGGAGACTCATGAGAAGAACCGTTCAAGTGAAATGCACTGCGTAGCGTCTATGACAGTCACGTGACAAAAGGAAGAACGATTCGGACCAGAAGATATGAGAAGTGAGTTGCTCATTCTGTTTATTATTATATTTCCTTTGCTGCATTGTAATATTTTCATTACTGGAGCTATAGCAAAAAATGTGTGTATGCAGACATGTTAGAGGTCTGTTTATTGAAAAAGTAACATTTAATTTTATTTCTGATCGAAAGAATGAAATTATCTAAATGATTTCAAAAAGATTTGTTCATTTTGATGAATGAAATTCAAAGAACGGAGGCACTAAAATGATTTAAACTTCGCTTTATGCGCTGACCCTCTTCCAGAGTGATGGGTGCGTCAGGGTAAGAAGGAATTCGTCACATTGTGCACATGAAAACGCTCTTACATTCACATAAACATAGCTGTGATATCTTTTGTCAATTTTTATTCTGCATCTTCACCAGGCGTAAGTGATTACAGTCATTTATTATTTTTTTCTGACCGCATTTCTTCGTGAAGGTGATGATTTAATGTTCTAATAATGTTACACACTTCTTAACCCAGTTTCAGTCATTTTAATGTTTTTTTTCTTTTTTCTTGATGCAGCCCAGGCAGTATTTTTTGTAAACAGCATAAATAAATATTCTGACAATGTGACTTGTGAGACAGATATGGAAAACTGGAGTGGCTAGTTTAGTAAACACCAGATGGTCTTATGAATGATTGTCCAGTCGATTAAACAAATGCTCCAAAAGCGAATGCTCAGAGAACACTTAACTGTGTAATTTCCCAATACAGTGCATTTCTACATTTCCCAGATTTCTCGCTTTTTTTGTGGGGATGACATTAAAGAGCTCGATCTTCTGAACAAACAACATACATTTTTTTTCTTTGACTCGAGATTTGTGCTGCAGAAAGGCAATTTACATCACATCATGCGGACAAATGATAACAGTGCTTATCTTACAGTATCTCAACAACCTGAATCTGAACAAAAACAGAATTAAGTGAGGAAAAGGAAACAATACAAGCCAGTAGATTTAAAAGTAGTTCCACATGAACATAGGAAATCTTTTTAACTTTTTTTATTCTACGTGCTTTTTGTTTCATTCCCACGCAAACTGCGTTTTTTTAACTCCCTCCAAGAACTAAGTTATTCAGAAACCCAGTTTTTAGAGGTGAAATGTTGACAGGGAAATCTCATTTTAAGAGCGTGCACTGGTATTTCCTTTGTTTGATGTTCGAGTGAGACTCACTGAAAAACAGTGATAACTGTTTTTCAGGCTCCTGAAACATGGCTTTACGGATAGGGTTATATCACCAATTAACCCATACACAGTGGTGTAGTGGTTCGCACTGTAGCCCCGTATGTTCAGGGTCAGGGGTTTCATTTCCCGCATTAGGTCTGTGTGCGTGGTGTTTGTATGTTCTCTGTGGTTGGTGGGTTTCCTCTGGGTACTCTGGTTTTCTCCCAATGCAGATTAGGTTAATTGGCATTCCCTAATTGCCCTGTAGTGTGTGTGTACCCTGTGATGGATTGGAACCCTATCTTGTGCCCAAAAATCTCATGGGATAGGCTCCAGACCCCCATGACCCTGTACAGGATAAGCGGTATAGAAGATGAATGAACGAATAAATATTCTTGACAGTGTGCTTTTGTGTTTTTTCTTTTTCTTTTTTGAGATTAAAGGAGGAAAACCCATTTAAAAAACACCTATGTACAGTATGTGTGGACTATGCATGTATTGAAGTATGATTTAAAGTATATGCATGAAGTGCCTGCTGTGGCCTCAATCTTTTTTTATGGACTCTTGCCACTGTCAGACACTATTGACAAAATCATCACAAAAAATGGAACAGGTTTATACGATGAGATATGAAGTAACAAAGCCTAGCTAGATGTATGATAAAAGACAAGACAGTATGGTCCAAGTGCAGAGTTTATTGAATTTTACATTTAGCAAAAATCATAGCTATGAAAAAGAATAGGGTGAAACACAAAAGATCAAACGAACAGTGGACAAATCTCAAGATGATAAACTAGAATACACCAGAATACCCAATAGTTACAAACGGCTCAAGTCTTTACAGTGCCTCGTTGGGCCTCTAGTGGTGTGGAGTGCCATGGAAATGGTCAGGTAAGCCAGTGATGTTGGTTTATACTAGCGTTAGCATATTTGAATGATGCGTTGATAATGTCATTTGTGCGTCACATGTAATTTCCTGAGATACATTCGTCTGCCAGTGAGATTGTCTTATCTGTGTCCTCCTCAGTAACGTCTAGTTCAAAATGATTTTTTTGTTTTATGATCAGATTTATTGTCACACCAGAGACAAATGATCTGCCTCTTCTTCATATTACTAGACTTCTATATTTGGAGAATAGATATACTGTCCTCCAGCAAGTATAGGCCAGATCCGAAACCCAGTTGTCTCTATTATACTGTAACTCGCACGTTTAAAGGTGATGGGTTTGTTGATTGCTGTGAATTGAGCCGTCTGTTAAATGGATTGTTAGTCGGGTTGTTGCAGCTTCTTGTTCCGAAATAACTTTAAATAGTGTGATTGTTCCACTTTATAAAGCTCAGTGTCTCAGTGCTTACAGGAACTGTAGAACAATTGAGTTGTGCCATAAATACTGTAGTTAACTTAATTTACCTTTCTTATATGCTAACAATTCGCTTCTTATGAGAAAATTATGTCTTCTTAGACAGAGACAGGCTGAGGTTCATGCAAACGTGTGCGATTATTATTTCACCAGTGTTGCCCGTAGTGTTTTTGTTGGGGGAACTAAGATTTGCATATTCATACATATTCGCAAAAGCTTCCATTTTTTATCGAGCTTAAAGAACCATAGATGCTCCTAGGCTATTTTGGTAGTGTCCTGGGAATTTTAAAAACACTTTTTGAATTATTTATTATTTAACAGAGATTCTCTTATGGTTTCAAATAACACCTTCAAGGGTGTTCCTTTGGAAAATCCTCATACTTTCTAAACGGTGTCTTCGTGTTCGTTTTAAAGCTGTAGATAACATTAATGATCACGCCCTCGTGGTAGATACGTTCATGAAAGAAAATACCCTAAAAGACAGAAAGTGTGCATTGTTAAGCTGATCATTTTAAGAAGATGGGACAGGACAGAAGTGTGTATGTGTGTGTGTGTGTGTGTCTGTAAAACCAGGCTTATAGGAATAATTGGAACTTGGCAGTGTAAGAGAATACATCTTATCTTCCATGGCTCTCGTTTCATTTTCCATATCAGCTCATTTTGTGATATCAGAGTTGAAGGGCGCATCTTTCATTAGGCAGATTCTGTCATGTCGTATACAGAAGCTATTGATTTCACCGGAGGATGCATCTTGATTTATTTTGTCATTAGACAAATAACAGGCTCGATATTCTACACTTGAGGTGGTCAAGTCGGTCATTATTGATGCACGAATCACTAGCTCATCGATCATGCGTGTGTACGTGTATGACTTCATTTAGGTCCATGTTCTTATTCTGTTATCTTGTCAGCATAAGTGGATACATTTCGAACTCAAATATAAGAAGTCCACTATGCATTAGTAACCCAGTTTCAGATTTGTATGCGTTTTATTTCATTCTTGTTTGTGTGTGTGTGTGTGTTCAGTTGATAGTATTACTGTCTCTTATCGGAGTCCTATTCCATTGCCTGTGACAAGATCTAGCTGATTCCAATGATGATGTCTTAGTTCACTCCTCGCTCCCTGCAGTAATACAGAAGGGTGTGATGTTCATAGCATGAGGCTTTCATTAGCTCTGGTGTATTATCGTGGATGGCATTCCTGAAGAATGATACTCATGAGTCAGGGTAGCATATGGGTGTAAAGATGTGCATGTACATTACACATGCTTTTTATATATAATGCTTAAGTTATTATCTGATGAATAAAAGCACAGAAAACCTTCAAATTAACCCAAGGAAAGATTTGTGTTTGTGTGTACTGTACGCGTGTGTGTTTCAAATTTAGGAGAAATGAACTAAACCTGAAAGTAAATGAGAAATTTCCTTACATAATGTAGGCTCTGTAAAGTGAGGTTAAAAGTTTCCATATTTTTACCTTCCAGCTGAAGACATTACGCATTAATAAAGCTAGACAGTATACTGTACAGTAACCTAAAAAAGTATTTTTCTTTTTTTGTTTCATGCAGTTTTTAAATAATGATTTAAAAAAAAAAGCTGTCCAATCCTGACTGGCCCTATGTGAAGCATCAACTGCCCCCATATTGGAAGGTTTACAAACATGAATGGCCGGTTAAAGGTCATGCCACAGCATCTAAATCGGATTTAAGTCTAACCTTTCACTACGCCACTCCAAAATCCTTAGTTTTTTTTTTTTGTGCCATTTAAAGGTGGACTTGCCGGTGTGTTTTGGGTCATTGTCTTGCTGCATAACCCAAGTGAGATTGAGCTTGAGGTCACAAATTGATGGCCGAACATTCTCCCATTAAGGATTTTCTGGTAGAGCGCAGAATTCATGTTTTCATCAATTATAGCAAGTCATCCAGGTCCTGAAGCTAAAAAAAACGAGACTACCACCATGTTTAACTGTTGGTATGATGCTCTTTTTATTAAACACTGTGTTAGTCTTATGTCTGATGTAACAGGATTTACATCTTCTTACCTTCTTACCAACTTTTATCTCATCAGTCCACAGAATATTTGCCCGAAAGTTTTAATCAGAATGTTTTTTAACAAATGTGAGAGGAGCCTTCGGTCAGCAGTGGCTTTCACCTTGGAACACACCATTGGATGCCATTTTTGCTCACTCCCTTTCTTATTATTAAATCACGTACACCAACCACCGACTGAGGCAAGTGAGGCCTGCCGTTCTTTGGATGTTGTTCTGGGTTCTTTTATGAGCTCATGGATGAGTCATCCTTGTGCTCTTGAAGTAATTTTGTTAGGCCGGCCACTCCTGGCAAGGTTCACCACCATTCCAAGTTTTCTTCATTTGTGGATCATGGCTCTCACCCTGGTTCACTGGAGTACCAAAGTCTTGGAAATGACTTTCTAACCCTTTTCAAACTGATACATGTCAATTGGCTTTGTTTCTTATCATCATTCACATAGGGCCAGGCAGGTTTGGACATCTCATTTGCCCTTAATAAATTAAATCATCATTTAAAAACTGCATATGGTATTTATTCGGGTTATCTTTGTGTACTATTCAAATTTGTTTGATGATCTCAATCATTTAATTGGGATAGAAGTGCAAAAAAAAAGAAGATATTTTTTAATGGCATTGTACATGTTGTTGCTTCAAAGTTTCATGTTTCAGACTTTCCTGCAGATTATTATCTGTCCAGAAGCCAGAAGGTCTAGGTTATCTAGTGATTATATGCCTTATTACTCATTAGCTTGTATCAAATGCAGAAGCTACATGGTCATGCTTTTTTAGTGCCCAAATGCAGTTACTAAAATACCAGACACCGTCTGTGCTGTATATTGCTTCCATCAGTGCTGCTGATGTAATCTTCTGAGGGAAGGAGATTCGGATCATCTTGAAGGATGGGCCAATACTGGCTGATTATAAAATATGAAAATATGCACGGCCTGAAGTTGGTATTTTTGTCGTGACACTATATATTTCATCCAAATAGTATTATCACAGTAACAACGACAACATACCCCTGATGAGTAATACATGTACTAGGGGGAAAAAAAGTGTGGGATGATACATAGTTCAGCTAGCCAGAGGTGACTGCATTCAGGCGAGTTAAAGAAATCAAGAGTTCAAGGACTGTTTTCATTTCCTCATTAATCAAAAACTAATAACACACTTTTACCAAGCCATGGTTCTTAGTCAAGGAGACATATTAAAACAAAATTATTATTATTATTTATTATATTAATTTTTTTTTACACTGTTTGAAAGGAAATACGTGAAATGAATATGCAGAATATCTGCTCCACAAACCTTACACACACATCACGAATGAACAAACTAATTTTATACTGTACATATACATAATATACAAGTATATGTATATATTTATGTGTGTGTGTGTGTGTATATATATATATATATATATATATATATATATATATATATATAGAGAATATACTGTATATATCCTGTATATATATATATATATACACACACACAAGCAAACAAACAAATTTATTAATGGATAGGTGAACAGACACTGTTGCATCTAAATCTTAACAAAGAGCCAATAAACAATCCATAATGTACTATGAAAAAATCATTTAGGGATGTTTTTATTTGTAAGATAATCCTGGCAGTTTCCTGATTTTACAAGAAAAAAAGCCCTTCTGAAGATGTCTCGCACCATGATTTGAGTGACGTTAGGGCTTGCTCAAGGTGTTGACCTTGATCAGTGTGTCATAGTGAAACAAACACTAAGCCAAATCAATTCGGATTTAAACAAATACAGTAGAACCTCGGATTACGAGCATAATTCGTTCCGGAAGCGGCTCGTATTCCAAAACACTCGTAAACCAAATGTAATTTTC
>JAQMYL010000012.1:13602056-13617071 GCA_030014365.1 Clarias pachynema | reverse complement strand
TTTGTTGACAAGTGGGGCTTGAAAATTCGCTCACCCCCTTAAGTGGGGAATGACAGAAAAAGTTTGAGAACCACTGCCTTAGACTCATAACCGAATACCTTACACTCATAACCCCACACTATACACTCATAACCCCACACCATACACTCGAAACCCCACACCATACACTCATAACCCCACACAATACACTCATAACCCCACACCATACACTCATAACCCCACACCATACACTCATAACCCCATACCATACACTCATAACCCCACACCATACACTCATAACTTAATTATAATCATTACTAATTTCATGACATAACTTGCATTTATATATATTTTTGCATTTATAAAAGAATTGTGTCATTTTTTTTTTGCCAAGTCTAGATATTTACAGTAATATATTGTATACTTGCAAAAATTCCATTAGTTTTTATTAACTTTTTACATCAAATGTTTCTGCTCACCCCTAATGGTTTTTTCACCCTCATGTACACGATAATGGACTCATTTCCTCTCAATATACATCATGAACAATTGTCGTATGTGTCTCTGAAGGAAAACTCAGTTACTGTTAGTAGTCTCTGAATTGTGATTGTGATGATCACAGTTCACAGTGTGTAGTACACCATCAGGATCTTTACTCAGTTGGTGGTTTTGGCACAGGATAGAAATCACCCCTTTAATGTTAGTTAAGGAGCAGCTGCTATTGGCCAACTCCAGCTCTTAATCACAGTGAGAACAGCTGAAAAGCCAGTCTCAGGTGTTTGTGAAAGGGCCACGAGGCCAACACGGTCTCTGACACGGAGCAATCATGCCGAGCCTGAATGCCACCATCTGCCAAATACCATTACGCTGTAGTAATGACCCGCTGCCGGCAAGACACAGCTAATTACAACATGCTTTCAGCTCTCCGGCCAGACGGTTAGGCAGAACTCAGCAGATCTACCATATCCAACATCTCTCACTGTGAAATCACTCACAGACATAAACCGTATGATGTTTCATAAAATTGTCACATAACAAGAATGAGGTACTTCCTTGCTTTAGTGGTCACGCAGAATGTTGCGTCTTTGCAGTGTTTTCTTCATCTTTGTAGTGTGTTTTCTTATACCACAGCCCCAACTCTGGCATTTGTGAGGATATTTTGAAAGTAAAAGAGATGACCCCTGACCTCCAGGGCTAAAGGTGACTAGGATTTGACTCAAGTCTGAATGAACAGACTGAATATTTATAGGACAGAGTAATTGCATTGCAGCTTGGGATAGTCTATAACATGGTCTTATCGCAGGCATTGAGGAGCATCTCCCATTTAAAAAATGTATTCATCACATTCCGATTGGAAACAGATAAAAGACAAGTTATTATTGAGTCCTTAATGAGTTCATTATGGTGATAATGAGCAGCGTTGAAGTGCTATTTCAGCGATTGAGATATATTTGTTCGTTATAATGGTTTGCATTGATGATTCAGTTGGCTTTTTAGTGTTTATCAGTTTCCTTACATTTTCTTCTGTGCTGCTAGGAAAAGAAAATGACAGTGCTTTTCCTTTCCTTTCCTTTCATTCTTTTTCTTCTATTACTTATTTCTTGCTTTCATTTACAGTTCATTTGTTACTTTGTGTTGTACTGTTTTGTATTTTTCAGTTTACTTCTTTTCCCTTAACTTCCCTCAAATAACCTTATCATTCTTTCCTATTTTCTTTTCTTTTTTTTTCTTTTCATTATTCTTTTCGTTAATTCTTTTGTCTTTAATTTCTCCATGTCCCTTTCACTTTTGCTTCCTGTTCCTTCCTTCCTTCCTTCCTTCCTTCTTTTCTCTCAATGTTATAGATATTAGCCTCATATCTGCCACAATAAAACTCCAAGTTTCGCCTATTCATTAAATATAAACACTGCAGCATTAAAAATTGTCTTGTCTCTGTTTGTTTTTTTCTCCATTTCACGTCTTCTCCTC
This sequence comes from Clarias pachynema, assembly GCA_030014365.1. Taxonomy (NCBI): domain Eukaryota; kingdom Metazoa; phylum Chordata; class Actinopteri; order Siluriformes; family Clariidae; genus Clarias; species Clarias pachynema. Next base: position 13,615,124 of record JAQMYL010000012.1, on the reverse strand, counting down.
ATAACGAACAGTGAGTTGTGTCAGTGTCAGTTACCCCCAGCCATTACATTCCATCAGGCAATCAAAGTGAATGTGGTCTATATTGCAGCTCTCTCCTAGGGACTGATTACTGTGGGGTAAAAAGGTCATGTGCAGACAGGAGATGATCTTTTTCCGGCAGGGTCCTATCTGCACCGCCACATCCTCTCCAGCGCACATTCTGATGGAACATTTATGACGGAGACTACTCGTTAAAATGCATCTGAGGTTTTGCCACCGGGGGAATAAAGGTGCATTAGATGCCTACAGCAATTTCTTGAGAGCCTCATGTCACATTTGCCCTGTCCCAGTGGGATTATGGGTAACAAATGGGTGACAGCTTGTCATTCTGAAAGGTGGTGCCACATTTATGTCACCTGGCAACCTGTTTTTAGAGCTAGTTATGGGCTGTGGGAAGTGATGCGTGAGGCAGGTGGCTGAGGTGCATAAACTGTGGAGGTTCTCCAAGATTCATGTTGAGATTCTGATAATCTACTGGACTGAACATTTATCACCTTGGAAGAGTAAATTCAAGGTCATTTGAGTACAGTGGAACCTTTGAATGCGAGCATAATTCGTTGCAGAAGAAGCGTGCTTGCATATCAAAACACTCGTATATCAAAGCGAATTTCACCGAAAACTCTGACGATCCGTTCCAATCGTATCCAATATTTATATTCAAATGTTGTTATTGATGTTATGGTTGTTATAGAGATTGAGACCAGAGAGAGGAAGGAGGAAGGGGGGCGGGCGGGGGTTTGGGGGGGAGGGGGTGCTGTGTAGGATGACTTTCACACACACATTCGCATGCGCACACACCAGTTTACTGATAGAGATTCTCACTCAACCAAGCGCGTGCACGCACACACATAGACACATGGACACACGCACTCAATAGCTTGCAGACAGGGAGGGGCGGGGCAGGCTTTGACAAGTGACTATACAAGTGACGATTACCCACAATTCCGCATCACGAGAGAGAGAAGTACCATTGGCGAACAAGAGGCGCAAGCATGATACTCGATGATACTCGGTACTCGTAAATCAAGACACGCTTGTTTATAAAGTAAAAATTTATGAAAGATTTTTGCTCGTCTTGCGGAAGTCTCGTAAACCGGGTTACTCGCAATCCGAGGTTGCACTGTATATTGAAAGCATTTTGAAACCCAATCTACAGTACTCTGACTGAAGAAGCTGCTCTGGTGTACATAGAAAAGAAAAGGAGAGAGAGAGAGAGAGAAAGGCAGACTTGGAGACGTTTGGAGCTCCATTAAGTTAAATATAGAGCTTGTATCTGCTGAGAGAGTGTACATGCATTAGTGAAGCTTATTTTCTTGAGAAACAAAACTGAACAAACTTTCTAAGAGCATCACTCAACCAGCAATGCACACCAGAGGATGGAGAAAAACACCAGTTAATGACCATTTTTAAAATAAACTCCCTTCCTTGCTTTGAAATAGACTTTACCCCGACACGTACGGTAGTTGGCCGAATGAGGTGAGTATTTCTCTTCATACACTGCCTGGCCGATAAGGGCAGGCAGCGTATAAGGCAATAATACACACCTCATTGTGATTACAGTGTGCAATGTGTTGGTCTGTTCATGTGTAAAAATGATTCCTCGTGCTACTCGGACCACAGGACTCGAATTTCACAATGTAAGTCCTGTAATATGGCCATGCTATCAGAAAACAAAACAAAACAAAAAAAAATGCACCATGCACTGGACAAGACACCAGTGCTTTCCAGGGTCTATAGGATTTGTTAATGAAATTTATAAAATGTCATTTTTATGTATTATTTTGGAAGAACGCGTGGATTAAATGTTTATTACTTTTGAGATCTTTGTCTCGGGGCGCACCACAAACTCAGAAACAAGGCGAGATCTTACGGGAAAAAGGGTAATTTTTTTGACAGTTGATCGTCTCTGGACAATCAGCTGTCATTTTCCTCACACATCGCTAACCTTACTCGCGCTTGTCAATTTCTTCTTTAGAACATCACTAGAATTCAGACGTTTCTTTCTACACAGGCTACTCAGGTGCTTGTTCAGTCTCTTCTTATTTAATGACTGGACTATTGCAACTCACTCCTGGCAGGTCTGCCTCTGTCCACCATTCGTCCTCTGCAGCTGATCCAGAATGCAGCAGCACGCCTCGTTTTCAACCTTCCCAAGTTCTCCCGCATCACTCCACTTCTCCGCTCCCTGCACTGGCTTTCTGTTGCTGCACGCATCAAATTCAAAACACTAATGGTCGCCTGCAAAACTAAAAACGGCCCAGCAACCACTAACCTCTCAGCTCTAATCACCTACTTATGGTGGTGGAATGGACTTCCTCTAGATGTCCATACAGCTGAGTCACTGGCAATCTTTAAATGACGATTAAAGACCTATATGTTTCTTTAATATTAATACTCCAGGAGACTTAATGCACATGGTGGGGGACACTCTGGACAGGGCGCCATTCCATCGCAGGGCACACACAGCTTCATCTGGATCTCAGATTCCTTACCAATTGACATGGTTTGAGCTTTACACAGCAGCCACACACACACACACACACACACACACATACACAAATACACATGTTTTAACCAGAGTAATACAGCTATAACTTCAACCGGGCAGCCAGTGAGACAGGACTAAAGACTAAGGCAGGTGGATGGGTTGATAAACATGCTGTGTGAGTTTGTGCGTGTGTGTGTGTGTCTGTATTTGTCTTTGTGCAAGAGGGATGGCGAGAAAGAGAGACAAAGAGTTTGTTGCTTCATCTATTGCGCTGTGGAAGACAGTTGTGGGAGAATCTGTTGCAAAGAAGTGAAACATTTACAGAAGGATAGAGGCACTGCAGACGTCTCGGGCTACTGTCAAACCATGGATGGAAAACAAGCAGTATATTATATACTGTCTGAAATATATGATTAATCTATTATTTATTGTGTTCTGTAGTTTTGTATTACTGTTTTTTTTTCACTGCTTTCATTGCGTAGCATCTTTAATAATAGACATTGTCACAAAGGAGCTTTACAGAAGGCTAGATTTCGATTTAGGTTTCTAGTGAGTAGGCCAGGCACATCAGTGATTTAAAGAGAAAAACAACAACATGAGGAAGTCTCAAGGTCAGAGTATCTACAGACGCAAGGGTAAGCCATGTGCTTAAACTGTTTTCAGGAAGTACAGAACTTTTTGATATCAATATAAGTCCATCCAACTCGACAGAAAAAGGCTCACAAGGGCTAATGCTTCGCGAAAAAGAAGAAGAATGAATCAGGCAGGTCAGAAATGTGAGAGGAAGTGAGTCAGGATGCACATCGGAATCACATTAGACATCAGAGTACACATATAGCTTTACACAAAGAGAGAGAGGACCATTTGTTGGGTAAACTCTTATCATAGTACATTAGGTTTATGTACTGTACAATGTGATCAGGTCTATGACTGCATAACTGAAAACCAGTACCAGATTAGATCACAAGCATGAGGACACCCTGGAACATCAGCATACGTTTCTGACACTTCTCTTTCTATAAAACACAAAAAACAACAACAACAAAAACAAGCAAAAATATTTCAAAGTGGCGTGATTTGAACAGGGTGTATTTTTATCTGTCCAATATCAGCATGCATCTTTGGCTTACTTTAAACTACTGGATAGAATTCAAAGTCAGACTGCAGAGTGAAAACCCTGTGATCTGCTACAGGGGAATAGTGATGCAATTGGTTGAGGCTGTGAACAAGTTACTGGATGTGGCTCAGTTCTGCCTCCACCTAGATTACAGCACCCTGTTTACGTTCCCTGACACAGAAACCCATGGCCGGCAACAGAGGTCCTGCAGAGACAGAGATATACAGTATAGCGGCAGGTCACTGCATACGAGCGCTGGGTTTAATCGGGTTTAATTGAGAGACGTCTGTCTGCTGCTGTGGACAGTGCGAAGGCATGTGGACGAACTGTCTTTAATCTTATTTTATCGATTCCATGTGGAGAACTCAGCAGTGGGAGACGGGAATCAATGTCAAGTTAACAGCAAAGAATAAATAGTGACTTCAGTGATGGCCTTCGTCTGTCTGAGAAAATCAGAAATTGGAAGATGAAGCTAAAGACATGGCCGTGGTTGTTGAAATTGGCTTAATTGACATTGGGAAGGCATTACGATTACCTATATGCACGCCAGCTAACATTAATCAACTAATAACACTGTACACTGCTACAGGCATGCCTCAAGGATGAGGAGTTGTGTTGGTGTTTTTGATTAAAATTACTCAGGAGTCTAGAAAGATACAGACATCTTAGTGCAGCAAGTACCAGGGATAGTTGCAACTAATACTGTATCACACTTACTGTATGTGCTCACTATTTAGGTCTGATCCATTCTGATGATGGAACTTTAGAGAACTAACAATGGACTAACAGAGAATTAACAATAGACCAGTGTGCCAGTTTGGATGTTACCCAGGATGGGGTGCCAATCCATCGCACTTACAGTACACACTCTTGGCAATTTTGACTGTGGAAGGAACCACTATGCCACCACCCGGTATCAGGTTGTGCATGTTTAAAAAAAATTATGCTGGCTCCTGAGTGACACAACCCCCCCCATGAAACGTTCAAATCCTGACAATACTGCAGCAGCAGCAGTGTTCTCCAGTTGAGAGAGATGGCATACTCCGTCTCTGTTAATGTCTTGGTTAATCACAGCATGTTTGTGTATTCAGAAAGGGGTGAAGAACACTTTAATCCTTTTACACTTTACTCCATGGCTAGTAAGGTGTCTTGTGCACGGAGGAAACGTGTGTTAGCTTCCACCCTCTAAGATCAAGAGCCACAGTGAATGTTGTTATTAGACCTTCAGCCGCTCCCGTCGAGGGGTCGCCACAGCGGGCCATTCGATCCGCACAACAACTCGGCACGGCTTTTACGCCGGGTGCCCTTCCCATTTTATTCAGGCTTGGAACCGGCACTGCATCCAGCGGCCGGGGTTTGGGCATCGGCATGGCAGGCGAGAAACTTGTGGTTTGTTTTTCCAGTTTTGGTGCCCATAAAGGCTCAGATTCCTATTGAACCTGATATGCTCTTCTGCTGCTGTACCCACCCCAAAGGTTTGATGTATTATGCATTCTGAAATGCTTTTCTTTTCACCAATTACTATAACCTTCCTGACAGCTTGAAACAATCTGAACATGAACAAGGCGTTTCTACCCACAGCACTATCTGTTGTTTTCTGTATAAACTTTAGAGACTATTGTGTATGAAATTCCCAAGAGATGAGCAGTTTCTGAAATACTCAAACCAGCCCATCTGGCATCTAGAACAATGCTACAGTTAATGTCACAGAGGTCAAACTCATAGAGATCTCACCCAAATTCTCATGTTTGATGCGAACAATACTGTACCTGAAATGTTTTATCTGTATCTGCATATGATTTCATGTGTTGCTGCTAAATTATTGGTTGATGAACTAAATAAATGAGCAGATGTCTAGGTTTTCCTTTCTATATATATAAAATGTACCCTGAGTGCGTAGCTGCATTCGTGTGTGTGTGTGTGTGTGTGTGTGTGTGTGTGTATACCCTGCAGCATGGTGGCCCTCACAGACCCTGGACTCTAGTCTTGTATTATTAATGTGTAAGCTGTTCTCTGAGGCTTTGAGCACTGCAGGTCTCGCTGCAGCAGGTTAGCAGGTGAACCGTCCCAGTAGAGTTGGGAGTTGAGGGGAGAACTAACTTTTGTAGCCTCATCCATATTCCTCCTCCTAGGGTTATCCCTGCTCTCTGTACTCATATCCCTCATGCATATGAGATCATCATATTTCTAATCCATATGAAGCGAAAAGTTTCTGAAATGTCTTTTTTTTATTATTATTATATTTTTTTTTTTTTACACTTTTTTGTTCGCCCTTCATTTTCTGTTTTTTAGTTTAAAACAGTTAGGAGTATTGAATTGTCAACTGTAATGATCTCTATTTTTCTCTCTCCCTCTCTCCTCACAGTATAAGGGTCAGGCAAACCTGCACGTGTTTGAAGACTGGTGTGGCTCATCTACCGCTCAGCTCAGAAAGAACCTTCATTTTCCTCTCTTTCCCCATGTGAGTATGAGTCGAGTGGTGCGTGTTTTACTGGCCTTGTGTGATTCCAGGCTCATGTCAGACTATATCCACGAATATTCTCCAGTGAACTGCTACATAAATCATTTATATTCAAGATGTCGTATTGTCTAGGTAACTGCTGATAACCCTGAATAGAATATCCATAATTACAGTACGTATCCTGAGTAGTATCAATTGGGTATCATGAGAAGATTAATTAAAATGACAAACTCTGATTGGAAACTGTTTAAATGTTAATAGGTGTTAAATCTTTTTTTTATTTTTAAAGTTATCACACGTCTCAAATTGTGTGTTTCAATGCTCCAGCTGAAATCTATCAAAATACTAATGCATTTTTTTCATACATCAAACTCCCTTCATTTCACACTTTTACTTCAAACAATACTGCATATACTGCATCTATAATATGTAACAAGTCACTCCTGAGCCACACGCCACCAGAGAACAGCAGAGCCGAGCAACAAGTTAGGAGAAGGGATCTTCTCATATGAGGTCACAAAAGGGGAAAAATCTCATTGGCATGTTCTATGTTGTTTTTCATGTTTTTGTTTATACACACAGAGAGGATCTCAATATCAAAAAGAATTTCGCATGCTAGGTCTCCTTTAACATAAAAATTAGCACTATTTAAAAGACTTTTTTCATTTTTCCTTATTCCAGTGTTACGTGCTTAATTAAATATGTGTTATATAAACCGTTTCATTAAAAATGCAGCAGTACCATTCTGCAGCCAGTTTCTTAGCAAATCAGAAAATGATGATTTTAGTCCTACTACTGGCCATAATTAAATCTTGCTTGAAGGTTTTCAAAAATATTCTGTTCTTAAATATTCTTTTTTCTTTTTCCTTTGTTACTGCCAAATTTTTTGCCCTTAGTTTTGCACTGCGAAGGTCGGGTCCACACCCAACATGACTGATGTCACTTCCTAGCTGGGTTAGCTTTGCTATCTTATCATATAAAGATTAAGATTGGTGATGAGGAGCTTCTTTGCCTTTGCTGTAGCTTTGGAGGCAGATAATGACTATGCGCAGCCACAGACATATTGCATACTGCTCAGTCCCAAAAATAGCACCAAGTGCCAAGGCTATGAAATATTTTCCATTTACTGTGTCATATGTCATAAATCCCTTTATATTTGCCCACTAACAAGACTAATTTTTCACAGGCACTCTGTCCTCCCTGTTTGTTCTTCTTATTTGCCTACTGATTAGTTGGGAGCCAAGATTTTTTTAAGAGCCTGCTTTATAGAAGGTTATACAAACCATGAACATTATTTATCTAGCTAGTTACAAAGTTTATGCAGACTTTATCCACAAGAGCGCTTCATTTAAACAAAAACAATTTAGTTACTATGAAAGTCCAGTTAGTGCAGAAAAGCGATGATGGAGCTTGCGTTTATATATAAGGAGTCATAAGAATATGCACCTTGATTTCAAACCATATAATTGGCAAGTTGGTGTATTTACAGTTTTAAATAGCAAGCACAAAACCTAGCCATTCAATTAGGACAAAAGAAATGCCGCCTGTAAAGGTAGAAAGCGTTAATACTGTCCTTGAAAGAACTATTCCAGAAAGGCTGACCTTCATGTCATAAAATAACAATTGACTTTTATTGTTGTTGTTGTTGTTGCTGTTACATAATTACCTAATTTCATATGTGTTGTTTCAAAGTAAAAAAAAAAATCCAGTATTGTTCTAGAATGTAGAAAATATTCCAAACGTATGCCCATACTGGTTTGTTCAAACTTTTGACTCATACTGTTTATCTCCCAAATACAAAGTCCAATAAATAAACACTTGGTATACCTATTCAAGAGGATATATCGAGGAAACATCCTAAGCTTAATTTCATTTGTACTCTAAGGGGCATTACAACTAATAAATGTTCATAGATCTACATATATTTGGCCAAATACATAAATTTGGATCGATCAACAAGCAACATCTAATTAAAGTTTAGCAGCTCATATTTACTATAAAGAATAATCAAACATTATGAAACTTGTTGTTACCAAATGTCAGAGCAGTCAGGCACAAGGTGGTGCTACAACAATCAAATTTATATTTGGGTATACTCATGAGTCTTCTGAGCTGGAGTTAAATGATACTTTCCTTTAAAATTTGGAGTTCACACATCTGCTGACATCATTAGATTAAAAACTTTGACACATTCAATTGACTAAGATGCAGGGATCTGAAAAGCCTACTTTTTCAGACTTCTCCAAGACCGTGAGTCCAATCTTCTATGTTACAGCAGCAAAGAAAAAAGTGCAAATATAAAGTACACTAAAATTGAAGATATTGTAACGACAGTGTATAACAGTAATAATATCTTGCATTATGGTGACTGGCTCACTGGGAGCAGCTCTGACTGTACAGTCTAATAGCAGCGGGGAGAAAAGACCTTCAATATCACTCCTTCAGACTGTCACTGAAGGAGCTGCTCAGAGAAATTACTGTAAGTGACATCTATAGACACACCTGACAAAAACATATTAAAAAAGTCAAGTCTTTTGACTGATAGAGAATAATGTGATTTTTAGGATGTGGTCTGGTGAAATAAGAAGTTATAAAAATAAGAATGCAATGATATTTATATAAAAACTTGGTGTGCTTAGTTGAAAAGCCATTAAGAGGACATGCCCTCATGTAAAAGTGGTCCACTAGGGGGCGCTTACAAGATGTTACCAAATCAAATGTATTATTCTAAATCTGTTTGGCTAAATCTTACTAATGTAGTCACATTATGTTGTTCAGAGATTCAAATTAGTCTACTTTGTGTGTAGAATAAGTTGAGGTCGTTTTTAAAAGTTGTCACTTTGAGGACATGCACAAAATAAGCAGCATTCGACACACAAAGAAGCAGTATTCTTGGGCGGTCATGTTGGTGATAAGTTATATATTAATTTTAAACGTATGGCCTTCTTTTAAAAAATGCACCATTCAAATGTTTTACTGCTGCTAACATTTACAGATAAAAAAAAAAAACAATAGCTGTTTAGTTGATGGAGACTAATTAACTTTTAGGGTGTGGTCCAAAGAAGATGATGAGCTTGATCATGTATATGCAAATTCTGATTTTATTAAAAAAGATCTTGGTGTGCTTAATCGAAAGTACTTTGTAAGGACATACTGTGATAGAGGTGATAAAATGGACAACTGTGATAAACAATAATGGACTTTTTATGCACATTTCACATTAGTACAAAAATCTAATTCTATTAGTTATAAAGACTTCTATCATGTTCTAAAAGCAAACTATGAGCTACTTCTGTTTTATTGAATTTCATGTGAAATTCATTCTTGCTTGTCTTTCTCATAAACTTAATTTTATAGCTTTTATAGTCGTTATCACTTTCCAAATTTCAAGAAATTAGTGTCGTATGATGTGCAATAACCTTTAAAATGTGCTCAGCTGAGTGTGTGTGTGTGTGTGTGTGTGTTCTCTCATTCTGCATTTTTAATTGTCTAAACGTCAATGTGGCATAGATTTTTTCTAAGGGCCTTTAGGAATAAATTGTATATTTTTTATTATTATATTTTTGTTTGCTTCCTCAGACAAGAACTGTAGTGAAGAAACTGGCTGTGGCTCCCAAATGGAAAAATTACGGCTTGAGAATATTCGGCTACATTCATCCATACAAAGACGGTAATCGCTTATTTAAGCTACGATCTCATGCCTCATTCACACAGTCAGTCGTGAAATAGAAATTTCTATATATGCACGCATACATTCGTACACTCACGCGAAGAGCAGTGGAAGCATGACTAATAAGGTCTTCCAGCTGTTTCACACACATAAAGTGTTGTAATGTCGTCTGGCTCTAGGGGATTTCCAGTTTGGAGTGGCGTCTGACGATAACGCAGAGTTCTGGTTGAGTTCAGACGAGAGCCCGCTCAACGCCCGTCTGTTGGTCTACGTGGGACAGGTTAGTCTTCTTTTTTTTTTCTTTTTTTATCACCTTTATCCCTCATCAAGACAATACAAACATTCGAAAGCTAGGCTTCATGCTGAAGTGAACGGAGTGCCTCTATGATTACAGTATAATACTACTGTACGTCTAATGTGCTAGAACATCCAGTATGCTCTTATGCTAGCTTGTTAGCACCTGTCGTTGGATTCAGTTACATTCTAACCCTGAGATGAATTTCCAATGCTGTGGAAAGGTCAGGATTTCACCTTGCATGTTATTACCAAGCTGAAGGTTTTCCTCTCATATACAGTAACACACACACACACACATCTAATCAGCAATCCATCCACCATTTCCTACATGCACAGACACAGCTCTGAAGCAGGAACATATGACCTTTGGCTCAAGCAGCATATTTAATGACAGATCAGTTCATTTCATTCTGAAGCGACTGCACTAAAACAAATTAGCTTTATGCTAAATTAGGCCGATGGCGTAATTAAATTTGACTCGACTTTTAATTAAAAAGGAGTCCCATATCTTTAACTAAGTGATAGCTTCACCAGTGAAATATCTTCATGGACATGTGGCGCATGATTACTTTCTGGAAGCTTCTGTGCATAATGATGCAGACACTGAGTGCTCACTCCAATCCCATGCAAACAACATTTTGAGAGATTTTGGGCCTTGGAGAAATAATGTGGGAGAATAAACATCGCATTTGAGGCTCTCTGTGACCCTGCCAGTGAGATCCTGTTAGTTATGTTGGAATTGTGAAAACGTGAGGTTATTCATATAAAGCCTTTACAAAGCGTTCATCATTAGCCGTCATGCCTCACCAACTCTGCCGTGAGAGCTAAATGATAATCGCAGAGAGTCTTGCCTGTAAAAAGATCTCTCTTGGTTATAGCTTAGAAATTTTCAACCAGTTTTGTTCTCTTTGACATGCTCCTTGAGCTCTAATCACACCCTTTTCTCTGAGTGCAGAAAAATGGTGTCCAATCAGATTTAACCAGACACCATGGTCTCCATGGACACTGCAGGGGACTAGCCAATGGGACACCAGGGTGTCTTATCAATGGTACAATATTAGCTTGGCTGTTGCCCTTTTGTGGACCATAAGCCGTTTTGTAGCGTGTGTAGTTCTAATCAAAGTGCCTGGCCAGCAGCTCCTTGCTAATTAAATTTCCCTCTGGTGAAGGAGCTGGTCCACAGGGGCAAGAAAAGAAATCAAGGCCTGTGAAGAGGAGAAAGTGGTGCATGTTAGCTGTTCACCCAGAGGCCAGTGTGTGTGTGTGTGTGTGTGTGTGTGTGTGTGTGTGTGCGCATGGGTGTACATGCTTTGATGCAAGGTATATTGATCATTTCTTCTTGATAAAAGTCTCAGCAAACCTCCACACAGAAACTCGCTCTCATGAAAGTGTTTGATCTATTGGAAAAACGAGGTGGCGAACTGTGGTTCTTTGTCTCGGTGAATAATTACCGCCTGTCCAGAATTCCTAGTGATTTCCTGTAGCTCTAGCAGCTGCTCTTCGAGAACCCTGGTCGGGCAGAGGGTGAGGAAGCAGCACCAAGTGAAAAAAATACGTCAAGGACCAGCTCAGTGATGGAGAGCTGTCTGGAGGGTATGCGTCTCAATAGACTGGTCTATGTTTAAAATAGCATGGCTCCTGAGGCAAACGTTCTTTTCAATTCCGCCCGTGCTGCTCGACTTAAGGGAAATTGGAATGTGAGCAAAAAAGACATGGGTTACCGAGAAAGAAAAAGAGAGAGAGAAAGCAGTATGTTAGTTTTATGGAATATCTCTCTGCCTTTACTGGACCTGAAATGAGTTTTCTCATTCCACCAATCTCAGGTTTGGGTAAAGTTCACATACATTTAAAAATATATATATATTAAAAAAAAAAACACACAGAATAAAATGGTTACCCTTAGCAGTCCTCTATGTAGAGAGTGTTCTGGGTTCCCTTTTACATTTACATTTATTTCTTCTGGCAGGTGCTTTTATCCAGAGAGCCTTACAAGTGAGGCAGAATAAAATCCTAAGCATAGAGCTGTTAAAGGAGCTGACAGTAACACAAGTGGTGCAAAGCTACGTTTTTTCCAATAGACCAGAGGGGGAAAAAAAGGCGTAATAGCTATAGGAAGAACATAACCAAAAAACGAGAGGTTGGAATGCTAGTACTCAGGAGTGCCATCATGAAGCCATCAGTCAAAGTTCTACAGTTCAGGCATCTCCACTTTCAGTGCAATGCTAAGTGATGCATGTGACACACTGGGAAGCCCTGCTGAACTGGAGTGCCCGAAGTATCTTATATCAATTGTGTTCACACATAGTGCATAAACACCTAGTGGCAGGAACATGTAATGGTGGGTTAACCGATTAGAGGGAGGAAAAATGACAATAATGCATAATACAACAATGTGCAGGTAATCCTGATGAAATGTAAAGTCATACAGAAGGCATATTTAAAGATTGATAGTGATGTTGCAGACAGGACTGATCTTGCCTTCCTTGAAGATTTGACACATGAAGCTATGTGCAGGAAATGTCAAGAACCACAGGAACATCTTTCACAATATTGATGAGTGGCAGGGCAGTCAATTTCACTTGGAATTTTAGTTTACTGTTGGCAGCCAACAAAATGCAGCAAAAAGCTCCCTCTGTGTACCACAGTCCATTCTGCTATAAGGTTTTAGTGATGTGCACATTTCATGAAAGAGATTGGAGATTGATCTGCCGTTTTCCAACAGTGGGTTGAAGAATGGCACATGCATGTGAGTTTATGCTTTATATTACATTTGCAACATATGGAAGCATAAACACAGTTGCAGGTTTACAATAGAATGCATACACCTAGTGATGAAAAATCATCCATGTGTCAGTGTGCACAAGGAGATCAATTTAAAACATGTGGGGGTCACAGCTTCCAACTGTGTGTATAAAAGGTGTTATAAACACTTTTTTTTTTTTTTTTTTTTTTTTTTTTAAATTGTACTGGTGGCTCATCCTCAAACAATTTGGTCT
>JAQMYL010000012.1:13572686-13589153 GCA_030014365.1 Clarias pachynema | reverse complement strand
ACAGGCCTCTCTCATCTTTTTAAGTGAGAGAACTTGCACAATTGGTGGCTGACTAAATACTTTTTTGCCCCACTGTATACATACATACAATGAAGACAAAAACCATGATATTTATACTTATAATTGTTTTATTGAAATATTATTGAAACTGTATATATGCATGGTCCATCCATATATTGTAATATATTAATAAATATAAGCACTAGTTTCCTATACTGTATATGGAAATGTATTATTTAATATATAATGTATATATCACTCAGATAACAATAGATCACTTAAATAACAAACGCATCCATTTACCGTTAAAAACAAAGACAGTCACAATTATGGCTCAAACTAAACAGTCTGAGGTTTGCTTTATGTGTCGATCTCAGCATGCGTGTGAAAGCTCAGCTCTCGGGGACCGGTTTCGAATTATGTGAACGCATGAATCTATGTGCTGTTTCAGATTTCAAAATGTCAATGTTTCTTCCTAACCCAAACCAAACTTATAACGATTGATGATTTCTTTCCTTCCAGTCAAATTAAGCACGAAACAAGAATGTACTTGTTCTCTTGTTGCTCTGTTCGATCGTGATGAGTTTAAACCCAATTTAAATCCCAATGTGTAGTTAGAGGGAATTCTGAAAACAGTCTGTAATTAAACAGACACATGATTAAGAACGTGTCTTCCCTCTGTGTACTGTATATCTCTGTCTTTTCCACTAGTGTCTTACACTTATTCATCATACAGTACACTATGTGCTGTGTGTAAACATGGCTCTTCAATTGATTATGACAGGCTTTGAGAAGCAGATATCACACATACTGTCATACTGTAACGCAGCACCTTTTCATTACACTTTTCCTCCCAGAAAGAGGTATAAGAGTGTATAATAAGATCTTCATCCCTTTACTCAGGGATCTGCCTGGGTGTCTTTGTCCTGGCTTCTGTCACTTGGTCTCTTTTGTTGTAACGTTTATATCTTTATCTCTGACTTCTTGACACAGTCTACTTTTGTCTCTGTACACCGTGTCTGACTCTGTCTGGCTTTCATTGTGTGTTCTGCTTTTCACAGCCTGTCAAATCACTGAAGGTGTAGTGTGTGTGTGTGTGTGTGTGCATGTGTTTGCATTTAAGAGCTTTTCATCCTGTCTTAACAGACTCTAAGAAGGATAAACGGTATATTAAGTAGGAGTATATTAAACAATAATGCACTTTTGTACTCTAACATTTATTAATGCTAAACATCTCTGACTACTCATTTAAGGCATTAATTATATCGTATATGTCTATATAACTAGTGCTCTGTATGCCAATATGAGTTCAGTTGGCGAAATGTATTTAAATGTGGCTCAAATGATTAAGAACAACCGTAATTATATAGACCAAGTCTGATTATGTGTTATACCTCATGCACAAATTCCACATCCACATTCCAAAATCCAGCATAAATCCCTAGGAGAAGAGTGGAGGTTATTTTAACTGCTAAGGTGGAACTAAATCTGAACTGGGCTATTTAGAAAGCACATATGGTGGGGGATCATGTGCATACAAACTTTTAGAGATGGGAAACAAAATAAAACAGCTCAAGCTCACCCAGATTTGTGCTTATTCAGCTATTCTGCAAGGTATAGCACTCAGTCTTCAGAGTTTCAGTTCATCCCAGTCTTCACTGGAATTGAGGTGCGAGCTTGCGAGTTCTTTCACACCAGCCTTGGCGGAGTCAAAACTTTGAGGGGTAGCTCAGTGGTTAATTCATAGAACTACGGTCCAGAAGGTCCACGGTTCGAACCCCACCACAAAGTTGCCCATGTTGGGTCCTTGAGCAAGGCCTTCAACTGCTCAGATGTATAATGAGATAGAAATGTAAGTCGCTCTGAATTAGAGTGTCTGCCTAATGCTGAAATGTAAATTTTGTTGTAACAGTTTGGGTAAGAGCAACATATGGATGTGAAGGTCAGGTGTCCTCTTTGCAACCATTTGACCACATTTGAAAATATTTGTCAGAATTCATTTTATGGTTTGTTTGTTTTTTAGAGATTATTTTGTATGTCTGCCTCTGGTGGAGCCATGATGAATAGTGCAACAATAATTGCACTGATGCATTACTAGAACCTGCATCACCAACTTTGTTGGATAAACGTGGCAGGGTCATCATTTTACAAATATGTAATTTCGGCACAACCTCCCTTTTTACTGTAGTTGTTATTAGTCTTTCCGCTTTATAATAATAATAATAATAATAATAATTTATCTATTACATGTCATAATATTATGACTTGTGAAAGATGATGTAGTATGTAAATAATATTCTGACTGTAACATAAATCATAGGTTTATTTAAACACACGGTCTCTGATTATTGTTTCTATAGTAACAGCACATTTACAGTATGTGCTCCGCATAATCTAAAGCTAATAATAAATGGAGTGAACAAAACAAAAGGTATTGTTTAACAGAGAAAAACCTCTTTTAGATGATGTATTTCTGTATTTATTTATTTATTGAAAGAGTCTCAGTGGCCAGCACTCTGTAACGCTGTTTACAGACAGACCATCATCGGGCATTCCTCAGGACAGGGACGATTGCATTCTTGTGTTTCTCAGTCCAGTGAAAGACTGCAGTGGTGTACGGTTGGGTTTGTTTCGTTTTTTTGTCTCTATAATGTGAGAATACCATGTGAGGAGCTCATATTATGGATCTGAGAATTCATTGAGTCACCCTATTTTGTTTCCTCTTCTGCTTGCCTCTCTTACACACACACACACGTTCACACACATCATTCATGCTTACGTCTGAATTCATTGCCATTTCATGTATTGACCTGCCTCATGAATATGCATGAGGAATTTACTCTTTAGATGTCTCATGCTGTAAATATCATCTCTCAAATTGCCAGGGTGCAAGCAAACCAAATAAAGTAATCAGCATGAGTAAATAGTGAAGGAGCCTCATCACAGACCTTGGAAAAATCTTTTTGAAGTGTGTTTTGTGCCTGAACTGGAACAGGATGTTGCTTCCATGTGATGTGGAAAAGCATGCTGCTGCCTGACTGCTGTGTTTGTAACGGCACTTTGAAATAGGGCGAGTGTTTAATACTCGGCCTCACCCGGCCAGTTCATTAAAAGGTGTTTGAGATGGTTACCTAAGGTGGGCAAGGAAATGAAAGGAGGACATTCAGAAAGAAGCAGCATCACTCATTCACAGCAAACCGAAAATGATTCGGCTGCAAATGCGTGCAGTTGACATCGTGCCATCGTTTTGTTCTGTACTGAAAAGAAAATTTGTGTATGGAAATGTAGTGACTTCTAAGATATTGGGGTCTTCGTGAAGATTCAGAGATAAAACTATTAACACATGCATAAACGACATCGCAGGATTAAAAATATGAAATGTGTTGAAAAATATGTAGTGCAAGTTTTTTTTTTTCTAAAAAATGATTGACATACTTCCAGTTAATAATGAATGATTGCTAACGCCAGCCTGGAGCGAATTACAACCACAATTCTCTTTCTTTCTGTGAACAAGTTTTGTTTTGTTGTTTTCGATGGACTGTCTTTGGTTCAGACTACAGATTATCAGTTAAATTGAACTGCCTGGTGGAAGCATCCAGGTTTACAAGCAATATGTGTGTCACAATGCGCATACGAGCCACTGAACCACCAGCTACAAAACATGCTCGAAGCAATACTGCTCCATCTCTACAGTGTATTTTACAGTGGCTATCAGTCAGGTGCTTTTCCTCATTTGCTGTTCCTTTATGTCATATGTATTGGCGCATAAAACTTTCTTACAACACCTCCATACAGCCTGTTGTTATGACAGTAGCATTTAATAGCTGATTTTAAAACTTGACACCCACAAGAGGTAACTAAGTGTGTAATAATACATTATTGATTTTTTTCTTTTTTTCTTCTTCACCATTCATTATCCACACTGTGTCAGGGGACAGTGTGCCAGGGTCAGATTCCTGTAGGTCCCTAAATCGTTTTACTGATTTTTAACAGATTACAATGTTTTCTGTATTAATCTGTGCAGGTCAACAACCTTCTCTTCTCTTTTCTGTTGAAAGTTTATTGTTTTTCATATTTGTGCCACCACTAACAGCAGAGAATTGTCATTTAAAATGCTTAATATGGGGGTGTTCAAGTCAAACTGGGACTTGTGATGACGTTTCTCGTGAATGAAGGTGTATAGCCGATTGACATTTACGGAAGACTTCAAGCGCAGTACGGTGATGAGACTCTTGGCCGCAGTTAAACAATTGAATGGTGCACACGTTTTACAGAAGGCTGAATGTCCGTGAATGATGATCCCGGTTGAGGTGGCTCGGAGCCCATCGCAGTCGTTCCCATCAACATTCAGCAAGTGGAACGTCTGGGTTTTCAAAATGACAGATAACTTGTCATCAACATGGCATAAAACGCATCTGTCTATGGGAACTGTACAAACAAACTCAGCTGGGGAGCATCCCTCAGATAGTACTGACCTTACCTCAAGTCATTTCCACACTTGAACCATTAATGGAGTTCCTGGGAGGCCAGCATTTTAGACATGAAGCAGGCAGTCCGATCACGGCTTAGGCCTACTGAGAAAACGTTCTACCTTGATGGTATTCAAACCCTAGTGAAACACTGGGATAAGCGCATTAGTGTAGCAGGGGATTATATAGAGAAATAAATGTAGTTTTTACTCTTGTAACTGTGTATTGTTATTCTGCACTGTTATTCCTCCAGTTTGACTTGAACACCCCTAAATAAATCACAAAATATAAAATCATGAATATGGCACCTTTGGGGGTCAACGATTTCAGGCATATACTGTATATTTGAGAGAAAATGCTGTTAATTTAATAATAAAAAACAGTATAGGATTTCTTTTTTACAACAAGATAAATATTTAATGTTTATCTATTGGTCAAGTGGAAATTTGGACATTTTTTGTAATGTTAAGAAAAATATTTTTCCTCATTTTTATGTGTGGGCCAATAATCCTAGAGGACACTGACTCTCTGTAAACCAATCAAACTCGAATCAAATGGACTAATTGAGATTTCTTTCTCTCTATTTGTGTCTCTTCAGTCTCATCGCTTCCAGAAGGTACTACTTTGAGATTCTGCACAAGCAGGATGACAAGGGCTCAGATCACGTGGAGGTTGGGGTGAGTCACAGTGTCTGAAATATATTGTGTCACAGAGCAAGACTTATTTGTGGCAACCCCTGAAGTCTCAAAGTAATCCTGAGGAAGGTTTATGGAGGAGTGCTGTTGAATGAAAGACAGTTTTGGGCTTCTGGGTCTATTGTGAGATTTTAGTGACTTATCTTCTTGAGGATTCTGTCCATCAGCTCTCATCTCACCCCGGTGAGTAATGCTGTGAGTTCACTTACAAGTGTCACATTTTTCTTTATATAGAAATCCCTGCACTTTCATCTCCGCCGTCGGATAACGTAGACACAAGAGTTAGTTTGTTAGCGTGTGAGAATAAAGTCTGCACAATTTCACCACCCGGATCTGAAATGAGGAGATGAAGAGGCAGCACAGCAGGATGATTGAAGCAATTTCAAGGTCGATATTTCCAGAAGTGCCACATTCAATCCGAAGACCTTCACTTTCACAATTATGATACTCACAACTGCTGTTCTCCCAGATCTGTATCTGGCATCCTGGAATCAAATTTCCAGTTGTTTCTATCTATGTGAAAGGAGAAGTGGAAACGAGCCGCTTGGCATTAGCAAGCGGTGGCACTTGCCGGCTGGCGCCTCTGAGAAAATATTAATGAAACCGTGAAACCTGAGTAACAAATCACAGATTGTGTGACCTGGGTGAGTTCTTATTCCCTGCTGCATCAGGATTTAGATCCTCACGCCAAGCAGATTTACTGTGAGTCTATTCGCAGTCGCGCTTGCACATGTAGGTGATAAAGCAGTAAGATTCAGGGGGTTCGTTTACAACGAGGAAAAGGACGGCACATAATAATGGCAAATGCCTGAGCTGCTCTAACGTGATGAATCTGAGCAGCCGTGCCCTTTTGGAGACAGAGGGAGACTCTGCGACGTTGTCCTCCAATTGATTTCTTTTTTTCCTTTGTAGGAAATAGGAAATGGAAAGAAGACCGAGTGGATTTGGACAAGTAAATGGAAAGAGAAAATCACTCCATTTATCCTTTGCATGCATGAATTGTTGAGAATCACTTTGGTAAAGAGGACAGGGAAAAATGTGTGAATAAGGGCAGACGGGCTTTGGGTCTGTGGATATTACTGTGAAAATGAGTGCAGCTGCGGAGCAAGCGAGACAGTGCTATATTGTACGTTTGCACCAGGAGTAAAAGTGTCTAACACTACATTTACACCTGCTCATTTCACACGACTTGTGTCTGGACTTTTTGATGATAATATTGTAACCATATGCATTTACTTTACACTCAAACGTGTCTGGGTGGAATCAGACTCTACAGTTGAGGCTAAACGTTTACTAATACCCAGACTCAATTTTCATTGTTCTCAATTTTTCCTCATTTATTCATATTTTGCTTCCAAAGAACCAGTCTTTTTGTATTTTTAATGTAGCCTTGAAGAACAGTTCTCCAGGCTTCCTAAAGGACTTTTTGGCTCTCATTTTGGCAAGTTTTTGCTTTCATTTTCAGTCCAGTCCCTGTTCAGAGGAATGTTTTTGTTTGTGTGGCCTACTGTATAAATCATCCAAGCATTAAAATACATCTATATTAAAGCATGACCCAGTCAGAAACATCTCAGTGAGGTGCAGATGACGACAGGTGATCAAGGCAGTGATTTGTATACTGGTGATGCTGAATGCTGAGTGGTTGGAACAGACGAGAGGGGAAATGAGGTTGCTGCTAAGGTTGTTACATAGACAACCATTTTTTAAAATTGTATCCTCTGGCATTTTGCAGGCTGTTGCAGTACATTAACAACATTTGATAATTGAATCCATGTAATTAAATTTCATGCAATTTGAAGATATGAAAGGTCCCGCAAGACACACAGTACTACACATTTTGCCACATGCATACAATTGACATACAAGTCAATTAGGAATTTTTGCCTATTCCTCCTGACATAATTCATGTAAGTCAGCTTGTTTAGCTTGTTTTAGTCCATTCTACAACCTTTCTATGGCATTCAGGTCAACACTTTATGCTATTTCTTCTAATCCTTTGAATTTGTTGTCTTTAAGTCGTTTTGTTACACTTTTTCTTGGTACACTAAGGATCATTGACCTGTTGGTTATCATTTAACTCTATGGCTAATGTTTTGAGGTGTTGCTAAGATACTGCTGAAGTTTTGATCCCCCATGGTGCCATAAGTTCCCTTTGTCTTTTTTCATTCCAATACCACAATGCTTCCACCCCCATGCTTCACAGATGGTGATGGAGTTTTTCAGGTTAACAGCCTCAACCTTTTTCTCCATCTATAATAAAGATCATTATTTCCAAACATTTCAAGCTTTATTTCATCTGAATGGCAAACGCTCATCCAAAATCTCCTTTAAACTTCAGTCCAGGTTACCACTCCCACAGTCTGACAAATTGTTTAAAGAAGCAAACAACTTGGTATACAAAATTACACATAAAATGTTGAAAATATGCACTCATGGAACACTTTATTAGGAACATCTGTACATCTAATAATTCATGCAATTATCTCATCAGCCATTAGGATGGCACCTGTACAGTGCATAAAAGCATGCAGGCCAGCAGTTTCAGGTAATGCTCACATCAGACAGTAAAACGAGGGGAAAATGTGGATGTTGATGCCAAGTAATCTGGTTTGAGGATTTCTATAACTGCTTAATACCTTGAATTTTCACACACAGCAGTCTCTATAGTTACTCAGAACAGTATAAGAAAGGAAAAAAAGCTTGTAGCCATTCTGTGGTTTAAATCATGTTTTTGATGAGAGACATCAACAGAGAATTGCCAGACTGGTTCAAGCTGACCGTAGCTCAGGAAAGCACTCTGTACAAGTGTGGTGAGCAGAAAAGCATCTAAGAAAGCTTCAAACATTGAGACGGCTGGGCTCAAACCACAGGAAACCATTCCAGTTTCTGTTTCTGTCAGCAAAAAGACGGCAGTGGGAAAAAGACAAGGAAGACAAGGAAAGCGTAAGCTCATCATACTCATCAAAGGTGGCACACCTTTGGAATGTAATAGAACATGAGGTTCACAGGATGAAATTTCATCTGAAAAATCATACTGTACAGTAGGTCTGCTGAATCTTGATTTCTGCTGGATGGTCCGGTCAGACGTTGGTGCCAACAGCATGAACTTATGGATCCAGCCTGCCTTGTGTTAACAGTCCAGACTGGTGGAGGTCGTGTAATGCTTTGCACACTTTGGACCCATGAAAACCAATCAATCATTGTCTGAATGTCACAAGTGTTGTTGCATCCCTTCATGGCTTATCTTCTACTCAACTTCTCCAGCATAAGAGAAGTAAAGCAAAGCAAAGCAAGCATAATATCAGACTGGTTCTCTTAACATGACACTGTGTTCAGTGTCTTCACTGGCCTTCCCAGTCAACAGAGCTGAATCCAGTGGCACACCTTTGGGATGTAATAGAACATGAGGTTCACAGGAAGAAATTCCATCTGAAAAATCAGCAGGAATTACATAATGCAATCGTGTGATCATGGTTCAATATCGGCAGGAATGGTTCCAACATCTTGTGGAATCCATGCCATAAAGAATAAAAGATGTTTGTTTTTTGTTTATAACCTAGTCTTCCTATAAGCATCATAAACATACTGTATGTAAGGCTTGTTATTAACTATTCTTTTATTTCAAGTGGGGTCAATCAATCACTTAATTGGGAATATTTATCGGGTAAATTTACAGAGAAAAATACAATATTTCCAAACATACAAACAAACAGATGTAAATGAGTTTGGGAACGGGTCTTTTTTCGTGTGTTTGTGTTTTCTTGTCTCTGTATATTTTCCCAGTTTTTATCTCTTCGCTCATTGCCTCAGTGCTTTTGTCTTAGCTGATGACTTCATTATTAAGGAGCGGAAACAGCAGGCGCTCCTTCACAGCCACTCCTCGCCTCACATGCAACACTGGATTCCCATTATCTACATCTGTGTGTGTTTATCAATGTGTGTTTGTGTCTACGCTGTTTAGTCATTTATTCGTCCATCTGTTTATCTGACAATTAGCCTCAGTTGGCGTTTGGGGGAGAGCTCTTCCGATACAATGCTCACTTGCAGAGATTTGTGGGCAGTGCTTAAGGAAACTATCAGCATTGTGGTGGAAATCAAATTAGAAGCCAAAAATAACTGCTTCTTAACAAGCCTGAAAGCAAGGACAGAGTGCACAGCACACGAGCAGCAACAGTGTTGGTGATGAACTAAAATAACTCAGATATTGCAGATATCCATGCATGTCATTTCAGGAAAAAAATGAGACTCAAATGCTTAACGCCAGGTATCATTGACCAGTTTTGATAATCAAACCAAAATACAGTGAACCCTAAAATACTCTGTAAATGCCATTTCTTTACACTTCATTTTAATAGCATGGAAATAATTCTTCACCTCTTTGTGTGCAATCTCTCTCCTCATGAGAGAAGGTCGCCCATGGCAACACATCACTGTTTGGTGTGCTCTGATTGGTGGATCTGAAGTCAAGAGCCCGAGACAAAACACATACTCTGCATCGGGAGTGTGCGAGTGAACCTGATTAAAAGAGATGTGTCACGATGAAGCTGAAGTGGAACACGACTAGTAGAGGCTCACTTCAGCTAAATGGTCTTCTCTCAGGCTGAATTGGTACTGGAAAGTAAAAGCCACCTGTGGAATTGAAAAAGATGTATTATTAATGTTACCTTTACATTATAACGTTGAACCAGTCTTATGCAGTAAGTTGCAGCAAGTATTTTTTGCTTGCAAAACCAGGTTCGCCTACTGTTTATAATGATTTGTTGAAAGGTGTAATCAATTTCTTTTTTTATGGGATTTAAAAGGTTTGCTGTTGATGGTGACAAAGCATGCAGAGGGTTTTGGAGGCAATAAAAAGCAGAATGCTGTTTGAGGAGTGCAGTGTCCTGTGATTTGCCCTTGACAAAAGGGAAGACGTGCGAATGAAAAAAGTCACCCTATCACACTGTCACAAATCCACCCTGTCAGATAGAAAGAAGAAAAAAAGATGAAATACAACAGGCTGCCATTGCCAGTGTGTCCTTAATTGGTAGATTTTATTCTTTTACTCTCTGTATTGGTGTTTGACCTTTTCCGAGAAAGGATTTAAGCCAGTTACTCATCACTGTATATCTCTTACAGGCCACCTGTCAGTATAGATCCAGAGGTTCAGCACAAATACCCCAACCCAAGAATCCAAGATTCTCTTCCAGCACTACCCGAGATACAGAGTACAAAGTGCTAAAAGGCTTCCCTAAAGCACCCCACTAGTATTTAAAGCTGTTGAACATTACCATAAAGGAAATTTGAAATTTGCAAAAGTCAATGTTACAGAACTTTCATTGTTCCAGTTTTAAAGATGATGCACAGCTCAGATCTGTGTGATTCTGCTGTTCTTAACGTGTGCCTTTAATCGAAGGTTAATTATCAAGTTTAGCATGAAATGATGATGGTGTGCTAGAGCAGGAAAAGTGCAAAGATTAGATGATGGAGCGTCTTTATGGATTTTGTTTTTCACACCATTCTGCGCACAATCCCGGGACTGTTGCTTGTGTGTGAAACTCTCAGGAGATCAGCAGTTCCTGAAAGACAAAAACAGCCCGTCTGACACTAACACCCGTGCTACTGTTAAAGTCACTGAGATCATAATGTTTCCCCCCATTTTAATGTTTGATAAGAAATGTTTAAAAGAATAAGTAAAGTTCTTGCTTTTACTGGATATGCATGATTTGATGCAGTATGATGCCGCCACATGATTAACAAACCTGTTATATTCTTTTTTCTTGTCATTATTTAGCCTTTTTTCCTATTCAATCCCCTATTTTAATCCTGAATACTTTTTTTCAGTGTTGGAATTGGTATTTCTAAACACTATTAGAACATTTTACACCCATCTCCGCTTCTGTTAAAGGTCACTAGCTCCTGCTTAAAAGTTTCTGCGATAGCTTTTTTGACTCCAGTGCAACCCTTTAACTTCTCACAGCTGCCTGGAGATGATTTCAATGTTTTTTTTATGCCAAAAGTAAGACAATAAATGCCTTAAAATAAAAACCTTAGTGAGGAAGATTCTGTAAGTTTATTATTCTATAAAGCAGAGAGTTATTTGTCCTTTTTCCCCCCCATATCCTATTTTTATGATATACTGTATTTCAATTCGGTTTTATTTTATGGAATGATGACTTGTCAGATACGCTCGGTGGAATTAGCTAATTATAGCTATCTTACCTGGTGTAGCATTCTAAAGCGGCTTGCACTGATTGTATACCCTAAGCTTTTTTCTTTTCAGATCTGATACACAGATTATTTATTAAGCTTGCCTAAGAAACTAATTTCATGAGTTTCCACTGAGGGTGACAGATAACCTTGTGATGAAATAAAACTGACAGGTTGGTTATTTCTGTAAGGAATAAGACTTTTGGGGTCATGCCCTTACTGGAAAATAATCACCGTCGGAGCTGTGTGACGGGAAGTAGAGTCCCTGTTAGCAGAGCCGACTTCTATAAATGTTACAGCCAGTGTTTTTTTACCGACATTCATCAATGATTATATGGTTGTCTTTTAAAAACAGGAGGTTTAATATTACTCTTAGTTGAAGTGGTGCGTCCATCATAAAAGCTGCATGTAATTGAGCTGTTTCTATTGAAACGATAATGCTATTATTAGAATTAGTGCATTACTCTATACCTGTGATTTCAATTATAGCCAGCAAAATTATTAACACCTTCTGACTGGTCAGATTAAAGATTTCAATACCACAGTGGTATTTCATATGCCGATCAGCCATAACATTAACAGGACCATCGCAGGACCAGATCAGCACAGGAAAACACAGATGACAGCAGACAATGTTATGTGGAATACTGTGCTCTTTACTTTTATTTTATTTTCAGATTCAATGTGCGCTCTTTGGAAAGCATATGGTGGATTTAAGCCCGCAGTCACAAGGACATACTAATTATCAATTATATACTAGTAAACTGGTGACAGGATCATGAGCACCCAAGGCTCATTTATGTCTGTGGGGATCAAAGGCTAGTCTGTCTGGTTCAATCCTAAGAAAAACAATGAACAAATTGTTGGGGGGAAAAAAAAAAGTTTATCCTGTTCAAGGTTTTTTGACCTGGCCTACAAATTCTCCAGATTTCAGTCAGATTAAGAATCGATGGGGATCTGATTCATGGAGACGCCACCTTGCAGCTTACAGCAATGAAACAATCTGCTGCTAATGTCCTGATGGTACATAGATACCACAACACGCCTTGTCTTGTCCATAGAGCTGTTTTTATAGAAGAAAGGAAAGATACACAATGTTATAGTTAATGTTTTCAGGTTACGGCTGATAGGGTTGTGTACGTATACACGGTACCAGTCAAAAGTTTGGACACAAGTTTGGATTTATTTTCTACATTCTAGAACAATACTTTTTTTTTCACAACTTTGAAATAACACATATGAAATTAGGTAATGAAGTAACAACAACAATAAGTTCATGCCAGAACAGTGTTGTCAAGTGCATTTGCAAAACCCAGCATGATGAAACTGGCTCTCATCAAGACCATCCCAGGAAAGCAAGAACCAAACTTTTGACTAGTGGTATACAGTATACAAAAGGGTCTAAAAAATGTATACACACTTCAACATGAAAAATATGGGCTTCTCTTCCAAAGGTCACATCACAGCATTAACGATAGTGCGACTACTGACATCTTTAACGAAAATACAATACTACTCATTGCTGCCATAGTTTAATTCGAGTTTAAAAAGGGCACAACAACTGTTGTTGTAGTTTGTATACATTTTTTTGGGCCCCTCTATATAGACAGCATGGTGGCGTAGTGGTTAGCTCTGTGGCCTCACACCGCCAGGGTCAAGGGTTTAATTCCTGCGTCGGGGTCTGTGTGTGTGTGTGGAGTTTGCATACTCTCTCCATGCTTGTTTGGTTTCCTCCCACAGTCCAAAAATATGCAGATTCGATTAACTAGCATTCCCAAGTGTGTGTATGCCCAGCGATGGATTGGCACCTCTTCTGAGTGTGTATACACTGACGGTGTATATAACAGACGACCCAAGCAGCGTTTAAACTCAGATAGCCCTCAGCCATCTTATGAGAAAGCAGCTCATGGTGGCTGATGTCTCACAGCTCTAGAGAGGCAGCAGCGATTGATGGTGTTGATAGTGTATACTGAAGGGCCCTGCATGTACAGTGGTGTCCCAGTGCACAGTAGCTCTGTCACTATCCTGCATCCTGCATCCTGCCTCCAGGTACACCTTCAGCTGTGTCGCTGTTAGAAAACATTCAACATTCACAACGAAACTCAGGAGCAATTGACATTGAAATGGATTTGCATATTCTAAAAGAATATGGTTTATGTACAGGTGTAATGCTTATCCTAGTATGTGTGTGTGTATGTGTGTTTCATCTCACTTCTGAGTGTGGAAAATGCCTTGTCACATCTCGTTAGTGGATGGATAACAAGAAGTGACGCGGTAATTTCTGAAAGTCCTTAAAAGACTTGTAGCCTGTCAGTTTCGGAGTTCTCACAAAACCCTGCTCGTGTGTTTGTGTCTGTGTGTCTGTGTGTGTGTTCTCGCTATGAGGTATGTGTGTCTGACACATACGTGAAGCGTGACCTTGCACGCTGAGACTAAGACGAATGAAGAATAATGTGGACATTTTGTCCTCTTAGTGTTCAGACTGATCTTTTTATGTGAAAATGTCCTTTTTTTTGAAGTTGTTAATTTTCTCTCTCTCTCTCTCTCTCTGTCCCTCTCCTACACTACAGTGGCGACCTTTCCTGCCAGGCCTTAAATATGAGGTCATTGATTCTGCATACATCTCCCTGTACACAGGTAAACTCCCTTGGGTACACACACACACACACACACACACACACACACACAGAGTACATACATTCTTCGTCCACCTCAAACCATCTGATCAGCTGTGTGACTCCTCACTGGTCATGACTTTCAGTGTTGTGCCAGTTGTTAAGTGCTCAGGTACCTGGCACTGTGTATTCTCAGGATGGCGATAGATCCGGTTTCTAGAATGATCAAAACTAGCAGGATTCCTCGTTTAGGGAGGGTATGATATGATATGATATGATATGATACGATATGATATGATATGATATTAAATCCCATCAGTGTTTAGGGACGTAGGCAGCGGAGTTGTAATTCTTTCATCAATGTTAATAATGTGTGAAAATAACAATTCTCTAACCGTATATGTTATTCTGACACAGCAGTGCTGTCGAATCCTCTAATCTGATTGGTTAGAAATCACTGACAGTACAGTAGTGCAGGCTGTCATTACAGCAACAGGTTTACGTTAATGTTCTTTTTTCGAACATGTTACTGATTCTATAATAACAGCTGAAAGAAAAACATGTAATCATTGATCTGCTGAGTTTTTCTCTAAGGATATGTTTATTGAACGGTTATGGAGAGAGTGTCCAGTGTCAGAGGAAGTTCTTCTCTGTGGAAAAGGCTTCATACACAAACACGGACACGAGGCGAGGTCTTATGGAAAGGAGGGAGGAAGGGAAAAAGAATGCATGTGCAGTTCTATGGGCAGTGCCCAGCTGTTATGTGGGCACAGGACCGTGAACCGGCTCCTCCCAGCTTTCATTGGTGCAATTTCCCCTGACACTCCACGCCTGGGCTGCTTTCCCAGCTGGAAACAGGAGCTTTGTCATGGAACACATAGCGGCCTTTTCTCCTTCTGCGGCAGGGTCACGAAATCCGCCTCTGTTTGAGATTACCTGTGCCGGGGGGTGGGGCTCCAGCAGTGCTCACGGCTGTTCTCATCGTCCCAGGCGCATAGCAGAGCGCCTCTCACACGCCACTCCTCGTGCCGCTTTGACAGACAGACAGACAACTCAACAGCCTGTTTTATATCGTAGGAAGAAATCCGAGATTTCTTAGCGCGGTTTAACCACCAGCCAGTGCCCGTTCCCACGGCCCTGCCCCTTTGCACACCTGCAGAAGCGGAGGCCGCCTACCTATTGACCTCCAGAGTGAGCGAGGAGCGATAGGAGATTTAGGCCCATGCCACAAACAGTATTGCCTGAAATGTTTTATGATTTAATTATATGTGGTTAGGGAAGTTGATCTGATGGAAATGTGATTGAAATATAAATAGCAGGCTCTGTGCTAAGAGATTCATTTATCTACAATGTGAGCAAATTCCAAGTCTCATCTTAATCAGTAATATTTGATATTAAATATGCCTTGCGGATGAAGGAAACCGGAGCTAGCTCAGAGGTGACAGTCTGTCTGGCTGTGCCACCTGTTTCAAGTCAAATTAGGAAGAAGAAGAAGACACAGTAGTGGAAAGACTAGCTTTGTCGCCTCATATCTTCAGGGTTCCCCGTTCAGTCCTGAGATCAGGTGGAGGAAGGGCTTAACAATATGTCTAAATATTTTATCACTATCTTTTTTAATATCAGTCATATTGATTACTATAATTATTGATCATTTTTTAATAAGCTACTATAAGACTTTTTTTTTTTTAAGGCACACAAAGATAGAGAGGTACTCGCCTTAAATAAAAATAAATAAGGATAATGGAATGATTTTACCTTTCAGTCACATCAAGTAAGTTGAGTCAACTGGTATATTGACCTAACATCACTAAGATGCAACAAATATTAGAAATATAAACTCTTCAACTAAATACTCTTTAAATATAATGTTACAAATGTACTGTACTGTAAATTTTTTTCGTTGTATTCGGGAACTGTTCTCTTAAACAATTTACACCTCTCCGTCAGAGCACAAAAAGCTCCCATATTGCCGAGCTAAAATTTCCATTTTATTGACAATTTCTTCCTCCCTTCTGTTGTGGGTGTGTCTCATTTCGAGGGATAAAAGGTTTTTTTCTGACTGCGTAGACCACAAAGGCCAAACCACAATAAGTTGGTCTGATCTAAGAAGTCAAAAAGCCATTAGTTAACGTCATGCAACACATAACTTCATGTTAATGTAATGTATTAGTTTTTAAAAAAATCTTGGGATAGGTTTAGGCCTTGATGCTCACACCACAGCATCCTTTCTGTTCAGGGAAGCAAGACTGCATTTGTCATCTGTTACGTGGCGCGGGGATAGATAGCCGCACCACGAGATGTAATAATATTTTTAAGAGCCTGTACACAGGGCTTCTGAGGGGATCAATGAAATAGGAGGCTATGAGAGTACGTATGATATACACATGGGAAGACCACCCTGTTTGAGGATTATTAATTAGGAAACTACAAACCGGATTCCAAAAAAGTTGGGACACTTAACAAATTGTGAATAAAAACTGAATGCAATGATGTGGAGAT
>JAQMYL010000012.1:13551685-13570780 GCA_030014365.1 Clarias pachynema | reverse complement strand
GTGATTAGTATACTGGTGATGCTGAATGCTGAGTGGTTGGAACAGACGAGAGGGGAAATGAGGTTGCTGCTAAGGTTGATACTATACATAAGCACCATTTTTAAAAACTGTTATGTCTTTATTCACTTTGTAGCCTGTCACAATAAAACATTTATTTCAATTTCCTTAATTTAATTTACATTATTTAAGTTAATAAATATAAATGAGCGCTGGCTCAAGAATTTTTGCACAATATTTTACTTTGTCTGTCTCTGGGCTTTCGGGTTTGTCTCCTTTGGCAATAAATTTTCGTTTGTGTCCATTCCTTCAAATTAAAGACACACAGTTCCTATTGCAAAATTTGCGGTCTCTTTTCAGGTAAATAATGAAGTTAATGAAGCAGGATGTTTGACATTGTATTGACTTCTATCCCAAACTTTTATCCTAAGCGTGGTCTGTAGATTTTATTGTCATCTGAATAGAGAGCTTTGACTTCACTAACAGATGTAGAAGTGGAAACTGGCTTTGACAGCTGCTGCACACAGTGTTTATTTGTTGTGATATGTGTATCTGAACAATGTTTAATTACTTGCAGCAATCACGGAATGATAGATGTGCGAGACAGCAGAATTTTTATTCTTTTCATCACTTCATCTCCATACTGACTTCACCGGGGGCTAATTAGCAGGAAAAATAAAGTCAGTAATATGGCAGCGCTCCACAAGCTGATTAAATGACATTTTTATATCTATTTACAAGCAAAAATGTCAGTTTCTAGATGACGTACATTACATACGTTTACAATACAGAAAAACCTTTCAATATATTCAGAGATGTTGGATTTCTGTTACTGTAGCTTTTAATCAAAACATGTTTTTGCATAAATGAGAAGTGATATTCCAACAAAACGGTTCTGTCAATGTATGGCGAAGTTAATTATGCTTTACACTTCAAATACAAGAAAAATACTTGTAGAAATATCAGAAACGAATCAGCAGGGACTGAGTGTGATAGCTGTTGTTGTAGAATAATAATGCGTTTTCTCCTGGGGTGTTTCTGCTTAAACATGAAGTTAAAGTTCCTCCGGTGATTTAACATCAGTCCCTTAAACAGATGTCATTTTTCTCAGGCACAGATCTCATCAGACGCCATCTTTAAATGTCATTCATGCCGTTGCTATAGGATTGAGACCCATTCAATGACTGTCATGTAAAAAATTATTTCCTTCCTCAAATTGCTGTATAAATTCTCCTTTGGTCATTACCCTGGGAAGCCTGATGGGATTGCCCCAGTCTCGCAAAACGGTGAGGGTCTGAAATCATTCATTTTTTAGGTTGCCTTGTGTTTACGCCTCAATTGCCACAGTGGTTTGATGGAGGTGGGAGAAAGGGATTGTGGGACATGGGTTGCTTGGCAACCACAGCCAGCAGAAGCCCAAGTTTTTTTTATGGCTTAACCGTTTCTTCTCCAGAGGAGCACATCATCTTTTGAAATTTACCAAACAAATATGATTTTCTTGCTAGAGACAGGAAAGAAGAGACAGCAACTCCTTGTCTACTTCACACATCATTTTATTATTTGTCTATTTATCATACTCTGTGCTCCAGCTGCTTTATGGTCCCTGAACATGAATTAAAATATGGCTGTGATCATCAGTTAAAGCTATTCAGTGACCCTGAATCCCCCCAGACAGGAATAAGAGACTTTTTCATTATGCTAAATGATGCTTTTAATCAAATTACTGTAGCCAGGACCTATTTGCTACATCACACAACAGCTATGATGGCTAACATGATTCCTCTGTGATGCATGGCCTGTCAGTGCATGGTTTTAGCCTCTGTTTGTACGAACGGGTGGCTTGGTGTGCTTAAGCGAGAGATTTTTAACTACGCAAACGTAGTCACTTGGCTTGCACCACTGAGACAGATAGAGAGAGAACAATTCATCCTTCCTGCTCTGTGAAAACCTGTGCTCGTGTGTAGTTTCTGTGCTGTAATTAGTTAGAATTTTTGCATCATTTCAGTTTATATTTCAGTTGGGCAGTTCCAGAGGTAGAAACGTTACGATAAATAAAAAGTCTCCGAGCAGAGAAAAGCTTTGTGCCATTGGATTCATTTGAAATCTCTTTAGCTAAACACAAACAAATCCTCAAAATTCTTATAATCATTAACGTCCTGGAAATTTCTAGCATTTTATGGGCGTGACAGTAAATGATTAAATGTTTATGAGAGTACAGGTTTACAACAAACTCTTTGCATTTTAAAGACAGCTACAGAAACAATCTGCCATGACGGAGACTTGAATAAACATTAAAAAGTATAGATTTGAAAATGTTTTTGGACTACATGATTGACATTTTCACATGATATAGATGGGTCATGTGGGCGGCATGGTGGCGTAGTGGTTAGCACAGTCGTCTTGCACCTCCAGGGTCGAGGGTTCGATCCCTGCTTTGGGTCTGTGTGCATGGAGTTTGCATGTTCAGATAAGGTTAATTGGCGTTCCCAAATTGCGCATAGTGTGTGAATGAGTGTACAGTATGTGTGTCTGCCCTGCGATGGATTGGCACCTCATCTATGGTGTACCCCGCCTCATGCCCTAAGCCAAAATTTGCAATTTCGCTGTTCAGTTTTGTATTTCTGTTTTTGCTCTACTTCTATATTATAGCAGTTTCATTTAGTGCATATTTTTTGGTGTTAGTTTCCATTTTAGTTAATTCCACTATAAAAGGCATTCAAGTCAACCTGGGTAGTAAATAAAACCTAATTTTCTCTATATAATCTCCTGCTACACTAATGCACTTACCCCAGTGTTTCACTAGTGCTTGGATATCATCAAGGTAGAACATTTTTCAGAATGCTGGAGCCATGATCGGACTGCCTGCTACATGTCTGAAACACTGGCCTTCCAGGAACACTTTTAATGGCACAAACATGTGGAAATGGCTTGGAGCAAGGTCAGGACTGTATGTGAGATGCAGTCGTAACTCCCAGCTGAGTTCCTGTAATGTGGAAATGGTGTTCATGAATGATGATGTGTACAGTTTACACAGACAAAATGTGTCTATTTTTCCAGTTTGCAAGTTATCTGTCGATTTTCAAGGATCAAGTGTTCCCCTTGCTGAATGTTCACGGGAACGACTGCAGTGGGCTCCGAGGCACCTCAGCTGGGATTCATCATTTGAATGGTGCAAACGTTTCAAAGAAAGCTTTACGTCATTCAAGGATGTACAGCCTACGTTAAAACATTTGCTCCATTCTAATGTTTTACTGCAGCTAAGAGATTTTGAAGTCTTATGTAAATGTCAATTGGATTGTCACTTTCATTCATGAGAACGTTTCTCACAAGTCCTGATTTGACTTGAACAACCCTCATCCTTACAGTTAGACCTCAACAAATAATGCAGAGAAAATCTAAATGCTTTAATTAATTTCATTATCTTATTAAATGTGTTTAATTATTTATTTTAAATATATGCTGCATGCCACTTAGGTCTTCAACACTAGATTATCCCCTAATCTTGAGGTTATTGCCACAACCGTGTGTTTGGTCTCCATTAATATTCTTAATATTCTGGGTTTGTATAGATGTAAATGTTAAACGATCGCCTAGAAAGTGTCTGGTTAAGAATGGGAGAAGAATTGTACTAAGGGAACATAAAATGACTCTTTTATGACATGTTCAACAGTATGATACTTCCTGGCCAGGTCTATCCTAGACACTTGTGAGACCAATAACACATGTTCACACCTAAAGGTAATATCTGATTCAGTCACAAGCCTGTTCTTGGGCACCATGAATCCATGCTCTCCACGCATGCCTACGTTAGCCCACACATCCCAGTTATTGTGCATTGTTCTGACTTTATGTGCTATCTGAATGCATTACACAGCTAATGCTTTATCCAACTCCATTACTTGTCTCGCCTCAGTAGACCTGATACCCCATTCCCAATCGTCTGAGATGAAATGAGACGATCCGCCTCCTTAGTTGCACTGTTCACACTCGACAAATAATGCTTAAAAATGTAGTGTTCCTTTTAAATTCCCTGTGGATTAATTGATGTCAGCTTTCCTTTTAATTACACGTTCCAATTAGACAGCAAAGTGCCAGACACATAAATCAAATGTCCTTAGAGAGCAGGGACGGATGATGGATGGTTGGATGGATGAATGGATGAACGCATGGCTGGGGCTGATGGATGCTTGCGATTAAAACCTGCACTCTTTCTGATTAAAACTTTAAAGGAAGCAGAGTTTGTTCTGCAAGCAACAGGTGATCGATCACTCTTTCACGGCGCCCGTTGTTTAGGTTGCAAGATTATTAAATTAAATTGCGTACACGAGCCCTGGAAGCAAAGCACTCCGCGACTGAAATCTGACTAATCCGTCAGTTCCCGCCAACACGAAGCGGAAGAAGGCACGCGGTGCTCGAGGGTCGTACTCAGGCATATTGATGATTGGCTCGAATTAAACGCGTTTCAAATCCTCTCTCATCTCTCCTGAAGGACTGCACCGTGGCTGGTTTACTAATGCTGGTACTTCATGGAAAGCTGAATCTATCTATTCATCGATAATGAACTAAAACAGCATGCACTGTTTCCCCTTGTCCCCTCTGTCTCTGTGTGAAAGATGAGAGCGGCCTGAAGATGAACGGCGTGGATCACATCCCTCAGACGCTGGCCAGCCACAGTCGACTCCCTGTGGAGACTCAGACCGGCAGGCAGCATGGCGCCGACATGCTGAAACCCGACCCCCGCGACACCTTCTTCAGGAGTGAGCCTTTATCTGACGCTCTTTATCGCTTTTCCTGTTCGCTCTGCTCTAAAAGGACCACATAATAAGGTCTAACCTTTATCTCTTTTTTTCTATTTCTGCCTTTTTTCCTCCGCAGCCCCGATGATTGACTCTTCTCGGCTGGAGAACGTGCTGCCACCTTGTCTGTACTCACCCACGTATGTGGTTAAAGACTTCCCTATCGCACGCTACCAAGGCCTGCAGTTTGTGAGTTCCTCATTTACACGTGTACACACGTAGGCGCAAACACAGTGATTAAAATTATTGTACCAGAATGAAGATGTATGTGTGTGTGTGTGCTATGCTACGAGAACAGTGCTGGAGAGAAACAGATGTTTGTTTTGCATTTTGATGAGGGTATCTGAGAAACAAAGGAGCCTTTTCCATGCACCTGTTGCAGTGTGCTCTTGGTGACTGAGCAGATATTAAGCAGTGCTGCCCCCTGCTGGTCAGTACACAGCAATGCACAACAAATAGACTGACTAGGGAATCTAAGCAGAATAATCACATTAAACTATTATTCTGTACTTGTATAATGGACAAGCTAAATAATCTACACCTAATATTTTAGTTTAGTTTGCTAAATCAAAAAAAAAATAATTAACTTACAATTATGGAAGGAGTCTCCACTGTCAGTGCTTTTTTTTTTCAACTCCAAGCAAGGCTGGTGAGTAAACAGCTGTTTATAGCTACTATAATGTAAGCTATAACAGCAGATAATGTATCTCACTGACATTCCACACCTGTAAATGTAACCATAAACAGATAAAAACGTAATGTGGTGTTTATTAATAAAGAACCATTTGTTGACTTTGGTACATCACTGTGATAAGAGGAATAAAGCACTTCGAGGCATGCTGTCATTCTTGTGGTATACATTAGC
The DNA here is from genome assembly GCA_030014365.1 of Clarias pachynema. NCBI lineage: Eukaryota > Metazoa > Chordata > Actinopteri > Siluriformes > Clariidae > Clarias > Clarias pachynema. Next base: position 13,565,122 of record JAQMYL010000012.1, on the reverse strand, counting down.
ATTTTCCTAGTTAACAATCCGTCTTCTTTCTGCAGGTCTATCTGACCTTTGTCTATCCCAATGATTTCACCCGGCTAACACACATGGAACGAGAGAACAAGTGTTTCTACCGAGAGTCGCCTATTTATCTGGAGAAGTAAGATCTTTATGAGATTTAAAAAAAAATAAATACATATAGAAAAAGCAAGAGGAAGCATGTTTTGTAAAAGCGGAAATAGCTGACACAGTTGAAACGTACTTCTTGACTATGCTTGAGTGTGCGTGAAACCAGAGAAGCATTAAGTATTGTAATAGTTGTAGGGAATGTACAGGTCATCAGTCTGCTGAGTAATGCCTGAAAGGCAGAATTCACACTACAAGCCTGTAATTTATTGGTTTCCTATTTTGGGATTTTTCAGGTTTGGCTTTTACAAATACATGAAAATGGATGAAGAGGAGGATGACAGGCCATTCTTCTTCCCCAATCCTGATGGTCTGTGTGTGTGTGTGTGTGTGTGTGTGTGTGTGTGTGTGTGTGTGTGTGTGTGTGTGTGTGTGTGTGTGTGTGTGAATGTGTACCTGTGTGTATTTGTCTTACTATTCTAGTGAGGACTTTCCATTAACAGTTATTCATGTTTAATAATAATAATAATAATAATTAAACATTTATAAATAAAAAAATGTTCCCACAAGGTCAAAACTGTGACAATTCCAATATCCCTCTACCAGGATATAAAAACAGACGTTTGAACTTTATATTGTTCCTCAGTCAGTTCAGTGATCCAAAAAAACACCAAACGAGCTTTATTAGAGCAGTGTTTACTCAAGGTGTTTCATTAGTTAGGGCATAGCATGCTGATATAATGGCTTTGAGCCAGGAATCAAGTAGGCAAGATTGATTGTGTTTTCACACAGAGGAGAGTCAGAGTGCCTGGAAGAACATTCAAAAGACCTTTATAGAGAGAAAAAACAAAAACGCCACTTAAATAGGCATTAATGCATGAGAATCTGTGACTTCACGATGATGCATGTGTTTATACTGCAGATTTTCTTGAAGAGGAGGAAGGTGTGGATCCTGAGGATGAGGAAGAGATTGTGGGCACTCCGCCATCGAAGCGGGTCGTACGGCCCAGTCAGACGAGTCACAGCCCAAGCCCTTCTCACAAATCAGGGTCGGTGACAACCAGGAGGGAGGATGATGAAAGGAACCAGGAAGTGCATCAGAAAAAGGCTGTGCTGAGAGAACAGAGACACTACTTCTACAAGGACAAGACACAGGATAGGGATTGGAAGAAAGGGGCGGGGCTAGAGAATCCCGACCGACAGCCTGAGATGGCTGAAACTGAGGACATTCCGGATGAGAATGTAGTGCATGGTCGCTCTCTGTCTTGGATCCAGAAACAAAAAGAAGGCGGGAAAAGAAAAGAACACACCCCTAAATTGAGCCGATCTTCCCTCTTGTTCCCACAGAAATCCTCGCTTACAGCACTCACCAACCGAGCTAAGCAGCTTCTGACCAACTCTGCACACGCTGGCCGTAAAGATACTCGCCGTGACCTTGGAAAAAGTCACCTGAACACCAACAAGGAGCGCAGAAAAGATAAAATCTACATCACTAGACCGCGGCCTGCGAACGAGAAAAAAAATCCTTCCTCACAGCAACCGCGAGAGGTATTTCCTGGAGTTTTTCTCTACCACACTGGGAAAACCACCAAACTTATGAACCTTAACTCTAAGCCCAAGGTGAGAAAAAGCATCCTCGGGAATTCTCATTTCCTCGCCAAGCGCCCTCTTAGAGAAAGCAGAGCCTTCCCTTTAAGCTCAAACTCCAGTCATCAGAGCGCGGTTCTCCGGACCTCCAGCAGGGCGGCAACCACAAGTCACACTGAGAAGGACAGATTGGTAGCGGTTCCTTCTAGTTCAAGCCTTAAGCCTGCTTCTCCTGTTACTCCGCCCACGTTTCACAATATGTCTTCAGAAAACGCTCTGCCTACCGAACCTCCCCGGTTCACCTCCTACCTCCGGACCACTGAGATCACGGAGACGCAGGTGAATCAGGCAGAGGTGGAGCCCGAGCAGGAGGAAGAGGGCGACCTGTCAGAGTACAGCTATGAGGAGATAGAGCCACGGCCAGGCTGGGCAGAAGAGGCTATTAACTGGCAGAGGACATTTTCTGTCAACAGTATGGACTTTGAGACGTTGCGTTCTGACTGGAATGATCTGAGGTGTAACGTCTCAGGCAACCTGCAGCTTCCTGAGAGCGAGGTGGTGGACGTGCTTGCGCAGTATATGGAGAAACTGAACGAGCACAATGGAGGGTGAGGGGCCACTTATTTATTTTTGTGTCCATATGTGACCGGACATGACATTTGGCGCAATATTATATTATTCCTATTTTTGGTATGGTTAACGGTGTAAAAGACAGGTACAGTAGTTCCAGCAAGCTCCCCAAGTCGCGCTTAGTTAGTTCCGCCAGTTGCAGAAGGATAAGTGTTGAAGGAGCAAAATAACTTAGAATCATAATCTGTTGATAATAAATGGTGTTTGTGGAACTGTTGTATAAAAGCAATCTCACACTTCAAGGTCATGCCTGCGACTGCATCAAAGCCGTGCTGATATCCATCACAACAGCCTTCCCCTTCATGTGGTATTGCTTATTTACAGTCAAACAGTAACCTAAATCGTACACACACTTCCTCTCGTTTGCAGTATCTACACACTCTTGAGGATCATAAACGTGGAGAAGAGGCGCGACTCGGCGAGGGGAAACCGCTACCTGGTTGAGCTGGAGCTGATGGAGAGAGGCAGGAACGTAGTGCGTTTGTCTGAATACATCTACCTCTTACTGCACCGTGGCCGGATCGAGGATAGTCTGGAGACTAGCGATGGAGTGACCGCCTCGCCCCCGTCCGCTCCCATCTCACCCAGATCCTCTGCCTCCGCTCAGCCACTCACCCGCGCAGCCCGTGCTACCCAGCGACCCGGGACGGTCTACGCCAAACCGCTGCTCTGTCAGCCGGTCATGCTGCAGTGGAGAAAAGACGTCATGGTGCACTTCGTGGTGCCTGGTGAGTGCGGGATTCCCAGTCTGATTCTAAAGGTTAGCCTAATGAGCTGTGTATAGGAAAGAAATATTTGTGTCAAAATGTGCGTAAGCAGTGTGGGACTCCTGAGACTATGAATCTACTGTGCAGATGTACAAGGGTGAGTCAAATATTATCTGCACTCTGTCTGTATTTTAATTAACTTTTAGAAAAGACAAATATTATTTCATTATTTTTCGATTAAATATAATTTTTCAACATAAACTTGCTTTTCAATACACTTTGTCCATCTGTCAGCAAGCTGTCATATTCCTTCCCTAAAAAATGTTTTTAGAGCTGCGAGCCACGAGAGTACAGCTGTCGTCACTTCTCATCAGAAGTAAATCTTCATCCTCGTAGGGCTGCTTTCAGGGGACCAAACAGGTGAAAGTCAGATGGAACAAGATCAGGACTATAGGGAGGATGCTTTAACATCTCAGAACAAAGTTTTTGCAGTGTGCCGACGGTGTGCTCAAAAGTATGCGGACATGCATTGTCTCGCAAGATCACAATGCCCTTGGATGGCAGTCCTCTGCATGTAATCCGAAGTTTAGGCTTCAGCTGTTCAATAAGCATCTCACTGTTACGAGCACTCTTGATTGTCTAACGTTTTTCCTGATAATTTTCCAAAACTGGCCCTTGAGAATCCCACTGTAAGCATCAATTTCCCAGCTGATGGTTGACTTTTTAACTTTTTCTTGGTCTGCCATTGAGGATGTTTCCGTTCCATACTCTGCTGTTTACTCTCGAGTTTGTATTGATGAATCCATGTCTCGTTACCAGTAATGATTGTCTTCCTAAGAGTAAGGGATAACGGAGAAAGTAGCCCTAACCGTTTTCTGCAGCCAACAGAAGTTTTAATGTAAGCAGAGTGCGGATAATTCTTGACTCACCCTCGTATCAGGTTGCAGTAATAATATTCTCTGGTACGTTGTTTTATCTGTCTTCACAGTGAAGAACCAGGCTCGCTGGGTGCAGCAGTTCATCAGTGACATGGAGTTCTTGCACCATGAGACCAAAGACGAGAACTTCAACATCATCATCGTGGATTTCCAGAGTGACGATATGGACATAGAGCAGGCCCTGAGAGAGAGCTCTGTGCCAAGGTGCATCCACATACCTGCTTACGTTATGTATGCTTATGTTTTTTAAAGTGATGTTAATCAAATGCTTTTGTTGTTGGGCTGCGATGAAGGTATGACTATCTGAGGAGGGAGGGGAATTTTGAACGCTCAGCTGGATTGCAGATGGGAGTGGACACTATTGAGGTAAAACATCTCTACTGGCCAATTTTTAAGAAAAGTTACATTTCACCAACAACAACCATGTCACCCAAAGATGTTACTAGTGTAACATCCTGTGTGTGTGTGTGTGTGTGTGTGTGTGTGTTCCTCCAGGATAGTCACAGTATTGTGTTCTTGTGTGACTTGCACATTCACTTTCCCCTCAACATCCTGGAGAGCATCAGGAAGCACTGTGTAGAGGGCAGGCTAGCCTTCGCGCCAATCGTCATGAGGCTGGGGTGTGGGAGCTCACCACGAGAGCCTGATGGTAACGCCCACGTACACACACACACAAAAGAAGTTTGACAGGGTGTGCGCTAACGGTAATGAAACTAATCAACAACACACAGGGGCGCCTTCTAAGTATAATAAAACAAATCTATAACACACTATCTATTAGGGATGAGAATCACCGGTCACAGAGCGATATTATATTATTACGATACGTAGGTGCTGATTCAATTCATATTGCCATTCTTTTTTTTTTTTAATTATATATAATTTTTTGCTAAAAAATATTGCTAAAGTACGGAGCCCCAAAAAAATGAGACTTGGGTGGAATAAAAAAAAAAAAAAAAAAACAGACGAGAAAAAACAGGCAAAAAATGTGCAGGGGGAAGCTCAGAGTACAAGCTGAATGTAAAATTCAGCTACTGAAAAAGAAATTCTCTTCAAGCCTGTTTAACAACGCACGTGTAACTCTAATCCGAGTATTATCCTGCCCGTTTCCTTCTTCTTCTTTCTTTATTTTTTGGCAGCCAGCTTTTAGATACATTACTGGCATCTGCTGAACTAAATTTGTAACGCTGAAGAGGAAAGTTTTGCGAGATCTTGCAAAATGTTCGCGAGATCTCACAAAACTTGACTCGGGTCCCATGTCCCATTTTTTTTCTTCCTTTTTTTTCCACCCATATCCTGTTTTTTCCCTCAAAATTTCCATTCCACCCATTTCCTGTTTTTGTTTTCCTTCCTCAGTTAATTTTTTTCAAACAAAAAGTTTCCTTTCAGTCGATTCACTCGGTACAACACATCACGTATGGGATATCACGCCCTCTCGTGTCCTGGCTGAAGCCACGTATATTCACGTTGTAAAGGCAGTCAAACCTGAGGCCCCGCCTATACCTATAAGCCATCGTCACCACGGTTGACTCTCAGTTCTTACACTCTTCACCCTCTTTACACTCTTCTTACACTATTCTTGCTTCGAATGTGATTGAGACAATTCAAAGTGCTCGGGCCTCGTCTAATAGAGGTTTATATGCTTACAAGTGGCGAGCTTTTGAGCAATGGTGTCAAGAACGTAATGTTCGTCCATTTCAGCGCTCCATGATGGAGGTTTTTGTCTTTTCTACAAGAAATGTTAGAAAAAGGCCTTTCCTTCTCTACTATTAAGGTATACTTGGTGGCTATATCAGCCTGTCATATTGGTTTTGATGGAGTGTCACCAGGGGCTCATCTGCTAGCAGCACGGTTTTTAAGAGGAGTACGAAATTTGCGACCCACTGTGAGGTCCAGTGTTCCATCTTGGGATTTATTGTTAGTGCTTGAGGGTGATCGCCACGCTTTGTCCGTGCATCCATCTTGTACGCAGTTTGCTGCTAATGGTTTAAAGGTTACTCTATGGCCGAACACGGCCTATGTACCTAAAGTTGTCTCCTCTGATTATGGCTCTATGGTCTTTGAACTTAATAGCTTCTGCCACCCCTCCTTTTGCTTCTGAGGAGCAGGGAAAGTTGCATGGACCGTACAATGAATATGCGCTTATGTGATTAATTGTTTGTCTGCTTTGCCAGTCCAGTAAAGGGTAAGACATTGTCTAAACAATGGCTTTCCCACTGGATTGTGGAAGCAGCAAAGGTGTCCCATTGCCTCAGGGTGTGAAGGCACATTAAACGAGAGCTATGGCACCATCTTGGGCGCTGTTCAAGGGCATGTCCGTAGGTGATATTTGCACGGCAGCCAGTTGGTCTTCACTGCACAATTTGGTCCGGTTCTACCGTCTTGACATAACGGCCCCCTCGGTAGCCCATTGTGTCCTCTCTGCGGGGTCCATTATGTAGCAGAGTAGCTATTAAGGTTCTTGTTCCTAACTTTCGTAGATGCTCGGCGGGTCATGAATATACAGTATGTCCCATACGTTATGTGTTGTACAGAGTGAATCGACTAAAAGGGAACGAATGGTCATGACTATAACCTCTGTTCCCTGAGGGAGAGGAACGAGGTACAACACATTGCTGCTCCGCCTCACAGCTTAGCTCTGAGAGTGAACCGTGGTGACTATGGCTTATAGGTATAGGCGGGGCCACACCTCCGTCACCACAGGTTTGACTGCCTTTACGGCTGAATATTGGTGTAGGTGGCTTCAGCCAAGACACGAGAGGGCGTGATATCCCATACGTTATGTTTTGTACCTCGTTCCTCTCCCTCAGGGAACAGAGGTTATAGTCATAACCATTTTTCCACCCATGTCCCTTTAGGGGTTCTGTACTAAAGAAGCGTTTTTTTTTACTGTCACACAAGATTATGTTTAGAAATTTTCCACTTCTGATTCCCTCTTCTTGGCAGGATACTGGGAGGTGAACGGCTTTGGCTTGTTTGGAATTTATAAGTCTGACTTTGACAAAATAGGCGGCATGAACACAGAAGAGTTTAAGGATCGCTGGGGAGGAGAGGACTGGGAACTGCTGGACAGGTGAATAGCAATGAAATAAAAGAAAACTTGACTTTGAACTCCTTGTGTAATGCTAAAATGATGTTAGATATGTAAAGCTGATTTCTCATGTTTATCTCTTAACGTCTAAACTGATTCAAGCCCTCCTTTTTTTCTCTTTTTCTCATATCCCCCACCAGAGTATTACAGAACGGGTTGGAGGTGGAGAGGTTGAGATTACGGAACTTCTTCCACTACTATCACTCTAAAAGGGGCATGTGGAACTCCCAGATAAAGAAGAGCTCCAAAGGCTAAGACTCAGCCGCTATATTTATATACTGAACGACAGACTTCACTTGACACACAGATGGGCTGTCCTGAGCAGTCACATGATCTCTGACTCTAATGTCCCGTACAGAAGGGATCCCCATGGACGCAGCCTGGCTATCTTCGTGTATGCACTTCAGGCCAACTCAAGAGCATTCACTGGACTCTTCTTTGTGCTTTTACTGTGTGTGTGAGATTCTTTATTTGTAAGGAGAGGATTTTTTATACTTGAAGTAACCACGCTTGGAAAATTTTTATTAAAAGTGAAGGTAAGTGCAGATAAAATGTGCTACAGTGAGAAAAAGCCGTCTGCGCAGTGGTTAGTGCAAGACCTCCGTAATGATATCAATTTCTGGAGAAATTTTTAGAGAATTTGCTTGGCGTCTGCCTCAACATCCTGTTAAATATGAAGGTAATTGTGTAGAAGCTTAGCACTGTGGGTAGATATGTCCCTTATGGGTATAAGGTTTTTAAAAAATATTTTTTTTAGTTACTACAGCACTGATTCCTGTTGAAGTACAGAATAATATTTATGTACTTCTTGATCTGTATGTGTCCTAATACAACGACTGTACTGAAAGTAATGCAAAGGTGGGCATATGTTTTTTTTTAACTGACATACAATAGGTTGTTAAAAAAAAATTCCAGAGTAACTCTTCCTATATACAAATGTACTGCTCAACATAAGTGATGCATCAGTTAAGGAGATCGTTGAACTCTCCTCTCAAATTCTCTGTCTCAGTGGATGATCTCCAACTGCATGATTTGTCTTCTGTGTTGATTTTCCCTTCTTTAAACTTCTTCATCCACCTGTCCACATTGCTCTTGCCAATGGTGTCATCTCTGTTAACATTCTGTAGCGCAGTGGAGAACCATCAGAGATGATTCGAAAATTGGGTTCAACAATGATGTTGAGTAGTACATTTGTATAGAGGAAGAATAACTCTACCAACATGTGCAGTTTGCATTACTTTCAAGACAGTCTTCGTATTTGCCAGAAGAGGGTGACACAAATGCTGATAGAAATGAATGATTGCATACTGGACAATATGGTGCTGCTGAAAAGTTCAAGGTTAGACAAATCACCATCGGTCGTAATAACATTTTAGCAGTAGAGATGGGAGCTGGGGGAGTGTATCAGCCTCGTGCTTGCTCATATCTTATATGGACATTCCCACTTCCCTTGTTCTGAAATGACATCAATACATCATGATAAATCAGTTACCCTTCAGTCTGTGTGAAAATATATCCTGCAGAAAAACACTACATAGTTCAGTGATGTCGTAACTCACGATGCAATGACGAAGCGAACTAGCTGCTGATGAAGAGTTTGCTGAAAGCCATTATTTAAGAAAAATGAGAAAAATTATATTAATGATAGTTGGGACTAGACAGAGAGAGGAAGAAGAGAATCCATATTGTTGGGTTAAATATATATTCCGTATACCCGCTCACACTGTGGCATATAATGTAAAATGATGGAGAAGCTCACTGTTCTGGGATCTTTGGTTAAAGGTCCCATATTTTACTATTTCCTTAACAAGGTTAGACAGCTCTCAGTGCTCCCCGAAGTTTGTCTGTTAATGCTCCAGTTGAAATAACCACAAGCACCCTTTATTTTACTCCTCCTTTCCATGTGCCATTTCAGTCTGTAAACGAGATACTTGTAAGCCAAGTAGCGCAAAATATGCCAAAGAACAGCAGAGCGGAGCGACAAGCCAGGGGTGGGGGCGCGGGGGGGTCTTCTTAAATGAGGTCACAAAAAATCTAATTATCTTGTTTAAGCCCAGGCCAATTACAAATATGAAAAAGGACATGAAGCAGAGAATGTTTTTTTTTTTCTCAGGTTAGTACACGCACATTGGAGTTCCTAAAAATGAACAATTTTGCATAATAGGTCGAATTGCTCAATCGTTCATTTATTTTCCACTTACACAATGTAGGGTCATATAGGGTCTCAAATCTCCACTCGTACACCATTTAATCCTGGGCAACAGGTGTATGTATTTTAATGTTTCAGCTAACACTAACCTTAATCTCGGACTTTACAGCTGTGGCATAAAAGGAATCACTTCCACTTCCACAACATGTCTGTTCCAGGTCAGCCTGTCAATCATTTATCGAACAGTTTCTAATAAATATCGTTTACCTTCAAAAACTGTTCAGGCTCAGGCAAGAATACACACATTCACACACACACTTTCGCACCTATTGTCAGGTAGATGATTTTCTCAGAGGTAGGAGGAAACCGAGTGCCTGTGAGAGACCGAGACATTGAACCTGTGTGAACCCATAAACATTTACACTTATTGCATTTGGAAGAAATGCTTATCCAGCATGCTTTATCATAAACACATCTCCATGCTAGTTTACAGGGTCAGGGACTAACCGTTCTTTTAATCTCAAGGGAGGTTAGTACAGGATGACAAAACGCAAGACAGAAAAAAAAAAACAGCCACTAGAGAGCGTCAGATACATTTCAGTTTTACTTTTCGTCCGCTGTCATGTTGTCCACTATGTAAACAGTCATTGATAATCATGCACTAGTGCTTGTAGGTGGATAACCGGATTTCCTTCTCAGAAATACACTGAACAATTAAGAATCCTGCTGACCTTTGACGCTCGTTCTCACTTGATGTCAGAGATTGAAACTGGTTAAAATCTGTCAGAGCATTTTGTTCTTTGTTGGTCTGTGTGCATTCGTTTCTATTTGTCCTGAAAAGACACCACGGAGTTCGAGTTCTCAGATGCAAACTTGTGTTGAGAGACAGCCTAAAGCTCTTGTATAACTTTAGATCATTTTACACTGAGCTATAACTGTAGTCTATAGGCCTTCCAGTGGACAAATTCTGTCATCTCCTACAGTATGTGTGCCTTTGTTTCTGTGTTTATTTGGCTGAGGGTGACAAGCTGGGTTTTATGTGTTTTAATGGGATTTTAACTGATACATAACGATCAGCCGTACTCTTAGCTATTATCTGTTTAAAGGAAGAGGAATGTTAATAGGAGGTTTCTTAAAAAAAAAAAAATCACTGGATTGTCTGGCAGCTGTATGCAGAGATGACACTGATACTTTAACTCCAGAGTTTTTAATACCCTTCGTTTCCAATGTAAGCAGTATCTATGCTCACAGGAATGACTCTGGTGCTAAAGATTTGTGGAACCGATCAGCACATTTTCTGCTTTGTGTCATTCCATATGAATACAGTTATGTTTCAGTTAACCCCTGTTTACAGACTGGTGTATTCAAACTGGTACGCTGCTTCTTGGCAAAAAATGCCGCATTTATCTCTAAGGCTGTTATCACGGCTTTAAAAGAAATAATAATCATCATCACTTTGTTTGAGTCCCTATCTTAACAAATGAATCCTGCAGACTCGGGCTGTTTTAGAAAGCAGACGACGAGAACGAATCATTTCGAATTCAAACAGGGATCTATATTTTGAAGTAATTTCTGTGAAATTGTTGTGTAGATAAATTTTAAGAATGTATTGTATTCTTTTCATTTTTGGTTATTTTTTTGGAAGAATAAAGTTTTATGCTGAACTCTCACACTGACTTCCTATCCGCTATATTTTTCTAGCAAGTTTATTTCACAGTTCTGCTTTTCTACATGTCTCCAGCAGAGGGTGCTCTGTGGCTTCTTAAAATGTTCTAGTCACTCAGAGGCAAGTTCCCAGAGGAAGTTCTCTTCACCCTTAAAGGAAAAAAATGTATCTATTTATGAAGTCAAGGCCTGTGATCTTTGTAACTGGATAAGCTTCATTAGATTACGATTACAAATACTGTAGAGTTTCCATCATGATTCTGGACGTCACATGAGACTAAGCGTGACATAGTTGAAGTAATTAATCTTTCCTCCCTCTGAGAACTTTCTGCACATAAAACAAAAAAGCTTTGAGACGTTCTAGCAGAATACTATGACCTTGTTCATGTTATATATTCGCCAGTAGTGCATTAGTCACACTCCATTTGCAGATGCTGGCTAGAGATACTTTCCTCTTAAGGATTTTACACAGACTTGGATAGAATACTTAAAGCTGCTGCTCACGTTCTAAGGACTCTTCACTCTCTATGAAAATAAAATGGAATACAATGATATTAACTAATTAAATTAACGCCTGAGACTCTCTTATACTACAGGGGACGTGTATTTATTTAGCAGCACATGGTTTGTGTTAACTTTGTCTATCACTTCAGATCAATACAAAGATCTTATCACCTTTATCCCATGATAAAATCCTTTATCCTTACAGGCTGAGCCTGCCCCACTCTCAGGGAATCAGGACAGGAAAGATGAAGAAACTGTGTAAATGATATGCTGTGGAGTTTACAGTCACATTTGACTCAGTTGTAAACCTAATGACGATGTCTGGCAGTGCTGTCTGTGATTAAAATAAGGGAAGAACTTTTGGGAATATCCCTCAAGTTTTAGAGAATTGTTGAATTGATGGCAAGACGCTTTGGTGGTTTGTGAAGAGCCAACAAATTGTGTTATTTTTTCCTTTAATTTATCATATGTCAGTTTAAAAAAATCAAGTATGAAATGTTATTTCTCCAGTACCGTGGTGTAACACAGTACATACATAAGACTACGTACAGCAATCAGTCATAACATTAACACATTAACACATTAACGTTGCTTGTTAATATATACCAGTGAACTGGTGACAGGACGACTCATTTATGCCTGTGGGGACAAAAGGCTGGTCCAATCCCACAGAAAAGCCAAATTACCCAAATTAAGGTCGATGCTAGACAAAGTAGAAAGCACGAGGACACCCAGTGCACCACAGCCCACCGCACATGGTACCCGGGTAGAGCCCAAGGCCATCAACCCGGCCTCCAAACTCCACAGATCCCAATCCAATCGAGCAGCCATGAAATGTGCCGGACAAACAAGTCTGATCCACAGAGGCCCCACACCGCAACCCACTGCACCCAAAGGATCTGCTGCCAAAGACGAAATACGGACTGTAACCATTGAATACTGAAGCAGGTTAGCAATATAACTTTTATATATTAACTAATATACTTTAATACAAATTAAAATCAATTACCTTGAAAATATATTAAACACTATTTTAATTAACCTATGCCAACTATTTTTACACAGTAAAATCCACAGTGATTATTTAACACTTTCAGACTTGATTAGCTTTTCATGGGAACAAAACTGCTGGGTGTTAATTCACCAAAACGCTGGGGATTTCGCTGAAATGACTATACTTGATGATGCTGTCTTCGTTGAATGACACATGGTGTTTGACAATCAGATGACTTCCCTGATGTTTAACCTTGCGCAATCTTTTCAGTTCCAGTTTCGCCTACAGTTTGTCTGCTTTACATAAAATACAGTAAATGTGGGTTTCCCTTGCCTGCGTTTGTTTCCTTTGAGATCACAATTATTCCGTCAGACATACTGTATAGACTCGGTAATGACTATATTGCCAAAAGAAAGGTGTTTAACTGAATTAGCAGACCTAGCACCATTTAAACACGACCATTTAAACACATGGACACAAGATATAATCTTTTAAACCATAGATGTCTGGAAGAAGTTTGACTGTAAATTGTGTGTGTATCCAGTCAGTTTGCTCACTCATTCCATACACTGGTGTGTAATGATTTGATGTTACACTTAAGACATAGTGTGTAATGGTTGGATTGGGCTACAGCAAGACCCGCCCATGCTTACCCTGGCATTCTGACTGCAAAATAAAATCTCACAGCTAGTTAGGGCATGTCCATATCGGCTGCCAGCTTTTGTTTCGCCCAGTCGGCACTGGTCTGGACCTTCATCTGCATGGAAGAAAACCTGGATCTCATGTTAAATGAACTGAGTACCTATGTAGTTGCAAACTACTCACTACATTAACATTTACAATACAGTTTTGTGCCTAACACGGTGCGCTCTCTCTCTCTCTCTTTCTTTCTCTCTCTCTCTTTCTGTGAGGTAATTAAACATGTAATTACCTCATAACACAACAAAATCTAATGGTAGTAGGGCTGCCATTGACAGTGACAGCATGGTGTGATACATTACCATTCCAAAGTTGATAATTTTCCAATAACAGCACATACAAAGTAAATTATTGCTCTTATACCATTGCAA
>JAQMYL010000012.1:13522401-13546807 GCA_030014365.1 Clarias pachynema | reverse complement strand
GCAAAGATCAATGCTTTTAGCTGGGTTTAGCCAATACTAAAGTGCTGAACACACACACACACACACACACACACACATCCTCCTTCCATTGTGATCAATGGACATCCATCAGTTGTTCTCGATAAAAATGAAGCTGAAGCACCTAGAAAGCAGTTTTAAAGTGAATCAGCAGTCCAGAGGAAGAATCTTCCCTCTCACTGCATTCAACACATTGAAACAGAATTTGCTTCTAAAACACTCACAAGCTGGTGTGACGTGCTGTCGGTTTGACCAAGGTCTTTGCAATTTATTTTTATTAGAGCCAGAGTTATTTTTTTTTATTATTCCTTTTTTTATTATTACATGCTGCCATGGCAACTGATTCCAACGTCCTTGCTGCAGTTTTGTATTTTGCCTTGTTCGTTTGCTAGAATGGCCATAACTCTCGTTTTCACTCCTCTCTCATGTACGTACCACATCTGGAAGTGTTTAAGAGAGAACTAACTTTTCATTCTCCAGGCTTGCTCCCCCCCCCCTCCCCCTCTGCTACATCTCTATGTCTTTATATTTGCTAAAGTTTCGCCTTTTCTCGAGCACTTTGCATGAACACACACAACCAGAACTAGAGTTCTCGAGGACTTGCTTGCTCCATTTCCAAATGCAGCACACAGATTTTATCACCGCTTAGAGATAATTGTTCTTGATATTTATGATGGCACTGAGTGAACAGGCCTCATTTATTGATCTATTGGTTTTAATGGAAAGGATATTTTGACATGATTCATATGTAAGAAACGCTCTATATCTTGGAGACGTCCAGTCTTGCAGATGAAAAATCGTGAACTCTATCCCTTCTCATCTGTGGCATGAGAATGTCTGGCAGTTCCCTCATTCCGTGGCCTGATTGAAGGAAAACCCAAACCCTAAAAATACATTTCCAGCCCTGGATTATTGTTGAATATGGTGATGTGAAAAAAGCAGCTCTGTGCACTTGTGTTTTGGACTCGGGTTTGGATTTTTTTTTTTTTTTTATAGCTACAGATCTAAGATGGCAGAGACAACGAAAGCACCAATTTGCATGGTCAGTGGCACTGTTTACACATTTCCTGTCCAAGCCGAGCCGAGGTCCCAGCTGTGTAAGCAGCACAGGCCAGTAATGGCTGCAGAGCTGAAACAACAGCGAGCAATATATCTGTGCATTAGATTACAGCGTGTATTTTGTGATATGTCAATTTTTTAAAGCACGTCGAACTTTCTGGAATCCATAGCGTCTTAAGGGAACGTGCTTGTTTTTGGTTACTCTGTGATATCATGTGTTCTTATCTCCCTGGTCTCCTCCCTTTTGATAAGCCTGCACCGTTTCATTTGCAGAGCATGCATGGCTACATGGAGCAGCACACGTCCGTCTCTAAGTGTCTGAAATGGAACATCTGGACCAAAAAGTAAAAACAAAACAGAAAGAGGTTGATTATTTTGGTGCAAGTCATCTAGTTAGCACTTTACATTTCAGGCGTATTACTCATTTGTCTTGCAACACATCCCACAGTGAAACAATAGGAAAGAGTTTGTAGTTACTAAAGTGAGCAATGGAAATCTGGAGCCAGGAGTGAGCTCTGGGAGTTAAGTGCTTATCAATAGTATGAAACATCAACCAAATATCTGAAATAATAATAATAATAATAATAATTAAGAAAAATGGTGCAGTATGGGTGTTCTTGCATCACTATCCTTTTGTATTGCACTGTGGCATTTCATGTGTGCACACTGGATATTTTCCAATATACCTTAGGACATGGAAAAAAAATGCTAAAACCCCAATAGACACTGCACTACGTAGTGGAAATGCCATGTCCACACTTTTTGTTTTTGAAACTCTTGCTGTTGGTGAAATCCTGAGACGTCTTACACCCTTGGCTCTTGAGCTGCCTGAACGCGGCCTGCACATGACGTCCGGACTCGGCCCACTTTCCGCTCCAGCCACTCTAGCTCTTTATACTCCAGCACTATCACTACGCCTATCACTATGACAACCCAGAACCCGGACAGGACAGGAAGTCAATGCCAGGGTGGAATGATGGCCAACAATGGAACACTTCAGAGTTTGTTAGAAAGTCAGAGCGAATCCTAGCATGGAGAAAAAGCTATCTGTCAACCATCGAAATGAGAAAAAACAGCATTGTGGAGGAAGAGTTGAGTCTCGCCTTGCATAGTTTAACTCCTGGCCCAAATTTCATGGAACAAGGCATTTTAGGAGAGGGGGAATTCAATGCACAGAAAGGTGACAAATTAAGGGAAAATTTGATAAAAACTTTCTTAGCAACATTCTTTGGCCACCACAAGTAACCATAATGCACTTGGGCATTGATTCGCTTGAATTGTTCTGGATTGATGTGTATGATTCTTCCTCAGTTGGCGGATTAATGATGATGGCACTTATTTTTTAACAGATCACTCTCTTAGATGTTTAACTGAGTCTGGTTCTTTTTAGCCACGCTGGTTTCTAGCCTTATATTTATGTTTGGTCTATTGTAGGATATAGTGTATAGTGCATGTCAGATACACAACACAGCCTTACAGCTTACGCGTTACCAGATCAGTTATTAGCGATACAGTAAAAGGAACAGTAATAACTCATAATAAGGCATATTAACAGTGAATAACAATTAACGTTAGATTATCACACTCTTGCACTCCGGCAGCTCCGTATCTGTTTCACCGCTCATGGTTTCATCATCTCATATCACACACATTGTGAGCGTCTGGCCTTGTCAAGAGAGTTCTCCTTCAACACGTTTTTATGAATGACTGTCAAAATCCACATGACCCTAATACATCTCTTTCCAAATCTCCAGGCATAATTTGACGAGCTACAATCACGACATTTATTTCTTCACACGTTTAGATCCGTTCAGCAGAACCTTTCCTGTCTGCGGCACAGATGAATTATTGTCATGCCTACTGTAAGCAGCCATTTCCGCCTCGGACTATTGAATAGCTTGAGCCGCGAGGCGCTCGAACAAAGCAGAAGCAGATTCCTCAGTGTAAATGAACTTTTGTTAGGTGTTGTTTATATATTTGATCGCTTTTTTTCTTCTTTGACACTGTATTGCTGAAATAATCTTTTTTCAGCGGTGCCATTGTGAAATCGTTCATGTTCACAGAAACCATGGTCTAAGGCAACACACGGCATGTCTTCACTGTTCCCAGTCTCAAGCGTCCAGTTAGCGGCTTAAAATATCTCAGTAATGCCTCTGTCTGTAATGTTTTCTGAAATTCCCCTACGAGCTACAATATCAAATGCACAAGAATCACAGAACGGCAACACACACACATACACACACACACTAAGTATATAGTACCATTTACAGCATTCAAATCCACAAATGCATAAAGCCTCCGAGCCATAAACCATTCTGGTTTGAGTGAGATACTGGCTTCTGAAAGCAGCAGTCGCACGCCAGAGTCCATTTGTCTACACGGCCTTTTGTTGCATTTGCTTTCAAGATGACGAGGTTCCTAGAGACAAATGAATCAGAATGAAAGTTTAATGAAGACGGAAACAAATCAGCGCATCAGCAGAGGAGGCTTTTTTTTCTTCTTTAATGGGAAGGGCTTTGTTTCTCCTGTAAGTCATGATGTGTGTGTGTGTGTGTGTGTGTGTGTGTGTGTGTGTGTGGCTCTTGGTGGGAATGCCAGAGGAGAGGCTGAGATAGCCAGGATTCTTGTTTCAGACCGCACAGGCTACAACATTTTTCAATTCGTCTTCCTTCTGAGCACACAGATGGAGCGCTTAACAGACAGCACGACAAGATCTGCTACGCCTCGGTCCTGGAACCGTGTGAGATCGGATGTTTGAGATTAACGAGATGCTGGCGCAGATACGCTCAGCCAGACTGTTGGCTTGTGTAACTGATGTCCATATTTTTAGTCCATTAGGTCTCACTAATCAAGTGTTTATTTCCCTGATTTTGTGGAATATCAGAACAGAATGTGAAGTTGGATGTTTTTTATAAATTTTTTTTAATGAAATGTGGTGTACGAAGTATGATTTAAAGCAACAGCTAATGATAAGCAAATTTCAATAATTTCAATAGACATAAATGATTAAGATTGGATAAACCGAGACAAACGATCTGGTACAGATTGTTTTGTTTTTCCACTGAAACATCTCCCGGGGGCTCTAACGTTGTGAAATTGTTATAAGATAGTTGTAACAACGTTGTGATGGCGTCCGCCCACTGGATAACGTTGTTTTTGAAAGTTAGCATGACTGTGGAATTACGCTGAGAAAACGTTGCACGTTTCTCAAAAACAATGTTGTAAGGGCCTTGCTCAAGCGCCCAACAGGGAGAACTTGGTGGTCGTGGGATTTGAACCTGGAACCTTCAGAACTGTAGGCCAAGGTCTTCACCACTGATCATAAAGTCAATGTTGTTCCCATGTCATTTCATCAAAAATGGCAAAATGTGGTTGGCAGTATGACCAACATATCACATCATAATTGACATTTCTTTGGTACACAATATACTGTCTGTGGTATACAATATAGTCAAAAAGAAGTAAAACAACAGATTTAAATGTAAAGTTAAGCTATAAGTTACATGAATCATTTAAATATTTTATAACTTTTAATAATAAGTAAAATATTACTGTCTAATCGTCTGCTTCCAGTCAGTTTTGATGGAAAGTGCTCTGCAATGCAACATCATTTATTACGACATCAGTGGTGTACTGTGATATTACACAGGCATATTGCAGACATCTCATCTGTCTTTTGTGATAGAAAAGCATGTCGTGGCCGGAATATCATTTGGCTTCACCATAGTTGTGTTAAGTTGAGAAATGCCGACAGTATGTGCACGTATCTTTTCCCAGAATGGATTCGAACAAGCTCAGGCTTCCAGACTATAAATGATATACTGTAATGATGTAACTTTGTGTCAGAGTCTTGGTGGAAACTCCGTTAAAGTAGCCTGATACCGAGCCGGTGGGAAACATCCACAGGCGAGGCTTGTTTTGTTGCGAGCTTTGAAGACCGCACATGCAGACAAAACAATCAGTCTACCTGAAAATACATCCAAACGTGCTTTCTCTATTCGAAGCCCCTGATGCTTCTGCTTTTGTGCTGGAAATCTTGCATTCCCGCATTCCCCTGCTTTGATGTGGAAGCCTGTGAGTAATTTGTATCTGCGCATTTGCATCGGAGGAGTCGAGGCATGTTTTGTCTGTGCCATCAGTGAAGATGAACTGGATGATCTGGATTTTTTTCTCCAAGTGGCCTGGAAGCGATGAGAAAGATGATCTGTTTTCAGTGGAAAGGCTTGAAATACTGGGTTTTAGGAAGAGTGGAGCAGGTTCTCCCTTAAAGGCAACCTGACATCAAAACAAAGCTTTTTTTTTTTTCGGGTTAGTTCATATCGCATAGCTCATGAGTGTCAGTTAATTGAAAGACATAATTAAATACGAGGGCCGTTCAAGTCATACCGGGACTTGTGATGAATTTTCAAGCACGGTATGGTTATGAGACGTTTAGTAAAATATTTGTATGGTGCAAACGTTTTAAAGGAGGCCGTATGACGATCCCAGCCAAGGTGACTCGGAGTGGATTGCAGTGGATTGCCTTATCCTTGAAAATCGACAGATTACTTGTCACCATCTTGAATAAGAGATGCATCTGGTTCTGGCACTCAGTGAAATCTTTCTACCTTGTTGGTATCCACGCATTAGTGAAACTCTGGGATAAGTGCATTAGTGTAGTAGGGGATTACATAAGGAAATAAAGGTAGTTTTTACTTTTATAACTATGTTATGTTCTGTTGAATTGAAAACCCTTCGTAAGTACCTGCTTCTAATTTTAGTTCGATATCAAAAACTGGATTTGAGAAGAAAAAAAATCTTTTCACTTAAAGCCGGATATTCAGTTCTGCATCATAAATTATCTAGCGAAAGAGAAAGAGAGTGACTAATTGGAAAAGGTTTGCAAATATGAAAGGAATGTAGATCTGTAGTTACTACTAGGTCCCGAGGGTTGGATCCTGTTATAGGGGCGTAATCCATGACAGGGTGGTGTGATGCGGCCCAACACAAAGCAGAGTTCCTGTTACCACCCCGAAGCAGATTCCTTCCCGAGAACAGCACACTTCTTTAAAGTGCTTTATTCCTCTTACACCACAGTGATTGCAATTTTCAACTTAGTAGCGAATAAAATGGCATGTTATTCAGCTGTTACATAGTTGTTACATAACTATGTATAATGACGTACATTTAATAATACGGGAATTCAGTGAAACAAGCGGTTCCTGTTTCCGCTTCCTTTATACGAGCTATTCATACAACGTTATTCCATCATCGTGAAGTCAAAGTTGCTCCCATGTCATTTCATCAAAGTCATTCAAACAACCCAAAACTAATTGTTCCAACATCCCTAACACTGGCGGATTAACGCCCTCACAACATTTTGACAACCAAAAAATTCCTGCCACGCTGGTCCACATCCAGACTGTGACCCGCCAGCGGAACATCCCTGGTCTAGTGACATATAAATAGACTGTAAGTGACAAAATAATATAAATAAATAAATAAAATGACACAGTGGCAGGATGTGGAGGGCCTACAGTACATATGATTATGTTGCATCCTGTTAAACAACATGCGCACCACATGGATTTAGCTGCGTACAGCTAAAGTCACTGCCTTATCTATTATTTGCTAACAGCAGATAATTGGATGAATTATCTTATTAAGAGGATTTGCTAATATTTATTTATAACCAAAAAGTATTAAAAAATACTGTAATAATGATTCAAAAATTGCACGGGTCAATATTGTGATTTCAATTTGTATGTGATTAATTGTTCTAGTACTACATAGTCTGTTTACACTTGGGCTGAGATTAGTTGGAGCGGCCAGCATGCAAGTCCCTTAAGTATGAGCCGGCGCTATAGAACTGCTAACATACTACATACGAACACATTAATATTACCCTTTCATTTAAATTACGCTACCTCTGTCACAGCTGTACTATTATATAAAAACACCACAACCTTCAAATTTGAGAATTTAACCTCACTGATATGTTTGACATTTAGTTTCTTGCTTTGAACCTTCCATTAACATCCCATTTAGATTGATTCACTCTCAGTCAATCTGAACGTCTGAATATAGCATCAGCTTTATAGCTGACCTCTGACCCCTGGAAGCATGCGGTGGCACTTTAAGAAGCCTGCCTGGCAGTCTTATTGTCATTCACAGCACCTGTTGTGTGCTGGACTTGTGTGTTTAGGCTTGAGCTCATGTGATGAAGATAACTGTCCAAGAGTAGCTCGTCTGCAACCGGCAGCAATTACTATGCGCACCGAAAATGGAATGCACATGTGGCGAGGACATGTGCTCTGTACAAACATGGCCCGAACAGTTATTCTAAGAGCTCAGGCCTAATCCCTCTACAGAGCTTTCATTTGGAAGGAAGGATATTTACGATAATGTATTAAATCTTTCCTCGTTCACAGAGAACAATAAGAGGTTTTGATGTATGCTTTTTCTCCTTCACAGAGACTGCTGATACAGATTGGGTTTATCATTATACAAGTCATGTGTGTTTTGTGTATGGATTGCTTTGTTCTCTGCCCGAAGGCTAATTGGTCAAGGGGGTTGGGGATGTAGACGTGTGACTGGACACTTTTGTCCTCAGTGAGTAGAACATACTGTCTTTGTGGTTCGATCCATTTGAAAGCCGTTACATCTGCCCCGTCGCTCATAATAGGGGCGTAGACTTAATACTGGCCATCTGTAAGCGAAGCTCGGGCAAAGACAAAGTCGCCATTATCATCTCGACTTAATTAACTCTCTGTCATTAAAGAAAAGCAAAACTTAGTAAATGAATCAAGCTGTGATTTGATTACTTGTTCGCACTTTGGCTCGTTCCATGTGACACAACAGTTTGTTATGGGAGTTGACTTGGTTGAGTGAAAAGGAGAAGGACACAGGAAAGATTCCAGACAGCAGTCGGGTAAAGGAAAAAGAGCTTGCAAATTTTATTACTTTCTTATTGCACAACACTGAAGCCACAGACATTTCGTGATATTCTGTTCATGTGACCAGAAAAAGTCACAGTTTAAAGGTCCCATAAAGTCCCTAGAGTTAATGCTCTAGCTGAAATACGCCTCAGATCATTTTGACATTTTTTTCCCACTTCTCAGATGAGTGTCTGTGTAAGTGAACTACTGCTGTGCCACACCCACCAGGGAACAACACAGCTGAGGAACAAGCTGGGGGAGGGGCTATTCTTATATGAAGTCACAATAGGGGAATCTACTGTAATTGGCTTGTACAAGCATAGAGACAAGAAATGCAATTTTTTCTGTACACACACACTGGAGACACATCTGAATGTTTAAAAATTATTAAAAAGTTTTGCATGATAGGTCGACTTTAAAGTGTGACAAGTTTTATTTTTTTCCACTTCTTAACTCATTTAAGGTGTTCATCTTGGAGCATTATTCAAGAATTACTGTATATTATCCATTAGATGAGGAATAAAACGTAATAGAAAAAAAAAGTAATAGGAAAACACTCAACGGTAATGTTAGCTTTTTTTACCATTCCAAATTTCCTCAATTCTCAGTGCTATGGAGAAATGCTTTTTTTTTTTAACTATTGAAGTAGGATTACATGATTTGATAAAAAAAATAAAAATAAAAAAACGAAAATAGAAAAGGGATTATTTTAACACTTTGGGATTGCAATTTAAAGTGTGATATGTAACTATTAAATGTCAAGCTTATTTATGTGAACTAACAGCAAATAATTGAACAATTGATCTCATTAAGAGGATGTTTTCCAACTTTTGTTTATTAACCAGGTGTTTATATTATACTTTATTGCAATAAAGTAATAATTTATTGCATTTTATTTGCACAAAAGAGCT
Organism: Clarias pachynema; assembly: GCA_030014365.1. NCBI lineage: Eukaryota > Metazoa > Chordata > Actinopteri > Siluriformes > Clariidae > Clarias > Clarias pachynema. Next base: position 13,537,902 of record JAQMYL010000012.1, on the reverse strand, counting down.
ATTGTGCAGAAATTTCAGCGTTTGTTACAAAAATATGATTGCATTTTGTTTACAAAAATTGAAAGTTACAGAAATGTAAAAAAAAATAATTGCATAAAAAAATTTGGATATGTTAAAATAATTGCACTCTGTGTATCTCTAGTTAATGCTGTTACTTCCATTTAGTGCAGAAATAAAACATGTAAATTGGTTAAATACCTTCCTATGAACACGCACTTTGTTTTATGCCATTTGTGATGTATTGCATCATTCTCTTCTTTTTTATGTGATCTTAACTATTTTCTCCACACACCCCTGTTCATTAACATTTATGGACCAGTTTAATGGAAAAACATTCGAGTGTTTAAAGGGTTTAAAGTTTCAGCAGGTATGTATTCGTCCTCCAACGCCTATACCACAAAGCGTCAGATCGTAAATAGCACTAACCTAGGCGTGACCAGAACAGAACCCTGTGGGTCACCTACACGTGGATTGTTTTACCAGCACCTGCCGTGCTGTTACACGGACATTGTGAACTATTTATCCCTTCAACAACTGAAGTAACAGTTTAGTGAAAAAAAAGCATTATTACAGAGACATTGTAATTATATGAATTATATTAATTTTCACATTTAATCATCACACCTAGCCTTGACTTTTTTTCTATAGTGAAAATGACCATGGCATCATTCACTTCCAAATGGGTTTCTCCTTCCTCGCGCAGGTGCTCTGTATATTATTACTATTTACCTCAGGCACCAGCATGATCTCAGCATGGTCCTTTGCCATGTGTTTTATTCCTCTGTCTCTGTTGCTCATAAAAACAGTAGTTAAGTCTGAGAAAAGCCTCTCTACTAAGCGCTTCTCATCCTGGTTAAACTCTGCGGAGCGCCGAAGTGTTGCCAAACCTCAGCCTCTGTCAGTATATGAGTCTTGAATTATCATCATCTCCGAGAGCAAAGCTGTAACAGCTGGAAGCTTGAGAGAGCAATTTGGATCATCTCTGTCGGAATGGACATCAAGGCCAAGCTCATTCAGCAATAGTCACTCGTTTTTTTTGTTGTTTTTTTTTTCTTTCAGGAAGCTTCTCATAGCTATTGTTCAAACTTTTTACAAAGTGTGGACTACATTCACCGCTGTGAAAAAAGACCCTTTAAACTCTTTATTATGGGTTTACCCAGTGCATCGATAGAGCGATCTGTGAAAATCCAATCCTTTTCGTCCACAGAGGGGAAATGAATTAGCACCATTCTCATGTAGCAGTCTGAACCAGTGCCAGCTCTTTATTTCAGAAAAGCAGCAACAGTTTTGATTCGTACCTCGAGTTAGCAGATTAAAATCGATTACTGAGATTTGTAACGCGAGCCGAGCATCCGGACCCGTCTCTCCTGGCCTAAAACACACATCTGAATGTTTTCCCCGTGTGAGCGCACCAGAGCTCTTGGTTAGTGGTTCATGGATGGAGTGACCACAAGGAGCCTGTAACTCGTGGGAAAGCAGAAACAAAAAGAACTTGTGGAGGATTTCACTGAAGCAAAATCATTTGGGAAGCAATCATTCAACACCAAAACGGAAAGAATAAACTGTTTTATATATATATATATTTTTTTTCCTCTGGAGCCAAGCTGTGAATGCCTGTAAATAATTCTCACACATTTTGCAGATTTTGTACCAGCTAGCGCGTCCCTACGTCGTCAGCCTGGCTGTCAGGATACCTATCTTCCCCTGAAATAGCAGTGAGAGAAAAACAATTATCACCTCCCTACGCTTCAAATTCAATAGAGGAAAGCGTGACGCACACGGGATGCTGAAACTTGCTCATTCTTTCACACAACCTCATTATCACAGAATAGTGCCGCGGACTAAAATAAGATTCTTCTACACAAATTCATTAGGAGAGTTATTTCAAGTATAAAACATGATGATGGACTCCATGATTGTTCAAAAATAAATAAGCACCCTGGCATACATGGTTATGTTGAGATTCCTCTGTTGTTTAAAAGTCAGTAGACACCAGGCTGTGCTCGTGGTTCTGTGGAGGAATCTGGTGTTTATTTCAGAGCACAGAGTCCACGGCTAATGGAAGGGTGTCTAGCTATGCTGTTCTCTAAGGACACAGACAGGGCAGTGAAGACAAATCTGACCCAGGTTGCAGGCCATGTGCACAAAAGCTGGTGGTGGGGATGATGGATGGATGTCCACCCGACCCCATTTTTAGACTTGTTTGGGTGATGGTCTGAAAGCCATAGGAATAATCAGATGTAGTAGTTGCTGTGCTGTCAGGAAAGTACCTTGGAATGTTTTATGAAGTTTAGAAAGTATCTTTAGTGAGGATCTGCGTGTTAAACGGTAGCAATCTGTCATTCATTAGTTACTCATTGTTCCACATTTTTTCCTGAGAAAAAAAAGATTGACCTTTTCTTCACCCGGGCCTGGTCAGGAAATGCCTACGCTACAGTCATCTAAAAATGTCTAAAAGTCCCAGGATTTCACAGGCCTGTGTACCTCCTTAAGGCCTTCTTTTAAAAATTTGTGGGAGGGCAGATGGAGAGGTTTTAAAGCAAAGCAACGAGCAGTCCCTCCCCAATTCCTTTTTTTTTTTTTTGCTTTTTCCATCTGGTCTTCACGTCTGAATAGGGTTCCTGTGGGTGGTCCCTGGGGCCTCTGGGCCAGAGGCTTCCTGTTGCCTTCAGGCCTGCTGCTCGCTGTCTCTCCCTGATGTACTGTGCCTTGGGGTGAAACAGATTGATGGATGCTGCATTATGCTGTGATCAATAAGCCTTTTTTGATATATCATCTCATCAATATCTATCTTCCTTGCAAACCTGTTCGCACCAGTCTGATCCACTCCAGAGAGTTTCCATGCTGCTGATTCTTTAAGGGGTGCGGTTGGTTGGTTGGACGCTGGTATCTGAATAACGGTGTTGTGTTTACACTGAGGGGGAAGGAGAGCGACACACGAAGATAGCACTCCTCTCATGATGTTTGTCTTTTAAAGAAAAAGTTTCAAGGTACTTGTACGTAAACAGCAGCTGGGTCCTTGGGGAAGGGACAATCAGTGATGCAAACAATGCCTTGTAGAGTTGTGGAATTCTGGGACAAGTGTCTCCTACCCCATGAGGAAGGTTTTTAACGGAGATGTTTGCATGGTTCTTTTTCCTAGCTGGAGTAAGAAAAGAAACCGAAGCAGCAGGCTGTCCCCTGTGGAGACATGTCGTGTAGATCTTGATCAGCATGGCATCTAAATATGCAAGGGCATGCTATTGAGATTCAAGCAGGACGGCATGTCGACAATAGCATTCCGACTAAGCCGAATTTGTTACAGATGGTCATTATATTGTAATTCCAGGAGAAAGAAACTCTATAATGGAAGTATTTGCATTTACTGTAGGAACGGGAGATATCTCAAAGTAAACCTTTACATTGGCAGTGAGATGATTATTCGTTGATAATTATTCTACTCATCATTTCCAGTGTAATCACCGAGTTTGGATTTCTCCCACAGTAATTGGACATACTGTCTGAATTAGAGGAGCCCACGTTTAGAGGCTAGCGCCGAACACGTGCCTGGTGTGGCACACGGGGGAAAACAATGCTATCTAAGTAGTGGGGTGGGCGATGACAAAGAAGCTTTGTTCCTCCAGAGGCCTCAAGGTCTCTGCTTCCTCCTGATGACTGCAGTGGTGTATAAGGGAGATTGGGTGTCTCATGAAGGTGTGAAGGTTACAGGTCACGAAGCAGCATTTTTCACATCTGTATGTCTCTGCGCCTTGAGGGCTGGAAACCATGTAGCCGTGTTTTTGACATGGTTTTACTTTCTTTCAGGGAACATTTCGTTCACATGCTCAAACCCTTACACTTTATTTCCTCCTACTTACCGATCATTTTCTCTGATGATCTGATTTGGGATTTATTAAAGCCAAATTCTGTAGGGAAAACCTGTTGTGCCAAGCAGGTAAAAGCATAAATAAGATGCAAGGAAATCATTTGGGAGAAGAAAGGGTCTTTGTAATTACAGGCAGTATATTAGACACAGGATAATTGGCTTGGGTATCACAGACACCGTGCCAGGAAAGTGAGGTTTGGGACTTTGCCTTCTACCAGGTTTCCACTATAAAACAGAGGATAGTCAGTCCAGTAATTCTAAGAAAAACGGCATTGCAGTAATCTTTTTTGGTATCACTATGATTAGTATGATCCTCAGGAAATGTTGAGATAACTTGCAGTAAATATTGGTTTACAGGTAAAGGGCAAATTGTCCTACGCTTGTATTAAAGAAGCAAAATAGAGTGTTTTTGCCTGAACTGCTGTTCCATGGTTGGTGATTTCCTCAGCTTGAGATGTAGAAGAAAGCTGCTTTGAAACCGATTGTTCCTTTCATAGAAAATGTCTATACAGTAGTTGCTGCTTGTTTTTCTTGAAACAAAAAGAAAACTTTCAGTTGCGATACAGAAATAGATTTAGATTCCTAACAGTTTAGTCAGAAGCGATAAGAGCAAGAAAAACTCCCTGATGCAAGATGAGGAAGAAACTGAGAGGAACCAGAGTCAAAAGGGAACTCATGCTCTTCAGAGTGACACTGGCTTATGAATCCTTACAGTACACAGTAAGGAACATTAGGGTAGTAAATCTTCCTGACTAATTGTGCTGAAATCCGTTCGGTATGAACAAATGGTCTTGCTGATAATCGCAGCAGTTTACGGGTACAAACAGTATCCATGTGAGAATATTCACAGAAGTAAGGATGAATCATGGGCGTGAACTGTTTTTGGGAAGAGCAAATCGACAGCAGGAGCTGGAACTGGGGATCGACCTTTTGAGCTGAAATAGAGGAAGCATAAAGGTACTGTACAGTATTTGTTGACTTACAGGTTAAGTAGGGAAAAAACAACACTAGATGAAAGTCCTGTACACAAGTATACCCTTCATGAAGAAAGCAGGCTGTTTTCAGCCTCTCTGTCTGATTCCTCTTGATAGTACACTACACGGTTGGCTACCCTATACGTCCCAAACGGGACGTGTTAGAAGTGTGTAAGGAACGCGCGTTCCTCGGGTTCCTCGGGCTCGGTTTCCATGCACCCAGGCTGTGGTCAGAGCTACCTTAACCCTGTCACTCAGAGTCTGCTCTGAACAGCAGTGCGATTGTGTTCCCGTTCTCTTTTAATGCACACGATATGCTTTAGAGGTGACTAGCTTAGTGTTCTCGACCCAGCGTGTTGCATCTGACACAGCGCAGAGCAGCTAGAGGACGAGTTCCTTCACATCTGATCGGAGGCCAGTTTAGTGGTTTCTCTCCTAATTGTAAAGGTTACGTAGTGGAGAAGGAAAGCTGGTCTTCGATTAGAACAAAAAGGTCCTTCTGTTCTGAGAGAGGAAAAAGCGAGCAAATATTCCCACCAAGGTTTAAAAGGCCCATACAAATGCAGCACAGCAGAAATTAAGATCAGGCCATCCAGTGTGCAGGAGTATTACATTTCTGAGTAACTTGTACAAAAGATGCTTGTTTTAAAGAATGAAGGGTGTAAGTTTGACAAGGTCCATATCTACTGAAATCTTGAAGTAATTAAACAGTTTAGGATAAATCATGCTTTTTTCTGTGATGACTTTATTTTCATCAGAGACATAACAACAGTTCTTTCTACAACAAGGTTATGTTGCCATAGTATCACAATACCACAATACAATAGTATCACGATACCATGATAGGATATTATCACGATACAATAGTATCATGATACTACGATACGATATTATCACAAGACCACGATATAATATTATCATGATACGATATTATCACGATACCGCGATACGATATTTGCACGATACCACGATACGATATTATCACAATGTCACAATACAATATTATCACATTACCACGATATATTATCATGATACCAGTCAATTCAAACTGTATTGCAATTCATGATTTTATAAATAGTATATATATTTAGATTTTGTTACAATGCTAAACAAAGTTAGCAAATAATTTGCTCGTAACATGCCGGATGCTGTGCTGCCTGCCAATGCATGAATAGTTTAGAGCACGCCACCAATAGGATTATAGAAGAACTGCTCATTTTTTCCACCTCAAATGCAAACACAAGTTTTTAACAACAGTCTTTGAAGTCTAAGAATCATGCTGCATCATTGAATCGATTTCCAGGTTCAAACCCCAGCATACAGTATATATATATCTGTATAATGTAACAAAAATATAAATTGCTCTGGTTAAGGGCGTCTGCCAAATGCTGTAATAGTAAATGTAAAATATGCATGCACAAGTTTCCAATCTTTTGAACAGAACCCGAATGTTAATAACACTGCCTCTCGTACATACAGTGCCTACTAATGAGCGCAAACTTTAGTTCAAGCCAGTTTTCAGGATATTGCTTTCAGCTGTTAACCTAGCAGCTCTATAGAAATTTGGATTGAATTTTTAAACATCCTTAATGAGCAGTTCAGAGACGCTGTGGGCAAGAGCAAAAACTCCCTCGGACAGCCATCATCACCACGATTTTAATGCAGGTCTGCTGAGGTGCCATGGAAAGCTGAACAGATCCAATCATCAGTCAAGTCCACACTATGAGTAATTAGTGTGAAGGGCAGTTGTGAAGGGAGCGGAGCCTGCTGGCTGACCTGACCACGATAAGGGCTGCACTCATTAAACCAGGCGAGATAAACACCGCTTTATTTTTACCTAGTGCTAAAAAGATCAGCACCTCACCTACAGGCACAGTTGTTCATTTTAACGTCATCACACACGCATTCCTGCCTGCCTGTTAAACGAGCCTCTTATCTCTATCTCCAAAGGAAGTAAATGGAGAGGGTGTGAGCACTGAGCTACCTCCTCTTATTGCTCTGTCTATATAGCATATGCATTAGTAAACAGCTCTAAAGCAGGTGCTTTCAAATGCCATTAGAGTGAGCTATGTGTCAGAGTGAGGATCAACATCTGGAAGGTCGATTTCCCCGTTCCAGGCGCTGATGTGGGTGGAGAACACGGCCGGGTGTCTTAATCATGCTCGGAACAATCGCAGATCCTGCGTGACAGATCAGGCTGCGAGGCGTTCGGGCTCGGCCTAATGAATGAACGATTATGTTTTCACACACAGGCAGGTGGCCTTCCGACAAACCCACTCAGACATCAGAGCTCAGGGGCCTCCTGGGTCTTCCAGGAGCAAGACCTTGCACTTAACACCCACTGATACATTCAGGAACAACAAGCACATGTTAGACCAAACATAACACTGCTGCCAGACCAATTACGCACCAAGAATGCACACTGTACAGCGTGTGGTGTGAGTGATTGCTGATGAGAGCTCAAGCTAAGGTCCTGCAGTAACCTTGAACATGTGTTACAGGACACACACCTCCTCATTTCCCTTTCTCCATGTATAAACATTTTGGTTGTGGGATTTTATTTCCTTCTGCTGTAGAATTAAGACAAAAAACAGTTTGTTGATATCCTGCAGTTTATTTTCAGCGACTGTGGAGTTCAAATCAGCTGATTTGTTTAGGTCACACAGAGAGAAAGCAGGGTGTGGGAAAAGTAGACTGTAGGGAGGGTGTGGAGTCACAGGAGATGCTCTCCATTACGGGATGTTCCTAAACATATTCATTCACATTCCCATTCAACCAGACAGTTCCCATAGCAAAGCCGGTGTTTTTTAATGACATGTATTCTTTGAGGCAGTATGACTAATTGTAGCAGCTTCAAAGATCAGAATATGGAGGACTTCTAGAGTGTACCAGAAGGTAAGGAATAAAACCTGACAGGGCATGCTGTTACAGGAAAGTAATCAAAAACAGGTGGAGGATTATACAGCCCAGTGTGGCACATAAGCTGACACTGTTAGCTAAGTTAATAAAAAAAAAACTTTGAACCATTTTATCGGATTTAGTCAGTGCTTTCTGACCAATCAGATTTAATAATACAATAGCAGAATGGTTTAATAATTCTGTTGTCAGTCTTTCTGGGGTTTTTTGAAGACATTTCTTCAATGTTTGTTCAATATTGTTACCATTAGGAACATTTGCAAATATATTCTCTGTAATCTGTGTAAAAAAAAATTTGGAGATTTTTTTTTTTTCATAAAATTTCATGAAAAAATGTTCTTGTGCTGATTTATGTATCACCATGACCGATCACGTTGGATATAACCATTTCTGTGCCGAATACACAAGCTTCTGCAACGGAAACGCATTTTTATGGCATTGTATTATCAAAAGTTAAGGTAAGGCATTGGACTATAGTCCCAGGTTCAAACCACACAACCATCAAGTTGCCACTGTTGGGCCCTTGAGTGAGGCCCTTAACCCTCAACAAGATAAAAATGTAAGTCGCTCTGGATAATCTAAATGTAAAAGTTGCATGTTAAAAAGCCTCCGGTCTGCATTTTTCTCCAAATTAGTCTCAAAACGACTCGCTCCACACACTTACACCAGTCCCAAAAACACCACATTTGCTTATTATTCTTGAACTTATTTATTCTTTGGAGGCCTATAATCCTACAGGTGATTCACTCTGAACTATTCACACACTTCCATCCCAGATGTAGGAGAGAATTATTTGAAATTATTATAGAAATAGTAATAATGGCGGACGACAGAGATACATGCTGCTTAGTAAAAAGTGAGCTTTTTGTTATATTTAATTTTAGGTTAAATGTTAAACTCTGGTATTTGAAGTTAGTTTGTATGGTATAAATGCTCCTCTTGGACTTTAAGCGAGAAAACCTTATATAAGGAACACTTATGTTATAATTACTCATGTTCAGTTCAGTTGGAAAGCTGTTGAAAAAGGTTACGGTATAAAACTTTTGAGTTATGACAACTTCAAATTGTTCAAATTGTAACAAAATCAGAAAAAATGTAATCGATTAAAGATATTTATATAATCATGATATTTATATACTCACATAATTAATTGAATCGGCACCTAAATATTGTCATAATATCGAATAATACTGAATATTTAATCATGTTTCTGTAAGCTGTATTTATTTATTTAGAGAATACTAGTATAGCATGTATAGGAAGGGTCTGAGCTTTGAAGACAGGGCAAGACTGTGTACAGGCCACAGAGGAAACCCCGTTCCCATTGTGGCAGAGGCTGAATGTCAGCAAATACCTCGTCCATGTTCTCTCCGCTTCTGGACACATGCAGTTAAAGGTCATACCCTGTACAAGCGGACAAATTGGCAGTGGGCTGATTTTCATGTTGTCCGCGGTGGCCACACAGATTTCGATCTTTTGTAAAAGCACTACCACTTCTAATTGAATCTCTGTGCGCATGGGCTCGGCCAATGTGTTTTTAATTGCGCCAATGTGTTCCTCATTTGCAGTTGTGTACACCGCACCGTTATACCCTCAAACTCAGTATTGGCTATTTTTGTGTTCGTATATAAAGCATGTTTTTGAAGAAATACCATATTATTAACAGATCATAACACGTTTCCACTAACTGCACTGCAGGACACAGCATTAATCTGATGGGAACGGGGCCACATGTTGGAATTTTCAGTAATAAACATGCAAGCAATTTCCCAGAAACTGATTTTCAAACCTTTATTTTTTTTGCTGTTAAAAAAATAAATAAACATATTTTCAAAATATGTTGCTTAAACGATTGTTACAGGTTTCATATTTCTTTTATCTTATGTTAGAACTGGAGAAGAAGAAGAAAAGTTTTGATTTTAAATGAAGGAACTGAACTAATATTTAAGATTATATGACAGAGGAGAAACCTTGTAACAATTAATAACAATATGCAATAAGATAGGATATTTTGTAAGTGAAGAATAAAACACAACAGGGCATGTTGTTATGGGAAAATAATCAACGATAGAACAGTGACAGTGCTGAAGTGTTTTATTCCTCGTATATCACGGCAACATGTCAGCGCTTACAGTGGTAAAGATTTATTACAAAATGACGTGTCAGACTCTGTATCTGTTTATAATGACATTTTAACTTTGTGGAATGTCAGCAAACAACAAGGAGGTGTAGTGTTTAGCGCTGTCACCTCACACCTTCAGGGTTGGGGGTTCGGATCTCGCCCCTGGTCTGTGTGCTTAGGTTATTCCAGTTTCCCCTACAGCAGTGTAAGATGATTGGTCTTTCCAAAATGTGCCTGTAGTGTATGATCGGGTGTCTGGAATGAGTTTGCACCCCGTCAGACTCGTGCCTCAAGTATCCTGGAATAGGTTCCAGGCGCTACACAGGATAAGCGGTATAGACAATGGATGGACGGATGGTTTGTCAACACGTTGGTTACTGTCTTCACTATAAATAGTCATTGCTTTACCAGTCTTTTTCCCCTCTCCTAATCAATAAGTTAAGACAACAATGGTTTACTGAGAACCGACAAAGCATACACAAGCTTCTGTTCTAACAGCTTTACTAGAACAGCTGTCCTTCATGTCTTAAAATAACAACCCACTGTTGTAGTTGTTGTAGTTGTTGTTGTCACTTAATTATCTAATTTAATATGTATTGTTTCATAGTTTTGTTTAAATTTACAAGATTGTTCGGGACTGTAGAAAAATAAATCCAAACTTGTATCTAAACTTTAGACTGGAACTGTGCGTGGGTGTGTCTTACAGTCTGACACAACTTATGACTCAGGAAATGAGTTTATTTAAGATATTCGTTCATAACACAGATGTTCATGGTTATTAGTTTGTCTTCATTTGCTATGATCACTTTGTTGCCAAGTCATATTTACACACCTGTATAAGGCATCTACTGTTACCATTAAGAAATGTCTTCCTGTGTTCTGCACAGAACTTTGTAGTAGTGTTATAAACACCGGTACAGCACCCGGCTATAAATACCACATTATGAGTGTAAATCATGTTGACTTTGGGAGAACGTAAAGACACGGTTTACAGCAAGCTAACATTTGTCCTCGTCTAGTGGAATTTATGACCCTGGGATGGCAGACTTCTTATTTGCCTCGTCTTTGTGCTGCTACTATTTATTTCGGTGTATTCCAAACTGAAAAGTTTTCTTTTGGGAAACGCCCTCGTATTTTCTCTGCGAAAGCATATCTCGGAATCTGTACTCGATGCATTCGCGTTTAGAAAGATCTTTATCTGAGAGGTTCAGCAGAATCCTTGGGCAAATTAAATAGAAATGCACTTTAGTAAGAGTTAGCTTTCTTACGAGCTAGATCTGTTCCTTCGACATAAATCATGCCTGGGGTTTTTGCAATATTGCTTTGTTTTTGCTGCTTGGTGAGAGTTCCCAGCCTGTTTCCTTTAGCTTGGCAGCACCGTTCCTGCTAAACGCCAAAGAAAAGGTTTGTCATGGATGTCCCATGCAGTAACACCGATTTCTCCTTTCTCAGTGGGACTGAGCTGCTTTTTTTGTGTGGGTGCAGTGCTCTTAACTGTATGCTGAGCCTGAGCTTAACTCTGGACTTCCACATGAAAAGCAGGCAGGAAGCTGCTATTTAAGACCACGCTGGAGTAAATACAGAAACGACTCGTAAACATAATGGGCCGAATTCAAAGGGCGTGTGCTATAGAAGGAAAGTGTGTGTTTTCAGTCATACCCGAGCGCACAGAGAACATTTCTCAAAGTGTTTTAACTACACCCCGGTTTATACTGGTCTTACAGCAGACCAGAAGCTAGGGAAGAGATTGATGGAGCTTTGGAAATCTTTCACTTTATTCTATGATTTATATTAAGTATTGTTCTCCAGTATAAACTTAGCTGTAATAAAACATGGCCAGTTCTTATGCAATCACCGAATTTGGCAGAGGATCGCAGTGCGCTTCATTCTGGCTCAGAGATGCCCTGGGTGGAGCTGTAAGCACAATCAGAAGCCCAGTCTTTCCAGTTAAGCAGCAGTCAGGTCATACTGGGGAAAGTCCCAGTTTAGGATTGTGGGAATGGATCTGTCTGGATCCAGCTGTGAGATTGAGACAATAAAATCAAGAACACTAGCGTTTACGAGAAACTCAAAGACCAGAGCTGTTTTTAGACGGAGGAAGTAGTGGTCACTGCTTTGTATAAGTAGGTGTTAGCTAAGATTATACCCTAGGGCAACAATATAGAGGCAAGTGGGTTCATCTGATTTATGCCCTCGTGTCTGGATTCAGTGTCCACATGAAAATAATAAAACATGTTCTGCAAACAGGATTCGTATGGGTTTGCTGGTTTCGGTCCATGTTTTCTTCAAGGTTACATAAACCAGACAATTGTGTGGCAATTCCTTATACAAACGAACACTCTTGTTTTCTCTTCTCAGCTTACCGTCATGTCGAAATCCTGTGATCTCACCATTTGGAGCAAATCAGAAAACTAGCTAAAAAAAGCCATGTCATTTTTATAAGCTCTCAGATTACATATTGTAGAGAACCCCACACTGAGCGAGCTGTTCTGCTCTGTTTTCACAACTAATCCTGCATAGATTTTCATGGATTTCATTTTAGATTCAATCACGTGGAATGTAATCTCAGAAGGAGAACGTACTACTCTGCCCTATTATTGCCTATCGCTATGCTAAAAGATACAGTACGCTTAAGCATACTTCTACTCAGGGTCACCAGTCGTGTCTCACAAGTCACACAAATGTACCTGAAACACGTCAAAATATTCCGGGTTTTGGAAAAACCAGTCTTTAGTGTAGTCGTTGAGTGGGAATTTCTGATTTGCTGAACCTGTAGAATGATTTTTTCTTTGTCCTCATCTGGTACATTGTCCGTTTGAGAAATGGTTATGGAAATGGTTAAATACACTGTCTGGATTTAGACTTTTCAGTTGTTTGCCATAGCCTATGATATGACGTCATTCTTAATTTAATTTAAACTAACCGAAAAAGCCCCAACTAACCCCCCCCCGCCCCCCCAACTAGCTTGATTTGGCATTAAAGCACAACCTTGGCAGCACAACCTTGGATGTTGATCAGCTCTTGTCTCATGAATATACTTCAACTTGATCATGGATACACTGCATTCTCTTTCCCATGTGAGCAAAAAAACAAAAAGGCATTCACATATCTTCATAGAGTGAAACAACAACAGTCACTGAACCAGAAATTTCAGTTAAAGAACAGGATTGTTTTCATTTTATCAGTTTATTTTATCAGTTTAGTGTTCGGCTGCCAATTCCAAGCCGGCTCTTGTCAGTTCCAGTGAAATCACACACAGCCCATGATGACTGAGACTTGTCGGGACTGGTTGTGCCCTATTTTCTTCCAATGAGAGCCTTTAAGAAGTAAACTGTAAAATATAGTTTGTGCATTTGGCGGTAAAGGCGCAGTGACTGCATTACACACTGTGTATAAATCCAGCAGTAAAAGTTAATGACACCACTGTACAGTTGGGATCTCGGCATGACGCCAAATAAATCATAAGTCGTATTCCGCATCATAAATGATTGAAGTCAATGTATGCATTTGTAATTTGACTGTATCTTAATTCATCTTGTATCTCCGTAGGTGTGCTGTCTCTGCCGGCTTATTTCAGCCCTTACACTGAGGGTCAGCAGGGTGGTGGAATGGAGAGCAGAGAGGACGCTTATGCCCAGCTCGAGCTGCGCACCCTGGAGCAGTCTTTACTGGCCACCTGTGTAGGCAGCATATCTGAACTGAGTGAGTTTTACACCCTGTATAGTTGTGGAACGGTAACAAAACTGTCATGGCTTAGGTCATCGCAACAAAACAGTCATTTCCACCTACAGTAGACACTCCTTTGTATTGGATATCACACATTAATTCAGTTTGTCATGTTATGGAGAAAATCACTCTCTAACACTTTATCAGTTCCTGTGGTTATTAGACGATAAGCCTTTAATAGAACCTGTGCTGATCGCATGTGCGTGCCCGAGTGGCGCCTCCATGCATTTGCTCTATCAGCCGAAGATCACCAGAAACCCACCGTAGCCATGTGTAGCTGGAGCTCTCGGGGGGGAGGGGTGCACTCTCACATCAGTCATAGCGGCACTAGCCAATCGGGTGTGTCTGAGCTTACATGGCATTTGCAGCAGCAAGGAAGGAAGCTCGTGTTTCAGACCAAGCAGGGAGCCGTACTCGTCAAATTCTCATTTCATTTTGAGTTGGAATTTATTATAGAAAAAAAGCTTTGACCTGAAGAAAGTCCTATAGACTCAAAATGTACGTAATTGTCAAGGTTTTATAATTATTGGTTGCTTATAACTGAATTTTTTATTAAAGTTACAAACGATGGTGAGCCAAAATCAATGTTTGCAGGAATCGGTATCAGCCTAGACAAGTTGCGATCGTTGCGTCTCAGTTGGAAGCAATGTCTTAGTTCATATCATTTATTTGAATTATATCTGACACTGTTATAGAAAATGAATCAACATAACTCTGACCAATCAGAGCTGAGAATTCAACATCTGTTGTGTCAATCTGAAATAACAAAGGTCTCATTCAGTCCATCAGTCCATCCATTTCCGCTATTGTATTTCCCAGAATGCTCGTCTCTATGTGCATTTCCACACCAGTCCTCCTTTGTCTCACCTCTTCCTTCTGTCACTCCGATGTTCCTTTGCAATTCCCGGCTCTCCTGACAGCAGGACACTGGCACACTGTCTACACACTGTCTAAAAAACATCATTACCATACAATAAGCATTCGGACCATCATGGTCGAATCGATCATGTTTATTCATGTCCACACCCTCTGTGCGTCATAGCTTTGGGTTAATAATGTAAGCTAATAACGTTCAGCCTTGACTCATCCAAAGCAACAGTGAGCTCATGCTGGAGCGGTTACCCGCCAGGATTTGTAGTGAGGTGAACGTGGGAAAAGTGATAGCGTTAGCGATATTTATCTTTCCAGGCAGATTACCCCATTATTCCTCCCTCCTGGTAAACACTCCTCATGTCAGTCCCTTAGGAGGAGGACAGAGATGTGTTTACTCTCTAAACATCAAGCTGGGTGAGATAAAAGAGAGAAAGAGAGAGACATGGGGGATGTTAGGATGTGTGTGAATGAAGAATCTCCCCGTGAGATCAGTTTCAACTAGCAAACACTGGTTAGGTTTGTGGAGCCCGAGGAAAGTGTTAGATTAGTGTGACAGGACATCCTGAGTGCTGCTGAGATGGATATAAGGTAGAGAAGTGGAGGTCATCTTATCTGTCTTGACATCCTTAGGGCTAGATGTGTGTGCATACCTCTGTGTGTGTGTGTGTGTGTGTGTGTGTGTGTGTGTGTGTGTGTGTGTGTGTAGACACAGAAATGGTGTATTTAATGGGCTTATTCTGTGTTATGGCTCATGCTGTTCTTAATAGTAACAGCTTATGTTAATGATCTATTAATATTTAGCGTTTTGTAGAATAGAATTCTACGCTGCGGAATGTAGAAAATCAATCACAAAACAAAAACATTGAATTAGAAGGTGTGTCCGAACTTTTGACTTTTGAAAACATGACCTTCTCCCAGTGGATTAGGACTTTGTCTGATGCGCAGGTATTTTTTTCATTCGCCTGTCTTACCTGTCTGTGGTTATTTATTTAGCGTACCACAGGAAGAGGCTCAAAGCTCACTGA
>JAQMYL010000012.1:13508848-13522301 GCA_030014365.1 Clarias pachynema | reverse complement strand
CCGTAAGTAAGAAAGTGTGTGATACCTGTACAGAGCTGTTGCTGTACTGAATAGTGAGATTCTCCTGAAATCTCAGCAGTGTCACAGTGGGCGGGGCTTCTGGAGACAGCCGGATCTGATAGAACAGGAGAGACGCTGCAAGGTGAAAAGCCACCAAAACAGACACATACAGTAATTACTCTGATTGTTGATTTCTAACCCAGATTTAGACATTTTTAACCCAGAGTTAGAGATTTTTAACCCTAACCCCTAACCTAGCATAATAAAGTGTGTGTGTGTGTGTAGACACAGAAATGGTGTATTTAATGGACTTATTCTGTGTTATGGCTTATTCTGTTCTTAATAGTAACACCATATGTTAATTATCTATTAATATTTAGTGTTTTGTAGAATAAAATTCTACGCTCCGGAATGAAGAAAATCAATCACAAAGCAAAAACATTCAATTAGAAGGTGTGTCCGAACTTTTGACTTTTTAAAACATGACCTTCTCCCAGTGGATTAGGACTTTGTCTGATGCGCAGGTATTTTTTTTCATTCGCCTGTCTTACCTGTCTGTGGTTATTTATTTAGCGTACCACAGGAAGAGGCTCAAAGCTCACTGATGTTAGGGCTCTATTTCCTCCCGCACGCATGTGGACACTCTGCTGTTTGTACCTGTGCACAAGAGCGCATTCATCTGAGCCAACAGTACAGGAGAGTCTGTAAGTCTGAGTGAAAGGGCTTCTTGTGAGGGCTTAAAAAGGTTGCTGGAGTACACTGGCACCATCTCGCTACACACACACACACACACACACACACACACGCTCCGGGCAGTACTGGCAGCATTGGG
Organism: Clarias pachynema; assembly: GCA_030014365.1. Lineage (NCBI taxonomy): Eukaryota > Metazoa > Chordata > Actinopteri > Siluriformes > Clariidae > Clarias > Clarias pachynema. The sequence continues at coordinate 13,521,469 of JAQMYL010000012.1, read as the reverse complement.
TGTAGGCAGTGGCAGACAGTGAAGTAACTGTAGAGTCCTGGCCACCCTAGTGGCAAACAGGGGACACACAGGAATCCAGAGCAAGCTCTTGCAGTTTTGCTGCACAGAACAACCACATAACTAAAAGCTGAGATTATGTTTATGTTTATTTTTACCTTATATTACAGTGATGTCAATTTAAAAATGATTTAATAGGAATTTTATGATACTTGAAAGAAACATGGTTAGCTGCCTCCAGCTCCAGGGTCGAGGGTTCGAGTCCTGGCTTGGGTTTGTGTTGCATGTTCTCCCCATGCTTGGTGGGTTTCTTCACATAACCGTCTGTAATGTGTGAATGAGAGTTGGCGTGTGTGTGTCCTGCAGTGGATCAGTTCTCCAACCAGGTTGTATCCATGTAGTGCCCCCAGTCTCCTGGGATGTGCTCCAGACCTCCCACAATCCTGTACAAGATAATCTGTATGGAGAATGAGTGAGAGAGTGAAAAAATATGTCCCCTACATCAAGGGCAAATAAGAGTCATTAAAAGGAAATAGACTTCCGGATAAGCAGTTGCTTTGTGACCAAAAAAAAAATTCAAGTAGAGACAATTCTAGTCACTGTCAACATCTGGCACCATTATGTGCCACACTACTGAAATAGTAATACTTTGGTGTTTGTGAGACAGCTGGGACGGGAAATGCCTCACATTTCAACTGGTATTACGTCTGAGCCAAAGAATCGATCTAATATGGTCAAGCTAAGGAACAGCAGGCCCGGCACAGCATCCCTATTGCTTCTGAATTCCCCTGGGAGCCCTTCAGGCACATGGTAGGACACAAAGAATCTCCTTCATCTACAAGTGCGGTCCTCAGCTCCTAATTGAGGGTCCCACCCTCTCCCAACCCACACACTCGGGTCAGAAATTAGGCACAGGATAATCACCTCAAACGATTGTTACCCGTCCTCACAAACGGACCAGCCGGCCCACGGCGTCTGTCCTCCTGGGTTGTAGCCTAACGCTCACTAATTGCTTCTTTTGTTGCTCTGTTTTTTTGTTTCTTGATCTATAAAATGCTTTTCATGGTCCATCTGTGGTTCCTTAACCAGGTCGTGATTTACTACACATAAGCTTTACTGTCTCATAGGGCTCGAACACTCGTCCTCTGTCCTAATGAGCACTAAGGAGCGAGCCGTAAAAAAATAAAGTTTCCATTTGAATTTTTCCGAATGCTAATGCAGGAATGTGAATGTGTACTAAAACGGTATTCAGGGTAAGGAGAGGAAATTAACCATGGGTGTGTGTATTTGGCCCTGAAATTCAATGGAATTTCAAAATTATGGAAGCTAATACCTCTATTTTGCATATGCACTCGTCTGCTGCGTTGATTGTGTAGCTGAATATGAAGTAGCTTTGTAGCATTAATGTGGAAGTAGAGGAGTTCAGCATCAGGCCTGCGGTCTTAGGTTTCATGTTATGCTTATTGAATCATTTCTGATTAGATTTAGTGGGTAATTTTACATACCTAACCTATTCCACTTGATGTAATCGCGTTTTGCTAATCAGTGTGGTTGGACATGACACAACTGGATGGATGAATTCATAACCTTATTTGGGTTTGTTCCTTTTTATCTAATCACTGTGTCCTGGCACTTGTTCAATTCTGAAGGACCATTCCATACTTAGTCAGTCAGATAAAGAGCTGTGGTGCATCCGGTTGTTATTTGGTAATCATTATTTATCAGGTAAAAACAGACAGGCTTTAAAAACTAAAGTCAGCCACATGGATAAAAGCCAAAATAATAATAATAATACTAATAATAATAATAATAATAATAATGGCAGCACATTGGCTCAGTGGTTAGCACTGTCACCCTGCACCTCCAGGTCCTGGGTTTACTCCCCATGTCGGGTCTGTGTGCACAGGGTTTGCATGTTCTCCCCATGTTGGGGGGGGGGGGTTCCTCCGGGTTCTCGGGTTTCCTCCCACAGTCCCTTCAGACATGCAGATTAGGCTAATTGGTGTGGAATGTGTGTGTGAATTGACATGTGAATGTTGTACAAGGTTGTACAAAATTGGAATAAAAACACTGGACTCTACTGGACTCCCGACAAAAGTTCCTAGATGGATGTATGGAATATTAATAATAATAATAATAATAATAATAATAATAATATTGAACACTTTGTCAGTACCTTTTAATTGCATGATTATAATGTACATATAAAGTATACTATTTAATATACTCTCCATGTATAAACTGTACGTTTACTTTGTGCTGAATTGGAACAAAACAGTACTTGGAAGTATATATATATATATATATATGTATGTATGTATTTGAGTTGATTCAGAATAATGTTTAAATATGCCATTAAGTACACAATCCGTATACATATTACTTCAAGTGTTGACTTTTAAATTACAAACTCTAGTTAAGTCTGTGTACCGTCTGTAAAATTACAAATCGAAGTAACCCCAAATATATACATGTGTACCGTGCCAGTCAAAAGTTTGGACACCAGTTTGGATTTAATTTCTCCATTCTGGAACAAGACTGGATTTTTTTCAAAACTATGAAATAACACATGTGGCATTAGGTACAACAACAACAGCAACAGTCAGATGTTATTTTAAGACACGGGGGTCAGCTGTTCTGGATCAGTTCTTGCAAGAACAGTATTGCCAAGTGCAAAACCCATCAAGCACCATGATGCAAGCAAGACCAAAACCTACCTCTGCTGCAGAGAAGAAGTTCATTTAGAATTTCCAGCCTCAAAACATCACCAATTAACAACCAGAACCCCCGATTAGAGCTGTAATGAGGTCTTTACAGAACAAAAGTGGCAGACACATCTCAATATCAACGGTTCAAAGGAGATTCTTGCATATTTTGGATGCCTTCAGCAGTGTTTTACAATGTAGAAAGACATAAAAATCAGGAAAGACCATGAAGTTAGAAGGTGTATCCAAACTTTTGACTGGTAGTTTATTTTATCCAATAAAATAATTAAATAAAATATATATGATATATTTCAAACCTTACTTCACTCGGCATCTCCATAAAGCTAGTCAGCAGACAGATGCATGTAGCCGTCTCTACAATCTCCAGGTAGACAGCTGCGTTGACTTTGCACTTGATAAAACACACTGGACCAAACACTAGCAGATGATGCCGCATGCTTCAAATGAATCTCAGGATATATCAGGTTATAATGTTACTAGTACACATGGAATGTTTAAAGAATACATCTTCCTCACCCCGACTCATACAGAGATGACATATCCATGGGAATAGATTGTAATTACTGCACGTATCCTCTGGCAACATTACTTAACTGACATATGTCTGGAATCCTATACCATCCCAAAAGTATTTCAGACGAGCTATGAGATGAGAGGCTGTCACATCTTTCTGAAAGCTTCTCATGTAATTATATAGGACACCATAATTAAATCTGGAACTAACACCTAAAAGTAAAATAATACTTTACTTGCCTTCTTGAGGGTACTTAAAATGCTTGTAAAATGCTTATTTTAAAAAAAGTAGCATATTTTCTCCAAATATTTTCATGCTAGTATGTTAAAGTAACTGTAAATATACAGTATTGTACATATAAGTAAACTCGAATAAACCTGAGTCAGTCTTGTGTTTGCTTTTTCAGCATATTATTTATGAATTTTGTAGTTTTTGACCGTATTCTGTTCCCTCCGATCAGGTGATCTGGTGTCACGGGCCATGCACCACATGCAGCGCCTGGGCTCGGTGCGGGTCGGGGTCAGTCCGGCTCGCCATGTCCGCCAACAGCCCGTCTCCTGGTCTCCAGACGCCTTGCACACACTCTACTACTTCCTGCGCTGCCCTCAGATGGAGTCCATGGAGAATCCCAACCTGGAGCCACCCCGAATGGCACTGAGCAAAGAGAGGTAGGCCTCAGAACACCCTTTTCCCCCTTAGGCTACATTAATTAACACCTGATGGCCCTGCTCATATACATGTGAAAGTGGAAGAAACCACGTAGCCTGAAGGGAGGATTAGATGTGGTAATATTATGGCGAAGCTGTGAACTTCTCCTTAATTTCCCATCTCAATGCCTTTGTTGTGGGACTTTGTTCAGTTAGGAGTTTAATAGGGTTCTCTCTGAGGTGGTTTATTTTAACACCCGGGTGAAATGTACACTTGCATCATCTTCAGTAAGGCAACGTTAACACATTGCTAGTGTTTATAATGTTTTGTGATCATGATTTTAGGTAAAAGTTTGTTGTGAATGACTAAAGCCCCGCCTACACCATATCTCATAGACTGACGTATGGCAACATACAGTAGGAAGAACATTCTATCTAAACTCTAAACATTTAAGTTGAAAACATTAAATGCACGATTAGGCATGCATTACTTCCAAGTCCATTCATTTTATGTGAAACACATCTATTGTGCACCGACAAACACGATTTTGTTTCATATAGACGCATATAGCTCCTCCTACAATGCCTCCTATTGGTTGAAACATTTTCAAGATGTTCCAAGAGTTTTTAACATACGATGGAGTGAACCCAGCACTTGTTGGTGCATGTTTTCTGTCACCACATTGTGCTTGTTTAAATAGACACAAAGAACAGTTTTAAACCCAACAAATATTTAATGCAGTAAGAATAATGCTGTAAGAAAAAAAGAGCCGCAGAGAGCGGTGAAAGCAGGTTAACTCAACAAAGCCCTTCACATAGATTCTTTAGACAGGAGTTCTAGGATTTTTACAGGAATTAACAATAGGATCAAGACGTTACTGTCAGACCTAAAAGAAGACCTTACACCAGACTGTCTTCTCTGCTCTTTTCCTTAAGCGATGAAGCAAAAGGGTTTCATCCCTGAACACAATGATAGAGCTCTTCCTAAAAAAAGGCTGAGATTAACCTGTCAGCAGCAGCTTAACGAGCTGCACCAACTTAATGACCACAGATTACTGCAATAGGCAGAATCCAGGTGGTGCACATTTCTTGTCACTTGTACCTTAAACATAAACCCTTACTCTGATTGTAAACCTTTTGCATCAAATCCAAAACGTAACAGCAAAGCTGCCTGCTCACACTCACGCCAGGTGCATGTGCTCAAGAGCAACGGCCACATGATGCTTCGATAGTCTCGGTGATGACTGTTAAGTCTTGCATGCTGTTTGTTAATGACTATCAGAGACTGTACACATACACATATAAGTAGGATAACTGAGCTTAAGCCAGGGTGTAAGGCGTTATCTATCTGCAGCTGACCTCGACAAACTTGAGCGGAAAATAACAAAGGTGCAGCGGCAGCGCACTTCAAAGAGCTCAACATCTTCAAGATAACAGCACCACCCTCATCAGCTCAGAGCTGCAGTGTGTGTGTGTGTGTGTGTGTGTGTGGTAGAGGAATGAAAGCCCTGGCAGTACCTCAACTCGGGCCTGGCTCCTTACTCCCAGATTCCCCAGCGTGCTTCTGGTGCTATTAAAAAAGATATTAAAGCTTTGTTTGAAACCCAACCCGTGTCTCTGTGGCACGCTGTGTGGTCCTGACACAGCTCAGTAATTGTAACGCCACTGTTCAGGGTCTTCCTATCATAAGCTGGGGTTACCGTGACACATGGATGTTTTACAACAGCCCAAGGCATGTCTGTTATGGAGAGGAGGGAGAGTGGGGAAAAAAAGGCAGACAGAAAGGGGGCAGAGGGGTGAAGAGGAGCTCTTGGTGCTAAGCGACGGTGGATGAATGAGAGGCTGAAATGAATAGATGACACACTGACCTCTTAAGACATAAAGCTTATACATGATGACTGCTGACACAACGTGCCTGCTGATTAACAAAAGAGGTGCTGAGTGATTGGAACAGCTTTATAAACCCATTATAAATACGTGCATTTATCAGATAAATAAGATATCTCATATATAATCTTGGTGGAACCTATTAGGCAGAGACACAGCATGGGCTAGTTCACAATGAAAGCATGCATTTCTCAAGGATTTTAAGTGAAACTCTGAATTTACATTAGCGACTGTGACTCACACGAGTGAAGCTTATACACATATACTGTACATCCCTTCAGATCACACACTCCCACTTTCTCTATGTTGTTGAGCAGTATGTAAACCCGTAGTGAAAGATGTAACACTTTTCATATACGTTTCATACAAACTTCCATAATTTCTTTTGATTGTGTAAATCTGCTTTGTGACAATGAAAATTGTTAAAAGGACTATACAAATAAAATTGAATTATTAAACTGTATTGTAATAACAATTATACCAAAATATATCACATTTCTGGTAATTAATCCCAGTATTTGTGTATCACTGGGCCATAGAGAAAGATTTTTGTCAGATCAGAATTTTCATACCTTCTGACTATTTTGAAAAAATATGTAATGTTGACTTTTTTCGATTTTAGTCATAAAGCTCATTCAGGATCATCTTAAGCTCATGATTATCATTTCTTCTCCAGAAACCACTTTGCGAGAACACTCGCCGTGAAGTAGACCTGCACACTCGTTCACACCTAGGCTAGTCAATCACAGCCATTACACCCACCGACATGGTTTTAGGAGGTTGAAAGAAACCAGAGAAGCCGGACTGAAGCCGTTGTGACAGCATGCGAAACTCCAGGTTTCAGTAACCTGAACTCAGCGTCCCTGAAGCTGTGAGCTGGCAGGTGTACCCAATGCACCACCAACTCGGTTGCCTGTGAATGATCTCAAAAGACAATTTCGGTCACACTGTGTAAAAGAAAAACAGTACATAGGACATACAAATTACATCATGATAGGTAAAAAGAAAAATGATGTATAATCCTTTTTTAAAATGACTTGGTTTAAAATAAGTGATCAGGGGTAGCTTAGTGGTTAAGGCATTGGCCTACGGTTCAGAAGGTCCTAGGTTCAAATCCCATGAACACCGAGTTGTTCCATTTGGGCCCTTAACTCTCATTTGTTGCTCAGATGTGTAATTAGATAAAAAGTCGCTCTGGATCGGGCGTCTGCCAAATGGAAATCAACAGGGTTTTATTCAGATAAATCCGCCTGACTACACATCCTTCCAACAAGCAGTTGTGTAATCAGGGCAGTGCAGACATCAGCCTGATGGAAGCCTTATCGACAGCTGGGCGCTATTTATGTGAAGGATCATCTACTGTAGCATTTGCTTTCACACTTACATAACACTTTTAAATGTTACACAACTGTGATGTAGAAATTTTAGCAAATGTTTTATAGCGCTGTGACTCATAGGTCGCTTAGTACAGCTAAAAGTAGATTATATTCATTGAAATTCTGTGTCACTTGCATTGTCCAGTAGGACTGGACACACTGTCCAGTAGGTGGTGATAATGCACCAACCGCCCATAAACTTATAAGTACTTGTACAAGAATAAGCAATGCCTTCGCTAAATGTGGAAGGTGTGAAAGTTGTTCGCATTTTCTGGAATATTTTAAAAGAAATCTCAATTTTAGAGAAACTTTTATTCAAATAGTTCAAAATGTGTGAATCGATTCTGAATTAAAAGGTGATTCATCAATTAAATGAATGAATTAAATGAATTTGAATCACTCAATAAAAGATTGATTAAATTGCATAGCTTTAGTATCTAATAGCTTTAGTGACTTATGGAGAAATGTAGTACTGAACACACACAACAATGGTGTTTGTGTATTGGGCGGTTCCCACTCTGAATTCTGAGCAATAACAGAAAGCTTAAGCTATAAAGGAGAATCGTGCACCTCATGCTTCAGGAACGTCTGAGAGAACCGACTCAAAGAAGCTTTGTCAGCACTGAAGAGTCTGGCCAAAAAACAGTTTTGGTCTGAAGTGTTTGCGTCTCGCCTAAACTTTAAGCAAATAATCTAAGCTTCTCGTTCTGTAAGAATAACACAGGGATTAATCATCACGTTTCGCTAAACCACATGAAATTTAAGAGCGTAAAGGAGAAAAAAAAACGTTGAGGCACAGGGTGTTCTGAGTACAGAGCTGTGTGACGGTCTGGAGTTTTCAGCTAGCAAAGCGTGTGACATAGCACGTCCTAAACATCCGGCGAGCATGCAGAGCGTGTGGTCTCTGTGGTTCAGGTCTAATCACAATCATACATCTGAAGTGTGACCTTCTCCCAGAAAGAGCCCCCTATTACCCTATTACCCGTCCATTGTGTGAGTGCAGGAGAGGCTAATTAGCATGGAGCGCTCTCCGGTTTCAGAGCCCCGGACTCGACCGCGCTTTCATGTGGCCCGTGGAACCGACTCAGGTTCCAGGGCGTTGAACTTGAGCTCTAGAGTCAGATGCGAGGGTCGTGGTCGAGGTGTGACCCAGAGCCGGAGTGTGTGAGAGCACCAGGGGCCCACACACGCCCGCCGCGTATAGCATTGTAGCCCCGTGGCACAAGTGAACAAAGGAAAGGTTAGAAGTGTTCGGAAGGGCTCAAGTTTCACACTGCTTGAGTTTCATTCAGATAGCAGCAGGTCACAAGAGTGGACTATTCATCAAAAGTGTGTGTTTGTTAGTGGGGGTGCCAAAACAAATTCTCGATTAGTTGTTTCCAAGCCTGAGAGCTTCTGAATGATCGATAATCGCATTTAGAGATGGAAAAGTGCTGGAGGACTTTGGCAAGATGCCTTTTTTTTTTTTCTTGCTGATCTGATCTTTCTAGTAGTGCCTGTCACTGTTTTCAATCTGTTACTCACACACACTGTGATACACACACACACACACACACACACACACACACACACAATCAAACCATTGTGCTCAATTCCAGATAATGTGGTCAAATTAGACAGCAATTTAAAACACATACAAGTCATTTACGGTGGCACGCACTGAATCTTCAGCACACACACACACACACACACACACACACAATGTATTGTGTTAGGGAACTGTGCAGAACATATCTACAGGATATGTTCATTTACAGTCCAAGTCTGTGATTTCAGCTCTTAATTACAGCGAATTACACATGTTTGAGGAAACGGTCCACACTTTAAATGGTTCCTTTGTCAGTTCGACCCTTTGGATTAACCCGCACTGTTTGTTTTTTCATGTACAGCACTATAACAGTGGATTTCCCTGTGACAGAGTGTTTATTTCTCAGTGTGGGGGTGTGCACTACGGCAGAAATATCATCCATCACGGCCAGGATAAAGCAGCTTCTGATCATTGAACACAGCACAGACTAAACAAATTAACATTTGCTACAGACATACAGTATATTAATAATTAAATATGTTTATTGTAATTGAATGTCTAAAAATATCCTAATTATAGCATAATATTGCTGTTTTTTACGAGGGAGAGTCAAAAACGATCAGCACTCTTGTAATATTAAATTGTCCTTCTCAGTGCTCGCTTTCCGTTCAAGTCCACATCAGTTCGTTTGTAACTGCGGCGCGAGCAAAAATGGACGGCCCACTTTTTTGAATTGCATGAACGAAGAGCAGCGTGCAGTGAATTATTTGTGCTCTGCATTAACAGAAGCGTTTGGAAATCTACAAACAATTTGGACCAGTACTGTAAGGAAGCTGAAAGGTTCTTGAAGAGGATCATTACTGGTGACAAGACATGGATTCATCAAGGAAACATCCTTAATCGCTGACGAAGAAAAAGTTCAAAAATCAAACATCCGCTGGAAAATTGATGCTTATAGTGTTGTGGGATTCTCAAAGGCGGCCAGTATTGGAACATCATCAGGAAAAATGGTTAAACAATCAACAGTGCTCGTTATGAGGAGTTGCTTATTCAAGAGCTAAAGTCCTAAACATCGGATTGACCACAGAGGGCGCTGTGATCTTGCGTGACGATGCACATTTCCACGCTTCTGCCCACACTGGTGACATGTTAAAACATCCTCCCTATAGTCCTGATCTCGCTTCATCGGCCCATTTGGTCCCTTGAAAACAGGCCTACGAGGACGAAGGTCCACTTCTGATGACAGAAGTGAAGACAGCGGTGCATTCTGGGTTAGCGTGACACCGGGACACCGTGTTATTTGTCTCCTCTGTTGTTGTTGATAGGACTCATCTCCCTTGCGCATGTTTGCTTTCTTTAATGAGCACCTCGTTCCACCCCGTGTGCTTCATTAGCATATGTCTTGTTAGACTGGCAGGCTCTCAGTGGGCCGCCTGTGTTTTACCATGTCCCTGCTGTCGCACCTCCTCCCCTAGTGCAGCCTATGTTGCATTCATTTTTAAAAGCTCTTTTCATGATTTATGTTAGGATTAGAAAAGGGTGAAGTTGAGTGTATATCACGGCTGCCGCTACAGATGCAGCGCTAATCTAACACACCTGCTCCGGGCTTCAGTATCACTGGAGGAAGAGAACTCTGCAGGATGGCGAGTCTCCAGCTGCAGGATTTGATCCGAATATCCAACGTAGGACGAACTGTAGTGATCAGGGACTCAGCACTGAGCTGGATAAACACATTACAAGGAAATATGTTGCTCAAGATGATGGAGAGTAATAAGGCTTATTTAGGACACGTTTACTTCCACATTGCTCGCCATGAGCGTTTTGGACAAAGGATCTATTTATGGTAGGCATTAAAACCACGCAAGCTGTTACAATGTGATAAAGCTTTTGCAGCAGACCCCGTCCACAGCAGCTATTCATACAGTTAAATTTAGAAACGCAGGGTTCTTTGGTTTATATGAGGGGTGTTCGATTCAAACCGGGACTTGTGATGAAATTTCTTTCGTGAATGAAAGTGTAAAACTAACTGACATTTACTTCCAGTACAATCTGCACAGAGATTCTCAGCGGCAGTAAAACTTTTGAATTGTGCAAACACGATTTTAACACGGCCGAGGTGGCTCGGGGCGCACTGCAGACGCATCTTTCTGTAGAAACTCTACAGACAATCATTCATGAACACCACTTTTACATTACAGGAACTCAGCTAGGAGTTATTGCCTCATCTCCCATCACTCCAAGCTATTTCTGCATGTTTGGAACATTAAAGGAGTTCCTGGGAGGCCAGTGTTTCAGAAGTGAAGCAGGCAGTCTGATCACGGCAACCTTAATAATGTCCAAGCACTAGTAAAATGCTGGGATAAGTGCATTAGTGTAGTAATAGATTATTTAGAAAAGGTAGTATTTAAGCCAAACTTTTTTTTTTGGTTGTCATCTGATCTCTTGCCAAGGGTCACTCAAAGTTGAAAATACTTTAAAGGACCTCTCTAAGCTCAAGAATCATATTCTTGATTTTTTTTTTCTGAATGTAAAACTAGCTGTTAAACTCCGTTCAAGTTCAAGCATAAAATATCTCATCTGTAGGTTTTTTTTTTGTAGTAGTAAATTTTATATAATATGAATAAAACCTACAAAAATAATGAAAAGTTTAAAGCTTTCCAAGAGGCATATTCATGATCACTTCAGAAAGGACTGCAGCCAAAGACTCCCCCTGGTGGCACACACACGCCACTGCTTTACCTATGGACTGAGAGCGAAGAGCTAAAACACTTCACTTAGAAGTCGCACATACAAAACCATTCCAAGATAAGTTAAAACAACATGTCTTTCTAATCGTATAAACATGTCAAGTCTGTATACACTTCCCCAAATTTTGTTTCTTCCTTGTGGTGGTTTTTGTTTGACCCACGTCTCTTCATAGCTGACACTATTTAAAATCACTTGTCTAATAATTGTGCTGTTGGCTTTAAAGTCTCTCTGCAAACTCGTCCTTTCAGCACAATGCATGCACTATTAGAGTCCAGTCCTGTCTTGTTTAGACATAAGTGTCTAAAGGAAAACACACACATGGAGAGTGTATTCATATGGTCAGTATGTGAGTGTGTGTGTGAGTGTGTGTGTGAGTGAGGAAGGAGTGTGAGCAGGAGCAGCTGTAGGTTTCAGGATGTGTGATGGCGCTGAAAGCCAAAGTCCACCCTGTACAAGCCTCGCCTCAGATTCTGTATACAAGAGCCCAGTATTACACATGATCCATGCACAGGTTAAAGGTGCGGTCAGTGATTTTTAAGTCAGAATTTATTTATTTACTAATATTACTACCTGTTTCCATCCACACAGGTGTGTTAAAGTGTGTGTTAATGCTCCAGCTGAAAAACCCATCAAACTCATCTTGCATTTTTCATATCTCAAACCCTTCATTTCACTTCTCTTGCAAATGCACCGTTTGTGTTTATGTAAATGAGCTACTCTTTTATGAGGTCACAACAGTGAGGAAATCTAACTGGCCTGTTTTAGCCACCAATACAAAAAGCACGGAATGTTTTTGGATTGGGAAATGATATGAGCATCTAAAAATGACTTAAATGTGACTTTTGCATAATAGGTCCCCTTTAAGTTCCATTCATTATATTTCTTATATTTAGTTAAAAAACTTAAAAGCACCAAAATCGTTAATTACAAAATTAAAGACTCACTCTCACTCACTCATCTTCTACACCGCTTTATCCTGTATTCAGGGTCGCGGGAACCTGAAGCCTATCCCAGGAGACTTAGGGCACGAGGTGGGGTACATCCTGGACAGGGTGCCAATCCATCACAGGGCACACACAAATACACATACACATACACACACACACACATTCACACACTATGGGCAATTTGGGAACGCCAATTAGCCTAACCTGCATATCTTTGAACTGTGGGAGGAAACCGGAGTACCCGGAGGAAA
>JAQMYL010000012.1:13477736-13490234 GCA_030014365.1 Clarias pachynema | reverse complement strand
TGTGTGTGTGTGTGTGTGTGTGTTTGTGGTTCAGCAAGCCAGAGATGTAAAAAGTTCCTCGTACGTCGTAGTGTGTAAGGTCGGATGAAGAGAAGGTAGAGCATGGGCTGGATGTTGGTGTCGGTGGGAATGTTTTCCTCAAGGATCACAAAGTCATTGGAGAGAGGTAAAAGGAGGTGAGGATGAAGGATGACGCGTCTGCTTTTCGTCATTATGAACAGCGCCCTCATGGGTGGAGCAGGGGAACGGGGTGTTAATAGCTTTTCTGGATAATTCCTGGTAGTAAAGACAAGTCATCACACAAGTGAGGAAAGTGGACACAAAAGAAAAGTTATGAAAAAAAAAAAAAAGAATGAAAGCCTGTCACAAAGGAGGATGACAATGGAGACGAGTTTAGGGAAATGACATGAGGGAAGAGTGTGTATACATGTGCTCTTTTTTTTTTTTTTTACAGTCATTCCATCATACAAAAGTCTATTGAACAAGATTATCTGCTGATAAAGTGTGCAAGTCAGTGAGAATTATTGTATTATTTTCTACAGATCTCTAGGGCTGCTCCTGCGCTCCGACAGAAGCCACCATCCTGGCATTGTCCCTGGCATTGTCCCTGGCATTGGACGCCAGGCATTTAGAGTCACAAGGTTCGGGATCGTGCCGCGGGTGTCTGTTGGGCGTGCCAGGTGGATGGAGCACCTGGCTGTTCTTCTCGTCTGAAAAAAGTTGTTTAATTACGTCAAAGAAGTTACTCAATGGGCTGCCTAGGTACACAGACGGGAAGAGAAAAAGAAGAAAGAAAAAAAAAAAGAGAAAGAGAGAAAGAGAACAAACAAACAAATGAATAATGGGCTTCACACAAGCAGAAGTGGCCAGAGAAAGATGGAAAGATGAGAAAAAGAAGAAGAAAGAGGTGCCAGATGAGTGAGAATACGAGGACTCGGAGGTGTTTCGACGCCAAATCATGGCACGTTATTTATTTTAAGCCAAATGGAGAGAGTTGGTCGTGTGAAACGTAACACGATACAGAATCTGGGTTGCACTTCTGTTCTTTAAGTATAGACAGAGAAACAGGATGTTCAGAACCGCAGGGGTTTTACGCAGGACAAAAAGTGATACCAAGACCCATCATGTCAGATGTTTTTCCACCTGTAATGTGATGTAGCGGTTATTTCGCGGAAAAAGGAAAAATTTACAATAACGCCTTCCAGTAATCTTTTGTTAATTGTTAAATCACATTGATGCCACATTTTCTCGACTTGATCACGATGATGCCCTTCAAAGTGTTCCAACGAGGCGCGTCATGTTGCAGAAATTCTATGGTACGTCTCTCGTGATTGATAATGATAAAAGAGATTTTAACAATGAGCCCCTGTTCATGCTTTTTTTTTTTTTTAGCTTTTTGAAGAACATGACTTCAGCAGTCGGATGAAACCCAGATGAAAGAGCTGATCTAGTGTTGATCAGAATCATTTCACTGATGACGGGTGGATGTTAATTACTTTTGACCATGAGTTTGAATGTGATTGGTTAATCACATGCCCCATTATTATACACTTGTGTATGGAGCTTATTCCAAAGGTGTAAAAAGATCTGACATGATTTTATTTTTTACAATCACAAACAACTTGCAGTATTAACAGGGGCGTGTATATTTATCTTATATGTAAGTGTGCAGTTTTCTTCCCATTAACACATACCGAGTTGCCAGTTAAAGTGAAATCCCAGCACAAAAACATCTGCACTATATGTCTGTGGTTTGATTCTAGCCACTAATCCCAGTGTACAGTCCTAACTGATAATCCCAGAATACACTATGAACCACTAATCCCTAACCAGTCTCACACACACACACACACACACACACACACACACACACACACACACACATCTATCCCTATATTCATAAATGCTAGAACAGTATCCAATAGTAAACTAGTTGTATTGTAAAGCATGGGTGTAGTGTTCCCCTGAGCTCCCCCGAGCACATGCCGTTTATCAGTGCAGTGTAGGAGTGAGCTTGTGTTCTGACACACACATACACACACACGTACGCACGCACTCGATAGTCGCTCGATACCGAGTGAGAGGCAGGAAGCAGTGGCAGTGATGGCTGTGTGTGAAACTGCATTTGACAGAAAGTAACAGCGAGGAAGCAAAAGAGGACAAATGGTGAAGAGCAGGAGGAGAAAGAGACAGAGAGAGAGTGAGAGGAAACAGAGAAGAGTGATGGAATGCAATGAGCTCGGATGTTGTGCCGTTCAAGCCTGGTGTGTCCCCTATTCCTGATCTCAGAACACACCACGTGAGACAGTCTTTTTTATTTCCACTCATCATTGTGAAACAAGATCTGATTCAAAAGAGAACCAATGGAACCTGCGCACATAGCTCTAGTTCATTTGCGCCACTACATCATCATGTTGTACTTCCGATCATCTAAACATGAGACCACGTCGACCAAGATGATGCGATTGTTGAACTGGGTCGGTCCTTCCATCATACATTTGGTTACCCTGTGTGAACAAATTTACTGATGAAGAAAGGTTATTAACAAAGTAAGGCTGTTGAACAACACAAACAGCGGTTTGTTCATACTGTATTTGTGCCGTACAATAAAACCTACATTTGCAGTCAGGTTAAGAATTGAAACTGCTCTTAAAAGCACAAATATTATATTTGTGATTACACTATTGCATGGTGCCAACATCGCTAAACAGGAAATCCTAACAGAATTCTATCTTGTGTTTGTTGCTAGTTGAGACAAGTATTTTTTCCAGGCATTTTGCCAAGCAACCGCGAGGCAAATGGCTATAGAAATTACTATTAAAAACATTCACAGGTTTAAGACTAACCCGCAAACAGTCCCAGCATCAATGTTTATTGACATAAGTCCACAAATTCACAGATGAAATTACGCCACGTTAAAGCCAGTGAAAACAAATCCTGTCTTAGAAGTAGTTTCATTTGTCACATACAGTATACATGACTGTACTTAATTTCCTTTCTTTGCATATTCTAGGTAGGAAGCTGGGGTCAGAGCACAGGGTCAGCCTTTATACAGAACCCCTGGAGGAGACAGGCTTAAGGCCTTGCTCAAGGCATCAACAAAAGCAACTTGGTGGTCACCTTCTGGTTGATAACTCAGAACTTTAACCTGCTGGGCTACAGCACCACTGGCCCAAAACAAATCATGACAAGGGAGAGCACAAACAGTCCGCAGTCCACAGTCTGCCGTTATCAGGAAATGATGCAGTCGAGTGTCCTACATTTGGAGAATTGGGAAAGGATCAGCACTGCCTGAGTGTGATGGCCGAGCCTCAACTTGGGTGGACCACCATCGTGAGGGCAATAGAGGCTCAAGAATTAAAGATGTAGGTTACTGGGTTTCTGTTCGGAAAGTCAAGGGTTCGAGCCCCAGCACCGCCAAGTTGAGGCACTGTTGAGCCCTTAAGCAAGGCCCTTTACCCTGTCTGCACTGTACCCTGACTGTTCCTGCGCTCTGTCTTCAGCTTCCTAACTGGAATATGCGAAAAAAATCTTTTCACTGTGCTATAAGTTACACAGGTAATACTTTCATCATAATCTTAACCACGGTATCGCTCCTGCGAGGTAAGTATCCTCCTCAGTGTATTGGATTTTCCCAAGGATGAACAGTACTCTCTTTTGATTTGGGTCAGCCATTATACAGAACCCCTGGAGTTAAGGCCTTGCTCAAGGGATCAGCAACGGCAACTTGGTGGAGCTGGTGCTTGAACTGCTCACCTTCTGATAACCTTCCGGTAACCCAAAACTTTAACCTGCTGGGATACTGCACCACTGGCCCAATTATGACAAAGGAGAACGAGATTTGACCACTGACTGGTCAAAAGTTGGCACCTCTAGATATATAACAGTATTTCTCTCCAATCAGCAAAAAACTACTCATCCAATACACAAGTAC
Organism: Clarias pachynema; assembly: GCA_030014365.1. Classification (NCBI taxonomy): domain Eukaryota; kingdom Metazoa; phylum Chordata; class Actinopteri; order Siluriformes; family Clariidae; genus Clarias; species Clarias pachynema. The sequence continues at coordinate 13,486,300 of JAQMYL010000012.1, read as the reverse complement.
CACTAGGTCTTTCTGGTACCCATCTTGAGCAAGTACAGAATTTGGACATTTGGTCCTTGAACTGAAAATGAGACAGCAGCTTTCCCTGGTTTTCTCAAATGTTTGTGCAGTGAGAAAAGCCGTTTAATTAGCGAGACACATAAACCCTGTCAGAACCTCGTCTAGCATCCTCAATCACATTAGTGGTGTTATTAGCGCGACATGAATCATGGTTGAGCTCTGGGGCATGAATCCACTGTTGACGTTAGAATTTAGTTTGACCAGTTCCAGTATCTGAATAACAACATTTGCAATGATTGAAAACATAATTTAAAGCAGATCTTGTAATGCATCAGTGGAGCAATCTAAAGTAACTGCAAATTTTATTGAATCTCGGGAGTGTAGAACTAGTTTGGTCTCAGTAGGGGGAGCTGTCATCAAGCAGATGTAGGGGACACAGGCTTGCGGCAGCAGACCGTGTATGAGTCAGAAGGAAAGACATGCATAGAGGAAGGGCAAAGGTGCTTCTCCTTCTTTACCTTCTTTTTTCTCCATTTGCACTTTAAATAGAATCAGTGGCAGCTCTTTGGGAAACAATCCGTCTTCCGTTAAATGATGCAATCTTTTCTTTATCGCCGTGTTTATAATAATCTCGATGCATGAAGGTTTGTTAGAGGTAATAAACAGGAAGATCCCAGTGGGCCAGTACAAGTGTTTATAGGCAGAGTACGCCCCATAAAAAGCTTTCTAGCACCTGTGTAATTTTATTCCCGAGCTCTCGGAGTACGTCCACAATCTGATCAATGCATGTTTAGAGTGAGCGAGTGTGAGGTATTGCTATGAGGTGGTTCGGAGTGAAGGGGGTGGGGGGTGGGTAACGTGCATGTAGTGGAGGATGAAGGAGGGTTTTGGGACAGGGCCATGTGGGGGGATGGAGCTTTACTCACCAGCCAGCTGCTGGACTCCAGGCTGGTCGTGTGTGCTTAACAGCTGCGTCTGGATCGTCTCCACCACTCGCTTAAAACGCCGACTCGGACCTGGAAGCAGATACAGTGCACATCAACATCAACCTGCAAGACATGGACTGGAAACAATCATGACTACACAGCTCTCAAGTCAGCTGGACAGCTGTCTATAGAGCCTCCCCAAGCCAGATTTTATACAATGGTTCCAATGACGAAGAACACTCAGGCATTAGCTTGTTAAATAATGTGCTTCTATGAGAACAATCTGACTAATGGCACTTCCTTTGTTTTTGTTCTGCTTGTAATTGCCTGTGAGGGCAACAGAAACTGGATGTCACTGGCAGCAGTGATAATTAGAGTGTGGAGCTTATATTAGCACAGTGACTGCTCGAACGCACAGCAGAGGGAAGAAGGCTGCCTGCTGGAGAGTAACTATGACATCTCTGTCTGTCTCTGTGTTTCTTTCTATCTGAATTATCTACGTAGGTGCACAAGAGAACCAGAGAACTGAACGATTGCAACATCAGACATACAAATAAAAAAAATCGGAGGAAAATATTGGGATCTCTATCTGTGAGTATGACATTTTTTTCTCCTTTATTTATTATTATTTTTATTTATTTAGGTACAGGTCACTGACACAGGTCTGCACCAGTCTCCATTCTATGTTTTTTGAAAAACAACATACAGTACAGTACAGTCGGGGTCAAAAAAGCATTTCAGCAGGCACACAACACCAAAAAGTGGTGCTCTACGATAGCAGAAAAGCAAAAAACTGAAAAAACAGAAAGCAAAAACAGGAATTTGAGGCTATCATGGGTACAGCCTCACCCAAACTGGACAGTTGAAGATTAGGGGGAAAGAACTTGGTCTTTTTTCTAGGGTTCTGCTAGAATAGCGCATCCATCTCGAGATGTGCTGACCATGGTTGAAACAAGTGTTTGAGTTACTATTGTACTATTGTTTGAGAAACAAGTGTTTGAGACTCCCTGTCAGCTCAGACTAGTCTGGTCTTCTCCTCTGATCTCTCTCATTAACAATGCATTTTCAAGATTTTTCAAAGCAAGATTTCATTCTGGGTAAACTTTCGAGCCTATGTTGTGTAAAACTCCCAGGTGATCAGCAGTTTCTTTAATATTCAGAAAAGTCCAGCTGGTTGACAACAACACTGGCAAAATAGAAAACCCACTGAGATCACCTTTTTTTAACCCCATTCTGATGTTCGAACATTATCTGATGTTACCTGTATCTGCATGATTTTATATATACTGTATATAGACATTCTAGAACAATACTGGATTTTTTTTCTTTTTTTCAAAACTATGAAATAAATCATATGGCATTAGGTAATTAAGTAGCAAGTACAAAATCAGTTGGTGTTTTAAGACATGAAGGTCAGCTGTTCTGGAATAGTTCTTGCAAGATTGTCAAGATTATGAAGTGCATTTGCAAAACCCATCAAGCAGATTAGAGCCATTATGAAGGCTTTACAGAGCATAAATAGCAGAAGCATCTCAATATCAACAGTTCAAAGGAGATTATTGCACATTCTGGATGCATTCAGCATTGTTTTACAATGTAGAAAGAAAAATCAGGAACGACCATGGGATTTAATAGTGTGTCCAAACTTTTGCATTATTTCAGACCCAATATGGCTTTAAAACTAACATTAGAATATTAAATGGAACCAGACTAACATTACTTACATTTTTTCTTTGGCGTCAATTCTTTACTCATTTAACAATAGCTACACTAATAAAGGAAATAATCTCAACATGTAACAACATTTCTGATACATTAAGAAATTCAGTGTACAGTACAGATCCAGATGTTCGAGCCACAGTTATACTGCATATGCACATTCTGGCCACATCTTATTTGGCAATAATACCTCAAATGGTCCTTGATGCCATCTCTAAACCTATACTAGGTTAGTTTCAGACAAGGAACCAAAATGCTCTCGTTGGTTGAGAACCAGCTCATTTATTGCGGTAAGACAGAAGAATAATCTGAGATTAGCTTCAGAACATTCATAGGCACCTTGACAGATTAAAAGGTTTTGAGAGAGGAATAAAGTACAACACCTCCAGTCTGACCTCCTGTAGTGAACTCATGTCTAACACAGAAGGCACTGAGTGAGCTGCACTTTACAAAAGTGCCATTTCCTCTTTTTGAGTTTAAAAAGCCCCAGGCAGCCTGAGAGAGGGCGTTTGAGAACGGCAGTCCTGCGATGGGGGAAAAGGTGGACGTGCTCTAAAAGCCACTGTTGACTAGAAAATGATGGCTTGTGATAATAAGGCTAGTGAGGCGTGGTTACCTGAGAGCAGGGTAAAGGTGACGGAGTAAATGCCGTTCTCCTTCGTGGCTGTGCTGCTCTCTGTGTAAGTGATGTCCACCTGGAACTTGACAGGCTTCTGGAAGACAGTGGGACCTGTTGTAGACTTGTACTCTGCCCGGAAACTCGTCTGAGAGATAACGCTGTGACTAAGACTAGGGATCTGCAGAGGAGAACAAAGGGGAGGTGGAAGGAGATCCATGGGAAAGAGAAAGAAGAAAAGGAGAGATGAGAGAAGAAGATGAGACAGGAAAAGACAAAAAAGATGGATAGAAGAAAAAAAGTGAGGACATAAGGAGGAGAGAAAACAAAGAAGAAATGAGACGAAAGGAAAAGAAGAGAAGGGAGGAGAGGAGAAATACATGAGAAATACGAGAAGAGGAATTGAAAGAATCGAGCAAGATGTGAGAGGAGAGGGAAAGTAAGGTTTCATTAAGAGAAAAGTGATGGAATGAAATAAGAAGAGAAAAGAAGAGATGACAAGAAGAAAACAGAGTAGAACAGAAGAGAAAGTTGAATAAACAAGAGAAGATGGTTAAGGAAAAAGAAAAAAATCAGGAGAGGACAGACTGGAAAATGTTTACATTTATGATGTCATTTTTAAAAATACCAGTCGCTTTCCTACTGTACATGCATCAGTCTGTACCTAACGTTGCTGTCTGAAAACCTTCTCCATCAGAGGAAGACCAACAACAGCAGGCCATCGAATTGTTGCTTTCACAAGCTAATGACCACGTCTCAGCAGCAGCTTGTAAAGCGTGCCGTCGTGGACACCGCCACCTCCACACACCGAACGCGTCTTTCACATTCGCAACAGCATCTATATGCTAATGATCACTGCTCTCGCTTCATTTTCTATTGACCTACAATGAAAGTCTCGCTTCGGGGGAATATAAAAGTGCTGTAGCCTAGCATTTTACCAAATCGTGATATAAATCAGCGCAAGTCAGCTAAATGTGCGAACACCGAGCGTATCAACATGCTTGTAGACATATACAGACTCGTTTCCATAGATTCGGAGACGTGGCTCAGGAACGTAAGAACGATGACGGAGTTGCGTACCGAGAGAAAGGCTTGCACTATGTCTGCCTTGATGGAGCTCAGAGGCTTGTCCTTGATCACCACGAAGATCTGCTCCTCCTTCTCCAGGTTGATAAAGTTACCAAACCATGACTTTTTGGCAAGTCTGTGAATGGAGAGAAAAATAAAATAACACATCATCATAAATCTACAGGAAAAGAGATGCACTGATACCAGTAATGGTATTGGATATCTGTCCAGTACCGCACTCTGATCTGATGTTCTTTACAGGAAGTGTACGAATGAACACATGACACAAAGTGACAGAGATCCCAACTTACTCCTTGATTAATGGCGGCAATCAACACGAAAGCAGACTGTAAACTGCACTGTTAGAATATAAAGAGGAGGGACTGTGGTGTTTTACTTCATTAGACTCAACCTGGTTAGAATAAAACTCAGCCGAGGAGTTCATGACTAGCAGCACACAGCAGCTGCCAACGCCGCAGGTAATGCTCACCAGGCGAGAAAAATGTCTGTAGACAACAAGTGAGTGAGATTAACAAATTTCATCCAGGTTTTTATTTTTGATGATCAGCTTCTATGAGTATTTGGGCAGTGAAGGATTCTAATTCAATAAAAAGAAAAATGCAATTTATTTGCAGCTGTTCAGAAGCATGTTTCTAAAATGAAACAAAATCTTACACTTTACTGTAACCCTTCTTAATCCAAGGTCACTAATGTAGCTAGTTTAGACACATCGTCAAAAAACAACTTATATTGGTGGCTAACTAGCTAAAAAAATCAACCCAGCAGCCTTACTGCATGAACACGCATGCACTATACAGTAGAGCTGAAACACTTCAATGCAAAAACATTAACTCCAATATTGTGTAGGTTCCCTGTGTGTTCTGGCCCCTCAGGGCATGACTCCATGGGGTGTCCTGTGGTGTCTGGCACCGAGATGTTACTGGCAGATCTTTTGGGTGGGTCCTCCATGGATCAAATTGTTTGTCCAACACATCCTACGGATGCTTGACCGGACTGAGATTTGGTGATTATGGACGCTGGATCAACAACATTGATCAACAACTCTTTGCACGCTGAGCCGCATACGCAGCAGGCTGTGATGGCTTAGTGGTTTCTGGTGCCTTTCTATCATAGCCGGTATTGACTTTATTTGAAGATTGTGCTGCATTGGCTTTTCTGTTGGATCGGTTCAGACGGGCTAGCCTTTGGTTACTGGAGGCATAAGGGAGCATTGTGTGGCCATGATCCTATCACCAGTTTGCTGATCAATGTTATTCTCTTTACCTGTCAGTGGTCACACTCATTCACACGCTACGGGCAATTTGAGAACGCCAATTAGCCTAAACTACATGTCTTTGAACTGTGGGAGGAAACCGGGGTACCCGGAGGAAGCCCACCAAGCATGGGGAGAACATGCAAACTCCATGCACACAGAGACGGGAATTGAACCTGGCTGGAAATGGGACCCGGACCCCGTAAGGCACCACTGTGCCGCCTCAAATCATAACTAAAATAAACTAAATGTTCTGTGATGTCCCTAATTGATTAATACTAAGTAGGTTAATCATTTCCAGTCTCACTATCAAGGGCGGCTATCAAGAAGTCCTAGCATATACGTACTCACACTTGTATTCAGTCTGATAGTTTTGCGGTCTTTCTTGACGAATCCAAGCTGCTCTACACATCTTTAAACAGTCTGGTTAAACATCGCATAGTAACCTTTTTTTCCCTAACATTACTCATTGTCCCAGTTACAGAAGTTTTAGTCTGTAAAGATAAGCTTTTCCAAACACCCACACTGTGAAAAAATCTGATTTCATGAGACAGACAGAGACGAAATGCAGAACAAAAGAGACAGAGAGGATGCAGTCCTAGCCAGCATGTAAAGTGAAGGGAGAATCTATTACAGAAAACAAAAGGGGAAAAAAAATGAACATAAAAGAAATGTGCGGTCCTGCCAGAGACGAGGCTTTGTTTAGAAGGAAAAACTTCTGACTGTTGCCTTGTGTGTGGCATGTGTAGTAAGAAGAGCCATATTGGGAGGCAAACCTGATAAAACTTCCAACAAAGAAGAAAGCAAGAGAGAAAAATTCAGAGAGAAGGAAGGAGAGAGAGGAGGGGGGGGGGGGAGCTGAAAGGCTTGTTTGCAACAGGCATAAGCTCACATTAATTTTGAAAGCTGGAAGAATCTGCCTGAAGTACAAAGACTTTTTAAATCAATCTGTAATTATTATTAAGTATGTGGGGGGTAAATAAATAATTTAACTATATATAATATTCTGATGTACATTGAAACCTCGGATTACGAGTAACGCGGTTTACGAGTGTTGCGCAAGACGAGCAAAGATTTTTAATAAATTTTGACTTGAAAAACGATTCAACGATTGTTGTCTTGGTGTACGAGTACCGAGTATCATGTATCACGCATGCACTTCTTGTTTTGATGCCAAGCGTCACGTGATCACAACTGAGCCAATGGTTTTGCTCTCTCTTGTGCTGTGGAATTGTAGGTAATCGTCTCCCCTGCTGGGTCTTAGTGCGCATCTCTTACTGGTATAATCAACATCCGTGCACTCGTGTACTGTTTACTATAACACTGTGACCACGTGTGTGTGTGTGTGTGTAAAACATATTTTATTTTGTGTGTGCGTGTGTACAGCGTGCGTGTACTGTTTCATATAGCACACATGTGTGTGCGCGTGTAAAGCAAAAGAAAGTCCCATTAGAGAGGTTAAAAATCCACTTTCTCTCTCTGTCATTATGTATGTGCGTTATATGTGTGCGCGCGTGTAATTTGACACTGTGCGGTGTTTTTGGCGAGAGAGAGAGAGAGAGCGAGTGTGAACCGGCACAGTGTCAAATTACGCTCGCGCACACATATAACGCACACACTCTGCAGCGCAAGAGAGAGAAAAACACACACACACAGCGCCTGCGCGCATAAAAACACTTATCAGTCGGGATTTATTTGTACTTTTTTTTTTTTTAAAGGTAAAGTGCAGGTTAATTTGTTTTATTTTTACTTTATATTTTGTGTTAATTATTTTTATGTATTTATCAGAATATTATCATAGATGCAATATTGATAAGCAGAATCTGCCTTATTCGTTATAAAACAATATGGACATTAAATGTGCTGAAAAGCCCCTAGATGGTGAGCTCTTTTACTACACATGCATGCTATTTGCAAGAGACACTGCCTGATTACAAATTGCTAAAAATAGCATCGCGAGTGGCACTGCTTTTCTGCATTTCAGTGAGTGTCTTCCTAAGTGTGTATGATTAGACCCATGCTATAAGGCTCAGCCACAGTGGTTTCACAGGACTAATGCTGAGTCATTGACAGGTAATTATCTCAGAATGCACTACACATCAAACCCTGAGGTGGATAAGAGCGGAAGACAAGTTCGGGTGAGTCTGTGCCCATGATTGCCTCAGATTCCTGTTCTTGGCAGACTGGAATGGAAGCTGATGTGGTTTTCTGCTGTTGTAGCTTATTCACCTCAAGCTCTGATGATTTATGCATGCCGAGATGCTTTTCTGCTCACTGAAGTTGTAAAGAGTGTTTATTTGATTTACTATATATTTGTAGAAACTGTTGTTCTGAAGCAGGTTCTGAAATACTCAAGCCAGTCCATTTGGCACCAGCAACAAATCATCTACAAAGATCAGACTTTTATTCATTCTGCTTGATGTGAACATTACCTGAAACTCGGTGCTAATAAAGTGCATGGTCAGTTTGTGTTATTTTGTGAAAATACCAAAAGGCAGAGACAATATGAGTTTTAAATGTGAGAATGTGTGTATATTCATAGTGACTTACTCTGGGGAAGACTCTGGTGTAAGGGTGGACATCTCATCTTGAGTAGGAACTGTTCAAAAGAAGGAAATAATGTGTTGTATTTACAGTCAAACGACACACCTACCCCAAAAAGGGGTCGCCAAAAATATTGAGAAAATGTAGTATAGTTCTCCCTGTGGACAAAAGATGTGATGTCACTAATTAGTGCTAGCCTATCAGGCTGAAGAGGTGTCCTAATTAACTGAAATCTAGTGAAGAACTGGCTATGGGACAATAGTATTCAGCCTCTGGGGCCATGGCCTGGGTTATGTCCAGACATAAACCCAGTAGAAAACTGTTGGAGAAGGCAGAAGCAGGCAGAAATCGTCTTTTGTACATGATTTTCAAGAAGCAATTAAGCAGGCACGGAGGGAGCAAGTGACACCAGAGTGCT
>JAQMYL010000012.1:13423617-13438652 GCA_030014365.1 Clarias pachynema | reverse complement strand
TTTTGTTGACAAGTGGGGCTTGAAAATTCGCTCACCCCCTTAAGTGGGGAATGACAGAAAATGTTTGAGAACCACTGACCTAATGCAATGTATAGTCCTTAGATTTATTTATCTGTTCTTCCTCCATCTCTGTAAGTTCTTCTTCCATCTCTGTCTTTCTACTGTATAACTGCCGGGAATAGCCGGTCATCATGAGTTAAACTATCCACCATGTGGCCTGTATTAACACGTCCAACCGTTTTAACGCCAACGCTGACCCATCCATCATAGTAACACTACAGTCCCACAGCAGCGTAGATGATTCTCACAAATACTCCAAGTCTAAAAAGTGTCTCTTTATTTCACGTTCAAAACAATGAACAAAAAAAAATAAATAGTGAATGTTGTATTTGTTCCTCCATGTTTTCCTGTGCTCATCCTTGTGCGATGTGGTATCAGGAACAACCAACATCACCAACACCAGCTGGAAAGATATTAGCTCACATCAGGATCCGTCTTAAGCTAAAAGCTGAAAGGACTGCACCAGGAGACAGCACAAAAACTTTTTAGGATATTGTAACTCATATAATCACTTACACGGTGAACAAAAAAAGCATCTCAAAACACACAAGACACAGAACGCTTTTGAAGTGGACAATCTCCAGCAGTAAAAACAGGTTCCTCTCCAGGCAGCCAGGAACAGGACGACTCTGAGGCCATCACGTGCACAACCTCACCCAAACCAGGGATTGTACTCTTGTTTCTGTGCAGCAGATGAAGACTCTAGTAACAATTTTTCTGCTTGACTATGAGGACTATTTGTATGTGAATGCACCATCTTACTGTTTCCACTCTTTGTACTAGATCAAACAAAAATTGAGATGTATTCTATAATATATATATTCTACTCTACTATTTAAGTGTGCACATGAAAAGGAACATTGAAAGCTATTTTGCCGTTTGTTCACTGGTCACTGTATGGCTGACTGTACCTATAGATTGAACAGAATTTGGTAAAAGTGCTTTAATGTCTGTAGCTGCTTATAGATGAAACTATTTACGAAATGAGTTACGATTACAGTATCTGGTCTCTCTGAGAAGATTTATAGCACAACATAAGCTAACTGTCATCTTCAGGGTATCTGTTCTAGGCTTTTAACGCTTCATATTTTTGGGGTGTTTTTTATTGTATGCTCCATGGGATCTTGTAAGTGTGATTTATCATTTATTGATTCTTTTTTTTTTTTTTTTTTTTTTTAACAGAGAAGAAGTAGAATGTTGTATGTCTAAAACTTTGTTTCTGTCAGCCTCTTGAATTTTATGAATGACACAGATATTAATTTTTTACGAAGTCTGTTGCTTCAGTGTTTTTAGATCTTTTTGTCAGATGTTACCTTTATATTGAAGTATACAAGCATTTCATATGTGGCAAAGGCTTTTATAGACAATTACATTAAGTTTATGTAAAGAGTTGATATATGCAATGTTGACCCTTCTTTTTCAAGACCTCTGCAGTTTGACCTGGTATGCGGTCAATCAACTTCTGGGCCACATACTAACTGATGGCAGCCTGTTCTTGCTTAATCAATGCTTGGAGTTTGTGGGTTTTTGTTTGTCCACCCATCTCTTGAGGATTGACCACAAGTTCTTAATGGGATTAAGGTCTTGGGGGTTTCCTGGGCATGGACCCAAAATTATAATGTTTTGTTCCCCGAGCCACTTCGTTATTATTTTTGCCTCATGGCAAGGTGCTCCATCATGCTGAAAAAGGTATTGTTCATCACCAAACTACTCTTGGATGGCTGGGAGAAGTTGCTCTCGGAGGATGTTTTTGTACCATTCCCTATTCATGGCTGTGTTCTTAGGCAAAACTGTGTGAGCCCATTTCCTTGGCTGAGAATCAACCCCACACATGAATGGTCTCAGGATGCTTTGCTGTTGGCATGACACATAGTTTCGGTCACCTTTTTTTCTCTGGACAAGCTTTTTCCCGGATGCCCCAAAAAAATGTGTGGACAAACAAAAACCCACAAATTCTGACAAACTCCAAGCACTGAAGAATTATACTTCAGTATACCATAGTAACATCTGACAAAAAGACTTTGTGAAATTTATATTTTATATGTCAGTCTCAAAACCTTTGTCCACATCTTCAGAATGAGAACAAATTTTTCTTGTTCTGATCTTACAGAATTTTATAGTTTCTACAGCCATAGAATCTATTAAAAAAAATAATTTAAAAAGTTGAATTGGCATGACGCCTCTGTTACTAATATTCATTAGCTTTTAGAATCAGACAACAAAAAACTTACCATACTCTCTTTCTATATTGTTATAACATACAAGTAACAATCTGTGCTTCCGCCTCTCCATATCTCAAGGCCACAGCGTGTGAGGTGACTCACAAATGAAAGGCTACATTCACATTACATGCCACATTGCTCAATGCCAGTGTCAGATAGATTTGTGCCATGATGCATCACATTAATAATTACAAGTGACTTTGATCTCTAACGTAGACGTATCTGTCATCGGAAACGTCACTCATTGGCACGTCAGTACATCTTTGAGTTAAAACATGTCATGAGTTTCAGTTCATTTACAACAATGGATGCGATTTTAGCAAAAATATGCTCGGGTTTTTGCGCTGGGTGATGGTAAGCAGTTAGTTGGTTTGTGTTTAAGGCAGTCCAGACGTAGGAAGAAAGCCAAATTCCTTGCTTTAGCTGTTTTATCAGCTTTTAGCTAGACTTCAGTGAGCGCCCCACTAACACACACAGGCAAAAAAGCCACATGAATTCCGATCCAACCATTCTCATTTACATCGCACGATTGCACATCGGATGTGTATTCGATCTAGGACGATGTACAGTATGAAAGTGAGTCAGATTTGATGTAAAAAAACATCAGATTTATGTGTTTAGACAGCGATTTAAAAAAAGAGAGAGATTTTTTTAGGGTTTTAAAAAAAGTCTTGAGTCACTTCAGGCTGGTAATGTGAATGCAGCCAAAAGTTTGGAAACATGAAGCTAAGAAGTAAAGTGCAGACTTCAGCGACAACTTTAGGTCTGAAAATGAACCAATAAAGTCACCTGTATCCGTTTATGACTCCCTCATTGTCCCCACCACCTGTGAGAACTTTATAATGGTGATCCAAAAAAAGGTCCAGCAGTAAACAAGCAAAGAAATGCTTGCGAGTACACAGTGCGGCCGCAGTTGATAGTGGCATGGGGAGTGATTAGGGAACTGTTAAAAAAAGGAAACTCTGAGAACTTGGGTCGGAGTTCTGAGCAGTTCTTGTCTTATACTGTAGTTTATGCTACACACACACACACACACACACACACACACACACACACAGACCATCTCAGGGAAAACATGAATTAATACACTCTTATAAGGGTTCTTTAAAAAAAAAAAGATTTTTTTTTAATTAAAATTAGAGACCCATTAAGATGTTTAAACCCTTAACCATACAAAAAGCCCACGAGGAACCATTTTTAGGAGCATTTATAGGGATGAGGAGTTGGTGGGGTGTGAAAACCTCATTATGGGGAATCAAAGGGAGGAAAGGAAATGTAGGATATGAGAAGGTAGTTAAATGGAGGAAAAAAAAGTCTCTTAAACATTCGATATTGTATAACGTTATTATTTTGCTTGCTTTTGTAAAGTAAAGTCACCATGATCCATGAACCACCATGTCTTCATATCCACCATGATCCATGAACTCCACCGTACCACTCAACAGTCCAGCAGATCCTGTTTTAAAATGTGTAACGTGTTTTTCCAGGCCTTCTTTTTATTTTTTATCAGTTTCCACACAATTTTGAACATATTGATCTGGTTTTACTATCATATGTGAAATAAAGAGTGACAAAGACTTGACAGGCTGTGAATTAGAAATGCTGGTAGCATTTTACACCTACAGAGCAAGACGATCGGAGAGAAAGGCAGCCTCTTCTATCCAGGTGTCACAGCAGGAAAGCACACAGAAAGATCAGCAAACACATAGCACACAGACAGACCAGAGACTGAGGAAACACTGTGCCTTGGCTCACTTCATAGAAAAAAAAAAAAAAAAAGAGAGAAGCTCATGGATATCTTGATGGCATTGTAATCGAAAGCCCCTGGGTCTGAATGCATTAGCAGGGAGAGCAGATGGGGAGTGTTCACGCTGACTTTCCATCAGTCTGTCTCCTGCTATTCCTAGAGACAGAGGAAACCCTTACACACTTTGTAGAGTAAGTTACTCAACTTGCATTATAATGTTGCTCCAACACTCACCAAGAGAATTCATCAGTTCTCTGGGATCAAGTGCTAAAACTTCAAGAAGTCTGACTGTCTAGACTAGGCATGTAACACAATGCAACTCTATGCAATGGTTGTTTATCAGCCCATCCACGAATCCCATCAGGGTTAATGATGACAATTCCTCAACCTCAGCTACATCACTCAAGAACATTATCGGTCTCAACTTCATATCTGCTTTAGATTTTTAAAAATTTGTTAAATACTGCTCAATAGAGAGGGGGTGGGGAATCAATACAAATATGTTTGTATTCATGTATGCATGTTTGCATTTGGCGGCAAGGAGGTGTGGTGGTTAGTACTGTCGCCTTGCGCCTCCAGGATCCAGGTTCGATTCCTGCTTCTGATTCTGTGTGCATGGAGTTTGCGCGTTCTCACCTTGAACCCTTCAGCGGGTTTCCTCAAGGTACTTCGGTTTCCTCCCACAGTCCAAAGACATGCAGATTAAGCTAAATGGCGCTCCCAAATTGCCTGTAGTGTGTGAATGTTGACTGGAGGTCCTACCACGGTTGTAAAAATAGGAATGAATACAATGGTCACCATTGGCCTCCACAGACCCTGATTTTTAAAGTTTCATGTTAATGTTTATTTTAAACTCTTGTATTTTAAGTTGTTCTGTATTTTTAACCAATAATTGTAGAGTTATGTTTTAAGGAATGGGTTACATTAAAATTACTCATGTTCAGTTGTGAAACTATTGAAAAAAGTTACGATTTAAGATTTTCAAATTTTAACTTAAGCAGTTTTATATTGATTTGGGATATTTATAAAATCAGGCTACTTACAGAATCACGGCACCTACTGTAGGTATCGTGATAATATCGTATCAGGACAAACTAGTAGCCTAAGTTAAACTAACATAATCCTGAATGGTTCAGCACTATCCTTCCAGGTTTTAATTATGTGTTAGACAGTTCTTAACCCAATTTCAGCAATTTCAGCAATCCCATTGTTTTCTTTGCTTGACACAGGCCAATAATTTGGCCCTTTTGAAACACAGTTACACATTTTCCAATTAAAAGCTCTCAAGTATTTGCTTATTTAAATCCAATGGTGACTTCTTTTTATGGCCAGACATTGAGCAGGAGGTTACTGAGGAATGAACAGACCATAACCATGTTTTTCCTTGGTATGTTTTTTATCATTTTAGGATTTAAAGATGATGTAAGATTTAAGGTTTTAACTGAAGATTAAACTTACCCATAAAGTACAATAATAAGTGTTTCCTTAAAAAGCCTTTCTTATACAAGAGAACTGAAAATTAGAGCCTCATAAAAAATTATTATGCCTATAATATAAATTTATATGCCTATTTTATATATTGTACATAAATTTATATGCTTGTGAAGTCAAATTGGAGCAATGCACTCCAGCCATTATTTGATTGTTTAAAAGCCATCAAACTTAGGCTTTCACAAAACTTTCTTCATCTGAATGAAAGTAAAACTGAATGCATTTTGTTTGGAACCACAGCCATGCTAGGAAGTTTAAACTTAGACCTTGGGGATCTTACACCATAAGTGAAATCAGTTGTTAGAAACTTGGGGGATATATTCGACAGCAGCTTAAAATTCAATAAACAGATGAATTCTGTCGTTAAAGCAAGCTTTTAACATCTTCGCCTTCTGGCTAAAGTGAGGCCTTTCTCTGTCACGTAGCGACCTTGAAAAAGGCAATAAATGCTTTTATCAGTAATATGGATTACTGCAATGCACTTGACGTTGGTGTTAATCAGTCCTCCGCCTCTCGCCTTCAAAACGTACAAAACTCGTCTCTTAACCAATACTTCCAAACGTGATCACATAACGCCCATCATCTATTCTCTCCACTGGATTCCGGTACATTTTAGAATCATTTTTTAAACTATTGATGGTTTATTTAACAGATCTCTTAATACTGTACCTCGTAACCTTGGCAGAGCGCTCCGGTCATCTGATCAACTTCTGCTGGAAGTGTCAAGATCTAGATGCAAACGGTTTGGCTATCGGGCATTTGCTGTTGTTGACACCAAACTATGGAAGTCATTACCATCTGTTACGGATCTGGCCTTTTTTAAATGCAAATTAAAAACGCACCTATTTACCTATTTACCTATAACTCCCATTTTTTTTTAGTTTATAGTAGTTAGATGGTATGTTTCTTTTATTTATATTTTGTTTTATTCTTTTGGATCTATATTCTTTATATTCTGTTTTTGATCTATGTTGATCTATATTCTTAATATTCTTCATATTTTGTTTCGTCTAATGTCTATTCATTTCTTAATTTTCTTAATTTCATTTTATTTTAATTTGTCTTCTTTATTTGTTATTAACAACTTCAAGTTGACCAAAGCACTTTACATAAGTGCTACATAAATAAAAATGATTAATTGATTGATTGATTATGAATTCTCTTTATACTGTAAGACTAAGGGCAGGACCCTAAGTTCTACTGAAGACCGGGTCAAACATTAACTCTAACTCTAGTCATGACCAGAGGAGGTCGTGACTGGTCTGTACTTTAGTCTCACTTGAAGTGGAACTGGATCTGCATGAATAAAGATCTCACCAGCTACATTTCCATACAAAGACTTTCATAAATCTCAAAGCATTTGCTCCGGTTCAGTGCACGAAGCAGCTATATTTAGTTTTAACATAGGCATACCTTAGAAAAGCCTGCGTCCAGCCTAATTGTAACAAGTAGCTACCAAGTAGCTTAACTCAGCTTACGGTCAAATTACACTGAAGCAAATGAAGTGTGTCCGGCATGTACTGTACGTGACACACTTAAGAAGTATTTCAATCCACAAAAGCTGTATCAGAGATGTTTTTGCACAGTGTTTTTAATATTTATTTTTTGGTATGATTTATTGTTATTATATATCAATCAAGCGACTGTAGACAGAACAGTCACATGTACCCTGTGATTAAAAATGCTTATTTTTATACTAATGAGAGCCTCATGATGTGTCAAGTGCAAACACTGCAATGTGTCAAATATTTATTTTCAAAAAAGGTAATTAATCATTCTATTTAGATGATGATTAAACATGATGATTATCCAACTTACTTAGGTGGATGTTGATCTTATAAATCTGTATCTGCATCATTTTACTCTATTCCACATGAAGTGTGTATTATTTGCTCCAAAAATCTCCAAAAATCAGACAACATTACAAATTATGAAATATTCATAACAAAGAAAGCATACGTTCAGTAACTTAAGTAACAGGGATATTTAAGATTCCACACTATTTCTTGGTACTATTTAAATGTACACAAATTTGTAACATTAAGAACCCATCACAGTCTGACGAAGACCATGAAGTTCCTACTTTGTCATACAGTGGAGCCTTGGATTGCGAGTAACTTGGTCTGCAATCGTCTTGCAAGACAAGCAAGATTTTGTAATAAATTTTGCCTTGTTAAACGAGCGAGGTATGAGTAGTGTAGTATGTATGCACTTTGTCTGCCGAGCATCACATGATCACAACTGAGCCAATGGCTCTTCTCTTGTTCTTGTTCTTCGTGCTGTGAGATTATGGGTAATGGTCTCCCATTCTCAGTCTCAGTGCGCGTGTGTCACTCATATAGTTAACATCAGTGCATGTGTGTACTGTTTACTATAACATTCTGACCATGTGTGTGTTTATGTGTATGTGTGGGCATGTACGCGTAAAGCATTTTTAAAAAGATTTTGTGTCCAAGTTTAGTGACTGTTCTGTTCCTGCAGTGCAGGAGATGAATTTGTTTCGATCTGTTTTTTTGTGTGTGTGTGTGTGTGTGTGTGTGTGTGTGTGTATGTGAATGTGTGAGTATGTGAATGTATGTGAATGTGTGAAAGCCGCCCTACACAGTAGCCCCCCCCTACTCTTGCTCCTGCTCTCGTCTAACCCCGGTCTTGATTCCTATCAAAGGTAAATTGAAGGTTAATTTATTTTTAGTTTCTATTTTGCATGAATAATTTTTATATTAATATTTTTGGGCTGTGAAATGAATCATTTAAGATTCTATTATTTCTTATGGGGGAAATTCGCTTTGATATATGATTATTTTGATATACAAGCACGATTCCGGAACGAATTATGCTCGCAATCCAATATTTTACTGTATAAACACTGCAGAATGCAGAAGTAATGATGTCGAAACGGAAAAATGCTCAATAGATCCAATGAGATCGAACCGAGTTATTACTATGTTTGATCAGATCGCACCACTCTCTTACCAGGCGCTTATAAAGCACTTACTATTGTGTCCAGCTGGTTGGTATAAATACAGTGACACACACGGTGCTTTTCATCATGAAGTGATAGTGTGAAGAATTAGATCCAGAATTTATATTTAATTCTCTGAACGTGACATGGACACGCTGATAACCTGCTGCATGCGTGCCATGGTCGTGATAAGCACCAGAAGAACTTCATTTTAACTTACGTCCTTATACAATGTGGTGTGGACCTACCATGGTCATAGGACAAGCTTGAAGAGGTCGTTGTGAGAACTCCATTGATGTAGTAACAAGAAAGTGACATGCCAGTGACATCCAGTGTTTCTTGTCCATGTCATGCTTGTAGTACGTCAGTTACGCTATTCAATTCAATTCAATTTTTATTTGTATGGCGCATTTAACAACAATTTTATTTGTATAGCGCTTTTGCCATTGTCATAAAGCAGCTTTACACAATCAAAAGAAATTAAGAATGTTTGTATGAAATGTTAATGTGTATGAATCAAAATGATTAGATAGTCCCTGATGAGCAAGTCGAAGACAATGGTGGCAAGGACAAATTCCCTGAGACTCCCCATTAACTGGTTAATGCCATTGTTACTACTGTACATCCTCAATAAGGTCTTCCTGTGCCTCGCTTCACCCGCATTCCAAATAGGATTTTTTTTAACATGTCCAAAAAAATAAGTGACGCAACTCAACGTCAAGGGAGACAATAATACTGTACATGCTTACTGGTTTCTTCTGTGTTCCTGCCAAGTTCTTACTGAATTCATTTAAGTTTTTAAAGAACGTGGCTCACTGTGTGCTTTGTACAACAAGTCAGTTTTTCCTCATGTCTAATCTCTTCTATTGAAGAATGCCTTTAGACGACACTCGAATGGATTTGATCTATAATGGTTGTAAGGTTTCGCACAAACCTGTGGGGTCCATGCCAGCTCACGTGCCCATTGTCATTGAAGCAAAAATAGCCTATACCAAAAACTCAGAAACTTATTCAAATATTTCATATTATTATATAATATTATATAACAATAATAATAATAATAATGCACAGTGGTGTAACCTATAAAATTCCAAAGCTGGTAACCACTAGAAGCTATTGTTGGTCCACTGCAGTCACAAGAGGACACGATGTGCCTACACTCACCATATGGAGTGACTGTGACAGAAATCCAGAGCAGAGATGATCTGTCTGAAGAACTTGCGGGCCTCTTTGGGTGTTAATCTCCCTTTCTTCACCAGGTAGTCAAACAGTTCTCCTCCAGACACGTGCTCTAGAACCAAATACCTGAAGAGTGATAAGAGAGAGAGGGAGAGAGAGAGAGAGATCATGAGAAAGCTGATTACGAAGGAAAAGCAAATATATATTAAATATTTACAGGTAGAAAGACAGAGACAGACAAATGGTCAGACAAACAAAGACACAAGTACAGTGACCCAAAGACATTGATAGCCACATGGACCAACAGAGACACAGAAAGTGTAAGAGACAGACACTCCAGACAGAGAGACAGAAAGACAGAATGAAAGACTTTTTTTTATCCCCTTGAAGATTTTTTCAGCCTCCTGTTGAGGATACTGAGACATGGAGTAGAACATCTCCCTGAAGGCTACGACGCCAAAGCTGCTACGTCTTTGGATGAACTCAAGAAACACAACTACAAGAAGTCTCATTCCATTCTGCAGGGAAGCGAGAGTGTCATGTCTTTCAAAAGATCATATGATGTCCTCTCTAGGAGCTTTATGAGTACAAAATAAATGGAAGAAATGTAGTCAGGGGTGAGCAGTGGGAATCAGGACTGAGAGGAATTGGGATGAATGATTCCGTGGATTTGGGTTGGAGTTTGCTTCTAGTAATGGAAAAATAAGAATGAAGCTCTGACAGTTTGTCAGTGGATTTCCGGCAAAATATTTCTGGAGGAAAAAAGTTACGACAGGCAGCTTTCTGTTCTTCAGCTGTGTGTTGGAGCGAGGTGAGCTGGTTTACTTGTCATACTGTATGAAATGATCACAATAAAATCTTGCATGGATTCTATTATGTAGTGGACACGTGTCACACGTGTCACATTGTCTAACGATAAACCTTCGACACTGCCCGTATTGTCTCGTGATTTCACATTCCTATTGGTGGGTTTTATGCGAGCGTCGTAGCAGAGGTCACAAATCAATCCAAAATTTTTATTTCAATACCGAACCAAGTTGCCGAAACAACTCACGGAAGAGCATAAACAGAAGCATTTGGGCCGATATTTGGGCCGATACTCTAAGGAAGGTGGAAGTTCATTAAAGAGAATCATTACTGGGGACGAGACGTGGATTCATCACTATGGACCTGAGAGTAAACGGCAGAGTATGGAACGGAAACATCCTCAAATACCAACCGAGAAAAAGTTGAAAAGTCAACCATCAGTAGGAAAATTGATGTTTACAGTTTTCAGGATTCTCAAGGACCTGGATTGGAACATAATCAGGAAAAAGGTTCAGTAATCAACAGTGCTCGTTACAGGGAGATGCTTTTTGAAGAGCTGACGCCAAAACTTCAGATTAAACGCAGAGGACTGCTATCCAAGGGCATTGTGATCTGGCATGACGATACACGTCCGCATACTTCTGCCCACACTGTCGACACTGAAAAAACGAGCTTTAACATTTTGAGATGTTAAAGCATCCTCCCTATAGTCCTGATCTTGTTCCATCGGACTTTCACCTGTTTGGTCCCCTGAAAGCAGCCCTACGAGGATGAAGATTCACTTCTGATGAAGAAGTGATGACAGCTGTACTCTCGTGGCTCGCGGCTCTAAAAACATTTTTTTAATGAGGGAATATGATAGCTTGTTGACAGATGGACAAAGTGTATTGAAAAGCAAGGAGATTATGTAAAAAAAAATAAAAAATTGTTATTTCTAAAAATGAATTAAAAATAAATTTTACAGTCAAAGGACATTGACTCATCTATGTAAGTAGTTGGGTTTTTATTTTAGAAAAAAAAGCTCGCTGTAGTTGTTAAGACTACTCCTGAGTTTTATGAGGCACAATAAGTAGATCATTAATAAAATACAGGTGCTATAAACAGTAAATCAATTATTTTGCTACTGTGGTATGTTAGATTTCCTGTGATGCAGCAATCGTTAAGCTTTGTAGGATATTGCACAGTTGTCCAGGTCATGCAGTTTTTAGATGCTCTGTACTTCAGCTCTCTGAGTGTCTAGCCGAACTACAGACAGACTTATAACTAAAGACAAAACTTTTTTTTTTTTTTTTTTTTTTACAGTATACTGCACTTAGAGCATAACGCTTAACAAACATCTCATTTACAGCAGTTGTAAAATGTACATGTTGTAGTGCTTTTTATGTAGAAAACCCACAGCTCCACTGTCTACTCATGATTGCTCACAGCTACAGTATCTTATGATGTTATGGCTTTTATTGCGGGCGATCTTGGAGACTAACACTCGGTTAACATATTCAGTTGTCCATACACATTTTGTCCTTTTTGTGCGTTGTTTTTTCACGGAATAGAAAAATGAAAGAAAGAATCTGGACAGTGCAGCAAATGTCCCAATATAAAACCTCTCTAGCTCACTTTATAACCTGCATATTTCACATCAAGTCGCCTCATTTCTGCGGCTATCTTTTTAAGTCTAGCGCTAAAAGTAAACTAAGAGTTGCTACTGTTGTCATGATTCGCATATATTATAAACGCAAAAAAGTTTCAAAAGTCATTTTTTCACTGCTGTCCATGCTGTGATATTTATTAGTCAGACTATATAGTAAAAGTATCACTCATATAAAAATGCTGGTATAGTATTGTTTTAAAAATTACAGTACCGCCGTACTTTTTTCATATGAGTATACCGTGTAACACTAGCGGTCACACTCTGGAAATTTTATAATCCGCTTCTGATGCTAAAACCTTGACTATTAGCCAATATCCCTATATTTTCATGGGCTTTTCCTTGAGCCTGTACCAGGGGACTCTGGTCTTGTGCCCCAGCACACATGGGACAGGGCACACAGGCACACAGGCACACATACAGTACACACA
The DNA here is from genome assembly GCA_030014365.1 of Clarias pachynema. Lineage (NCBI taxonomy): Eukaryota > Metazoa > Chordata > Actinopteri > Siluriformes > Clariidae > Clarias > Clarias pachynema. The sequence goes on along the minus strand of JAQMYL010000012.1, from coordinate 13,426,108 downwards.
CTCATTCACACACTACAGGGAATCTGACAATGCCACTTGGACAAACCTGAGGGTCTAGCCTGCATGTCGTCCCAAGCACGGTGAGAACATGCAAACCCTCAACCCTGGAGGTGCAAGACAACAGTAAAAGATTATCTACTGTATGTCTCTTCAAATGTAAACATGCTCACGAAATCCAAATCCAATGCCAAGTCGTTGACAATGCCTATTCGTTACAGGATTCAACCCAATTTATTCTCATTATCCTCTGCTGTATGAACCACCATTTCTTCAGGTACGATACCGAACCTGCTTATCGTACCGATGCCATCGCTAGAACGTTTCCGAACCTGCCAGAACTTTGTCATCAGCTGTCTTTGATCTCAGTGGCACTAGATCTGTCATGTTACAATAGAATACAATACAATATGCAAATTTGGTCAACAAAATGATACAGTGTAAAGCCAGGTTTAGAGAAAAAGAGGGAGACAGTGTGGTGGGGGGGTGGTTGAATGTTGCTTGTCCCTGCTGGCAGGGAAGATAGACAAGCGCTTGGCCGGAGAAGTTCGCTACACTGCCAGCTGAGCGCATTTCTTCATTCTCTTCCCCACCTGCACTGGGAAATTGAATCTTTGGTTTAAAGGCGCTCTCTGATCTCATTATTATCCTCTGGCCTTTTGTCGCTCTACCCAGAAATTCCTCCCGATCTGTAACTCACACAACCACCATAAATGTCTTAAGCAGTTTTATAGGTTCTGCCGGTGGGCCGTCCTGAGCTTTCTGTCACTCTGATACAATATTGTCTCAACTGGTTTCCTTTGGTGGGTTTAATGACTGTTCTAAGCCGTTAGAGGTTAACAGAGGTAATGCACTCTGACTTCCTGAGCGCACACGGCACAGAGCATCAAGAGCTTAAAGTGAAATTAAACAAAGACGATACACTGAGGAAATTCCTATTTTAATTGCTTGCATTGTGCGAATGGAGATGGGAATAATCCTTTGCCATTTCAGCCAATGCTTCAAGGCTTACACACACACACACTCACACACACACACACGCTGACACGCTGACAGGGGCTGGGTGTTATTTCCGAGATGATTATCTGGCATAACATCATGTTATTTGATTGTTCTAAATCGTTTTAAATAAGATTTGTTTGTGCAATTACCTGTCCTATCTGCACAAACTATCAGAGATGCGATTTGATGAGAAATCCTTTTTAGCATTCACAGCATATTATGGGAAGGCAAATGAAATCAAACAAAAGCATGTTGATCTTGTTTTTTTGGGGCAGCCTGAACATTATCGCAGTTTAAACACGCATTGTTTGTGCCACTTGCTTTATACCGTATGGATCAGATCCACAAGGTCGTGTCGAGGACATTATTTTTAAGGACCTACAAAAGTAGGCAAATGAGATATTTATCTATTCATCTGGTTCAGGCAATTTATAAAGGAAACACCTTTCAGCGTGTGCAAATATTTAAGGGTGTTATGTCGGATTATCATGATGTTTACATGTAGATACATTTCAGGGTGCTGTGAATTCATGGTTTTTAATTATTAATGGTACTTTAGATAGAGTATCCGGGCCTATGAACAACTCGTACTGTACACCCCGACACTGAGATTACATCAACGACTTTTCCAGTCGTATGAAAAAAAAAAAAGCAAGCAAAAATGCAAGACTTACAAATATTTCTTGTTTTCGTAGACATCATGCAACTTCAAAACGTGTGGGTGTTCTATTAGCTTGAGAATAGCGATCTCTCGTTCCACCTGTAGAAAAGAGGAGAAAAAGACACTCAGATCCTTAACCGATTAAGTGCATTTTAATTGAACGTGGTGGCGTTTGACAAAGACACGCACTCTTATCATACATGAGGAATGAAGTGATATGGTGAATCTTACGATAGAGTTTCTTCTCAGCGTGAACCGAGAGTTACATCATGAAAAGTTACACGAGAGTTCTCCAAGAGGAAAAAAACAACAACTTGTTATCAGAAGTTCAACAATGCAAACTTTTCTTTCTTTTTTTTTTTTTTTTTTTTTTAAAGAAGAAGGAAATGCAAGTCGAGGTTGAATGACAAGGCGAGCTGATTAACTGTAACATCACACCGTAACATCCGGGAGAAGTCGAACATTGTAGTCGTTCTTTAAACAGCCGAGAGTGGGAGTTTATAAAGGCCATGATGGCTCCTGAGATGGCACTTATGAGACATGGATAGATCCAGAAAGACATAGATCTGAACAAAGTGCTTCAACATGGGTGCACTGCATACGGCTTTGTTAACAGAACGGAAGACGCTAGATGGTACAGACTGGCGTCTCCTGAGTCCAATGTTGAATTGAGTGGATAGTGCATTGGATTTTGAGACAACGTCCAATGCTACTTGACGTGGTCTATCACCTACATGGAAATGACAATATACATACAGTTCTTACTTTCTTGTGAGGATCTACTGATTAAATAAAATCTCCATTTCCATCATATATATATATATATATAAC
>JAQMYL010000012.1:13402353-13417241 GCA_030014365.1 Clarias pachynema | reverse complement strand
GTGTGTGTGTGTGTGTGTGCCCTGTGATGGATTGGCACCCTGTCCAGGGTGTACCCCGCCTCGTGCCCTAAGTCTCCCGGGATAGGCTCCAGGCCCCTACGACTCTGAATACAGGATAAAGCGGTATAGAAGAGTGAAAATGAGAGTGATCTGTGCATCCATCTTTTCTACTTTCCTTTCTATATAGACACTGTCTATATACAATAAACCATCACGTTGATTGGCTCTGTCGAATAACACACATAGCCACGCCCACCTTGAGAGGAAAAAGCGTTATATTTGTCCATAAAAGCGCTGGCTGCTGTGACCTAATCTGTGCACATAAACACTCATAACATCCCTTCTACACAACATTTTGATTTCATTTATGGTATAGATTAAACAGGCAAATACCGAAAGACTAGCAAAGTTTCATTAAATTCTGTGTTGCAGCGTTGTGTGATGATGTGACAAAATCAGCTGGACAGTCACTTCTGGGACTGGTTTCTGGTCCTCCAATGTATGAAACAAGGATATCACTGAAAGAGCGAGCTCGGACCAATGAACAGACCAAACCTTTCGTTTATTTATTTTTTTTTACAGATTCAACCGGCTAATCATGTGGCAGCATGACGATGCAAAAAATTATACAGATACAGGGGCAATACTGTAGCTTCAGTTAATGTCTGAATGGAGAAAATGTGTGATCTGTATAAATTTAACCATGGGGTGGTTGTTGCTGTCAGGTGGGCTGGTTTGAGTATTCCAGAAACTGATCTCCTGGGGTTTTCACTCACAGCAGTCTCTACAGCGTGAGTGAGTAAATGTAGGCTATAATTTATTTTAAACTGCTGACTCAATTCATGAAATTATAGTGTTTCAAATTTTCTTTGCTACAAATTTTTTATTAATTGTTATTATTGTAGAATGCAGAAAACGCAGTTATATAACAGTTTCAGCAGCAGCACTAGCATGACAGTGACAGTTATAGTGGGCCGAGGAAAAGAAGTTCGTATAGCTCATTAGCACATTTCATACATGTAAAAAAAAATTTTTTTTTAAGTGTTCCAGAGCTTTATGTCTAGCAATACCCCTGAAGATCAACATGGGAATTATTTTGATGTAAATCATTTTGTCCTGTATTACACACAATAATCCTAAAATGCCCTAAAACAACTTTGCGATGCTATATCAGTGCTGCTAGCTAACAGCAGCTCAGGAAACCACAGCTCAGCTAGCATCCGTCGCTAGTCCAAAAAAAAGGTTGTTTTTTTTTTTTTTTTAGCTGGACAGGTCACTTAAAAAATAGTGGATAACTTTACAGTATACCCACTTCTCCAGACACCACTACACCACTCACAGTCACCTATAGACAGACAGTAACACTGCCAGTCACGCTGTCTCCTGAGGCCTGGCCACAGCTTATGCTTCTTATTAACACATGTGCTGAGTGTGAACATTTTTCAGCAGATACCAGGAGCCCCAGCTGTGTGAACGGACAGCCACTAACACGGCAAGTCGTGACAGCAGAAAGAACAAGCTGCAACAGACACTCGATAGTCGAGATAATGCCCCTGAGCTTTCACAAGCGTATGAAAAAGAAAAGTTTGCCGAGTTAAAACATATTTAAAACATGTAGTAGATTCTCCAAGTCAATCGTGAGGGATTCTGAAAAAATAAAATTTTTTTCCTGATCTCCAAGGTCTACTTGTTCTGTTTTCCTATTTATTTTCCTCGGCTCACAGCCGCCGCCGACTCTGAAAATCCACATAACCTCACCCCGGAGACAAACGCATCGTCAAAGATGAAGCACCGCCTGCATGTCTGGCACATCTCAAGGTCATGCAAATAAAAAACATGAGGCCTTGGCACCTGCCGTGCCTCTGTAAGCTGTCCTACATCTGTACAGTAAACATTCTCGCTCACACACTCTGCTGCAAGCTTGTCTGCAGTCCTGCGTGCTCTCTCTGCTGCTCAGGCGGGCTGTTAGCAGGCCTCAAGATTGCACTGGCACTCGGGTCGCCTCCTTGTTGGAATAATCGATACGTTCCAATGACGAAGGAACTGAATACTTTTCACTCGGCCTCCACTCGATTTTAAAGCAGACATATCTCACGAGCGATATTAACGCCCGGCCTACAGGAGCTGTTGCTGACTGAAATTGGCTGGGAAATTGCTCGAGATAGGCCTGATGTTCAACTACAAGAGGCTGAAGAGCACAAATTGAATCGTTTGAGAAGTGGGGGAGGACATGACATGACTCAAACTGGAATACTTTGGCGGAAGGAAGAAATTTATGCCCACAGTGGAGCCTTAAGTGATTCTGGCTAGTGGACATGTAGCAGATAACAGCTCTTTTACCATTGAAGCCATATTAAAGCAATTTAGCTTACATCAGCACATTTTAGAAGCCAGGTACATTTAAATAGCAAGAAAACTCTTTTGAAATGATCGTCATCATGCATATGTGATATTTAGGCCATTAACTAGATGAGAGAAGGATCAGCAAATGATGAAAACGGAGTGACTTCTTTAAAGGTTGCAAACCGCTCTTGACTCAGGGAAGCCGAAATCCAAAAGTCAATAGTGGAAATAGTGGAAAGGAATTGACCATAGTACTGGTCAATAAAAAATAAAAACCATGTTCCATATTTACTTTAAGCTAATATCTCCTCAGGCTGATCTGGACCTCGCCCAGGATACGCACACACACACACTGTTCCCAGTTTTGAGTTAATCTCAGCACACATCTCCTATCGTGCCAGAGCTAAAATGCACACAAGGGAAGCTAATCAATGTTTCAGAAATGTCCATTGATCAGCCGGCCCACGAAGGAACCAGCACGCTATGAGCCAGCACAGACACAGACAACTGCTGACTATGTTTCTCACGTCGACGTCCCCCTAGCAAATAACCTGGCCGGTCTCTGCCGAGCACCGTCTCTCCTAACCCAAGGACGAAGGTCTGCTTGTGTCACTCGAGCTCAGAGCTCGAGTGCTGTCTAGCGATGAGTCTCATCCTCATCATTACGCTGATGTGCAGTGACAAATCAATCATGCTGTCACTCACGCCTGTGAATGTGACTGAATTATGGCAGAATGGAGATATAACTCCATGCTAATGGACGTGTCCTGTGATGACCTTGTCTATAATGAAGTTCTAATGGTTTAGGACGAAGAGCATGTGGGCTTGGAGGTTACTAGAGGTCTTCTGCGGTTAGCAGACCGAGGCATCCTGTGTATGCTTTATCAACATCTGAGCACTTTATCTTAGTTACACAGAAGCTCCACAGGTCAGAGGACTGCGTGACCTTGAACCCATCTGAAATGAGGACTGAATTGTGCAGCAAGCTAGGAGTTAAAGAAATAAACCAAGACTAATGACATTTTAATGGTAGTTTAATTTAGCAAAGTCAGAGCAATGCAGTCTCTATAAGCGTAAATATCGAACAATTTAGAAATTAACTGGCTTTTAAATGATCATCCCATTACTAGAATGTTTAACACTTTACTGTAATTATATGCATATTGCTTAATAACCACTTATTTTTCAGCTGAATTTAACACTTTATTAATATCTAGGACATATGCTTCAAGCACTTGAAAAATTTGGCATTTAGATGAAGTTAGATAACTTTCCAAGATCTGAAAGGTATGGTAAACATTTCATTGCTGAACTGCCGACATCTTTACTTTCATATGTTATCATGCATATTGGCGCCTACGCATAAGAATGCAAAGATACATTTTTATAGCCTTGGTAAATATTAAAATATTAATTGTTTTTACCGTCTTTGAAAGTTTTCTCAGATAAAGTGTCGATAAACATCATGTAAACAGCAATCCAATAATGTCTACATAAAAAACAGCAAATTCATTGGCTTGTTATGTACAGTACTGCTTCAACAGCATCTAACCAATACATAGTGAAAAGACTATTTGGCAAATCCATGCGACCATCCATCAAGGCTGCATAGGTGAAGTTCACTTCTTTTTCTGACCAAGCTGCATGGTCAATGGTTAGCCCAGGTCGGTCTTTGAGCTTCTGTATCCAGAGGATCAATAGAGACAAGAGCAGCAGGTCGATACACACAAGTGACCCTACAGCCTAATCATCTTGAAAAATATATCGGAGTATCTATTTGCACCCGGGTGAAATCAGCACTGGATATACAGTATAGCTATTTGCAGTCTCAAATACACAAAATAAGTATGCATTACTACATTTGCTAAATTGATCACCACTACATTAAATGTATTTTCAGCTCTACAGTTTGACTACTGCATGCTACAGTAAGTGTGAGGACTAAAGGACTATTTTTCATCGTGTATAACAGTAAAAGACCTTGGTGTGATTATAGATTCCAGTTTTTCTTTTAAAAGTCTATAATCCAAAATAACAATGTACAATGACAATAAATTCCTTATCTTGGCAATATTTTATCACTACATTGATCGTGTTTTTGTCACCTGGTTCTCAGTGACATTTTGCATTGATTTTAAAATACTACTGTTGACCTACAGTATAAAGCACTAAATGGTGTTTCGCCTACAGTACCTGAGTGAATGGCTAGTGTTTTATGATCCACCACGGCTACTTCGATCAAAAGATGCAGGCTGCTTGTCAGTACCATGTATTATGAAAATACATCAGCAGGGTCAGAACTTTATGGAATAAAAGTTCCAGCATAGGCAACATAGCATAGATGATGAAGAATGAAGAACTCTCAAAATTAGCATACTATTATAATTATTTGGTCACAGAAACAACAATAAAAACATGTGATCATGTGTATCGGTGCCATTTCTTTGTCATCCATTTAAAATATTTTTCGCTCAGTCATGTTGGGGTAATCAGTTAAAATAAATGAAAATTCAGTTCATCATATTGTGTATTCAGTGCTGAAAATAGGATATGTCACTCTATACTGCACAATCATGAGCCCTATATATGTTTATTAATTTTTTTTTTAATTTAAATGAAAAAAGCAACAAAAAAAAATGGCTAAGGGCTACATCAAGGTTGAAAACCTAGTTATTTATCCAAGCATTTTGTGAATAGATTTGCCTTAGATAAAGATCTAGGGGACTCATGAACGTAGAGTATTATGGTGAACTGTTATATTTAGATGCTGTCTTCCCCGCTCTGGATCACTGTCTTGATCACTCTGGTTTGTTGAGGGTGGAGTAACTGGTTGCTTTACTTCTCAGGGAGCCCTCATGTATGCGCTTTCTTCTCCTCTCCCTTTTAGTTATGCTGTCATATTTAGTCCTGTCGGAGTCCTGCTTGCGCTCAGCACTAAAAATACATTCACCTTATACATTATGTGTATGTGACCATACCTACCTGTTACTCTCTCTCTCTCTCTTTCTTTCTCTGCAAAGCTACACATACAGTACTGTAGCACTCCTGAGCTTGCTAATGATCCAGACTCCCTCTACCCTCCAGACCTGTCTGACTCATCCTGCTGCCCCGCTTCTGGTTGAAGATCTCATTGGATGGAGGCCTCCGACTAGCTGCCAAGGAAGGCCCCATGTGGTCTGCTTGTAATGCTTGTGGTGACTGGGGACGGTTCCACTTTACCATGAAGATGGTCTTGGACTTGGCTGATTCAGACAGCTATACTCTCTGATGACTTGTGACTGCATTTCAAAAATGAAATTCCTACACACAGTTTTGTACCTGAGCCTCCAACAAAGAAATTGGACTCTTAACTTAAACACCTTTGTTGTTATACTGAACTTCCAGCCTACACAGTATGAGTGCAGATCAACCCCGGCTATCCCCAGTCACCCAAACGAGGAGGGTTTTCTGTCGAGTCTGGTTCCTCTCACAATTTCTTTCCTCTTGTTTTTTCTTGCCCCTGTTGCCTTCGGGTTGCTCATAAGGGGCAATCTGATCATTATGATTTATACATATTTCCTTAAACCATTCAATCTTATTTCCATATTTTTTTTAGAATTTCATTATGTAAAGCTGTGGTCATGCCTTTAAATCTAAAGCAGGAGTATCTCCGTGTGTCCACTGTGCTTGGGTGAGAAAGCTACTGTAGCAAATGTCCAATATCTCACTTTCCAGACCTGTTCCTGTAGAATTGGTGTGCTATACCATTCCAAATGATCAGTACGGAACTGTCAGGATATGTCTCCTCCAATTCATCACATCACACCCTGAAGTGAAACAGCTTTCCTCATCTGACGCTCAGTTCCAAGTGACTTCCCTGTAACCCCACATTTCTGACGGGGAGTCACTTGTTGCACTGTCAACACAGCGCTTGTGAATATTGCAGCACTTGACTTGCTCTAAGCTGGCAATTGAGCACGTCTGAACTATTAGCACTACTGTGCTGCAGGAAGTTTGGCTCACTTATCTTCCTCCATGGAAGATAACATCCATATTCAGCAGCCAACACCATGCTGTGAGGCCTGGGTACTGATGAAAGAGAAGAGCACTAAGCGCAACACTCTAATGTGCTTAAAAACTTCTCCTGATAAATGTCAGGAACAGAGATCGAAATGGAAAGGGTTGTCATGCTCGGGGACCAGGGGTAGACTGGAGTAGAGCAGATGATTATAATACTTGTTGGGCTGACAGGGCACGAAGGCAGCCAGGAGGCAAGTGAACGCTCATTTTTTGCCTTATGTCCCGGAGCTTCAAATAGCTCTGCTTTTAATCTGATTATCAACATCCTGAAAGTGTAAATTCATCCAGAACACTTTAAAGCTGAACAATCTAATCACTTTTAGAGGTTCAGGACATACTACATGCATTTTAAAACCAATATCAGCTTTCAAGTATTAATGATACAAAATGCAAACCACCAAACAGAAAGGCCAGAAGCCCTCGAAAAAGCTACCGCAGTTCTAATACAATATCAGGCTCATATTCCAAAGCATACCACTTCATCTGTTAAACATGGCAGAGTATACTGTAAGTGCCAATGGAACTGGGTCGCTAGTGTTATGATGGGACTACTGATAGAAGTAGCCGGATGAATTTGTACATGCTACAAGTGTACGGCTACCATGTTTTGATCAGTCAGTCGACTCTGCAAAATGTATTAGACAGTGCTTCACAGTACAGAAAAATACTGACTTTCTGCAGAAACAATCAAAGACGAAGTAAGCAATTGAGCAAGCTTCTCACTTACTGAGGACTGAGGTAAGTGGGTGTTGGCCCAGCAGATCGGAGTCTTTAACACGACGACTCAAGACGTATCTGTTTCTTCAATGGTTGGACTAACCCCCCAACTCTCCCCAAAAAACAAACCTTCCCAACTGTGTTTGACTGACGGCACCTAGTAACCCAGTGTAAGTATCTATACAATGTCAGAAACTTCAATGCACTTTTGTAAGTCTCTCTGGATAAGAGCGTCTGCCAAATGCCAAAATGTAAATGTAGGACAAAACTAAAGGCAGAAGGATCCACAAATAAGCAACAACTGCAAGTGCTTGTAGTAAAGCTCTAGCAATATATGTCAAGGTTATTTGGAAAAAGCAAGTTAATTTGAGGTGGCATGGCAGCGTTGGCTAGCACTGCCTGCCCACCTCCATCTTTGGGGGTTTGAATTATGTGCACTCCAGTCTGTGTGAGTGGAGTTCACATATTCTCCCAGTGCGTTGTGTGTTTTCTTCTTTCCTCTGGTTTCCTTCCACAGTCCAAAGCCATGCACTGTAGAATGATTGAGAGGGTGTGCATGCGTGTGTCCTAAGATCACACAAGGGCGTCCCAGGTCTTGTGCTCTGAGCTCCCTGAGATGGGACGGAAAATGGTCGGGTGGATGAATTTAATTAGGCCAAATGTACTTGGGGCAAAAATCTATTCCCCAGTTTGGCTTAGAATATAAAAATCTATATTTAATTCAACAACTGTCAAGAAAATAGAGGAATTGGAACAAAAACTAGAAGTGAAGTTAGACTGGAAATTTTGTCACTTGACTCCTTTATTGATTAAGACTCCATGAACAAGTTCATGAACAAGCAGAATCCATGAACAAGTTATTCGAGCTGAACAACGACTTTAAAATGTTAAAAAAAAACGTTCTTTGGATCTGCCTTTCAACTCAATTGAAAATGGGAGAACTATTATTAGCACTTTCTAATATACAGTATATGTATTTGTTATGTGCCATAAACAGTATAATCACTATAAATGTACACTTCCCCAAATCAACAACTGAACATGTTTTATCTGTTTATTTGGAGCAACAGCCAGACGAGTCCCTCTGTACATCATGACTACCGAAACGATAATGTATTAGATTAAGCGTATTAACATTAAACTTGTGATTTGTCTTGCAGCCATTACTACAGTCAAAGCTGTGCTGTTATAGAAAGAAAATCAACACCTTGTAATCAAGTAATTAGATTCAAGAACTAAGAAATGCTGTGCTATCAAATGTGCTATATGACCTAATCCTGTGGATTCACGGATACTCATGCATTAAATTTATTATGGAGGCATCCCACCTCCTGCATACTGATAGCAGCTCCCTGACACCCACAAGCCATAGCCAATATCCTGGAGAAAAAAAAATTTAAGCAAGCAAGCAAGCAAAATTGGTGATGATGAGAGCGAGAGAGAGAGAGAGAGAGAGAGAGAGAGAGAGAGTGAGAGAGAGAGAGAGAGAGGACGTCCTGATTTGTTTCTCTTTGTGTTAAGCGAACCTATAGCTATTCTTTGTTGGCGGGCTTTACAATGCATTACCATACAATATAATTTTATTTTCAGTAAACACTGAAATTTACTTTGCATCACTGGACCGCTCCATCAAAGACACAAAACACAGCATAATGTACAACACTACAAAATACATTACATTCAACCGCTTTCCCTCCATCACTTCATTTGCATGCTCTTCAATGCCATGGAGGTGTATAAAAAAGAAAACTTAAGAGGCACTTAACCTTGGAATAAAATGTACCCATGACTTACATTAATAAAAACTAAATGACAATTTTACTCGCTGTTTACAACATTGATTTTTCTAATGCCCATAGAGGGCTAAATGACTGTAAATGACATTGAGGTAAGTTTAATAGAGTCGTGCATTCATCAGTATTTGATACATTTTAGTATGCAGTTAGAATTGTCAATACAGTATTTTTGCACAAATATGACCTAAAACAACATCAGATTTTTAAACTAAAGTAATAAAAGTAGATAAAGAGAACCAATTATTATTATTATTACCAACTATTAAGCAAATAAGACAAAAAAGTGCACATACCTGGCTAAAGGTTCATATACTTTTGCCACACACAGATGTGTTAATGGATCATTTTCCTCAAAATAATAATAATTATTATTATTTTTATTAGTATTATTTCTTTATGTACTTCTAGGACTTGTGTGAAATCCAAAAAGAAAAGAAAAATTTAGAATGGTAACATTTGTGCAATCAGTTTTCTATTGTTGGTGCACTGACTGTACGTAGTACGAGATGGACATCACTTCAGGTCTCCCCACTGGAAGTCCATTGCCGGGGGGATGGTGCTGTGGAGCCGGGGGGGGAAAACGCATCTATTTTTATTATATTATATTTAGATATTTTATTCTTTTTTAATTATTCTAATCCAATTAGTAAAAGCAATAACAATAAGAATAATATATATAAATGGATTTGGTCTTTACCCGCCGAAATCCGATTAGTTTGAAATCCAATTGTTTTGATGTAGTCTAAACCACACTGAATCAGATTTTCAATGTAGTTAGAAATCAGATTTAAATCAGATTCCTAAAGATGCGTCTCAGTTTGAATGCTCCACCCACTCAAATCGGATTTCGAACTGTCCATTATGTCATCCAGAAGGCGGTCCACAGGAGGTATGGGACACGGATCCAGTACAAACGGGAAGACGATCAAGGAAATGAAGATAGAAATGGAGAACAGTAGTCCCTAGATAAAGGACAGGGGGAAATATCTGATAGCATGTTGGGCCGATGTGATGTCTCCAGTCTTAAATGTCTTCTTGTTATCTATCTGTTGTTATAAGTCGCCAGCATTTGACGTCACACAACACGTGCTGTGTACCCAAACCCTCCGGTGTCATTGCCACAATGTAGAAGGTTGACAATGTGTCGGATTTGAGATTCTTGAGCTTTCAGTTCTTATCACTTTTCATTAGTGATGGGAAGTTTGAATCATTTTAGTGACTCGGTTCTTTGAATCTCGTTAACCAAAATTAACGAATTATTTTTTGAGTCATTTAGTTCATTTCGTTCTTTCGATCAGAAATAAAATTAAATGTTACATTTTCAATAAACAGACCCCCAACACGTCTATATACACAAATTCTGACTATACTGTAGTTCTAGTAATGAAAATATTACAATGCAGCTAAGGACATATTATGCATAGCGTCTATGGGAGTCACGTGACAAAAGAACGAAAGAGTCGGGACTTGAAGACTTGGTGAGAACCATTCAATTCTGTTTCCTGTGTACTGCACTTCATAGCGTCTATGGGAGTCACGTGACGATTCAGTCCAAAACACTCAAAGGCAACTACTCATTTCTGTTTCCTGTACATAACCTACAGAGGTTTTGCGATGCTTTGTGCATGCGCACCCAGTAGAAAATGAACGAATCACTCTCCGAGACTACTCGTTCTTCTGAGTCACGTTAAAGACTCGTTCAAAAAGAACGAATCATTCAGGAACGACCCATCACTACTTTTCAAGTAACAGTGTGGACAGTCAGTCCTTAAGATCAGATTTGTAAAACAGATCAGATGTGGCTGCAGTCCGAACAAGGCATCAGTCTCGAGTCTTAATTTGCAGGTGGGTATTGTTGTGCTTATGCCTTTTCGAGTAAAAGAAATAATAAAACAGAGGAAAGAAAAGGAAAAACAGGCAAAAGTTAAAAATATGCAGCTATAGCATCATTTGATGAGTGTAATATTATAGATGTAATAAAATACATTATTATAACACTTATGTTTGTTGAACTAGTTACTAGTTTAGAGAACATCAGATTTTTTTTCTGTACTTATAAATGTTATGTTATTTTTTTGTGTTGTAATAAAGTTGAGGCAAACTAAAGTTTTATTTCTTTATTTATTCTGACAGGGTGCCGAATGGGGCGCCGTACACACCAGAACCGCCACTGATTATGTGTATTAATATACATAATGGGATATGAATACTGGATAGAGAAAGAATTTGGAAGGCTGTAGTTTGTATCACTAGGATGAGCTACGTGTCTAGTAGCTAAATGAGATGAGATGATGAGATGTGGTGACAACTCTGCGGGTATTGCATAATCAAGAGCACACAGAAAAAGATTTCTAAGAAGAGAAAGACTTGAAGGTAAAGATGGAATTTTTGGTGCTGAAGCACAAGCCAAAAGCATATGAGACTGATTTTTCATCGTGTGCTGTGTGTAATGGTGGAGGAGGAAAGGAGGAACGATCTTCCTCAGAGGCTAAAGGGGAAGTACGCACCATCTATAATCATTTAGCAGCAAAAGCAGAGAAATGAAGGCACAAGAAGTGCTTGCACTGTCCTCCTCATGTCAGGATAACCGAATTAGAGACATCTACAGCTCCCAGTCTTTCATCTGAAACCTCTGCGCTTTCTCATTCCCTTTATCACCCCGTAGCTACTCGTCCTGCCTTCTCACTATCTGAGCAGCTCTCTCTCAATCTTGCTCCTCAGCCCGTTTTCACCGCCTTTCAATTCCGTTCGTTATGTCTTTCTCTCCCTCTGTGTCTCTCCATCATTTCCTCTCTCTCTCTCTCTCTCTCTCTCTCTCTCACACATACACACTGAGACAAAGCACATTTATTTCAGTCACAGTACATGTGCATTTGATGGCCATCACAAGGTTTATTCCCCCTTTGTCTTGCGCTATGGCACGTTCTTCACCCACGTGTGAGTGGAAGACCGTGATGGCATACGTGTGCTGCATGAGGGGGTTCACACCACATTATGGGGTGATAGAGCACGCCTCATTTTCCTCCTTCGCTCTCGCTCCGTATCTTCCTTTCTCGCTTCACTTATTCGCTTCAGGGGCAATTATTCCAGCCACTACAGACCTCTCCATTGAACTTTCTGTTTCAGACTGTTTTCTGCCTTTCTCAAGCAGAATATGCTCTCAATCTCTGTGCTTTCATTATCACACTTAACATTGTCGATGTGCCATATTTTTTCTTCCTCCCACTCTTGGTCAAACTCTTTTTTATTCAATTCCTGCCTTCCCTCTAACTGTATATACCCTCATTCATAATATAATGGGTTCTCTGTTACCGCCAACCTGGCCAGCAAATGCTCCAGCCTGACACTACATGTAGATGTAGTTTGATAACAGGATAACAGAGAACATCAGATTTTTTTTCTGTACTTATAAATGTTATGTTGTTTTTTGTGCATGCTAGCTTCACATTAATTAGCACAGTAGTAAATGGAAAAACTCATGTTTAGATGGTTTACATGCTACATGCTAGGCTTCATACTGTACCAGCTTTGTTGACACTCACCATATGCGCACCAGCTTTACTCCATTCTGTTTCCATACACCGATCAGCCATAACAATAACACCATATAACATTAACATATTAACACTAATTATCAATTAAATATCACTAAACTGGTGACAAGATAATGGGCACCCAAAGTTCATCTTTGCCCATGGGGAGCAAAGGCCAGCCTGTGTTGTTCAACCTCACATAACCCTGTGAAGTGTACTGCACTGGATATTCTGCCATGTTAAGTGAGAGTCCAAATCACAGGGAGCGACACTATACTATAAACGGTGTAGGGAACAAGTGCACAATTGGTCTTCGTTTCACCGGAAGTGGACATGAATAAGGGATTTGTATATCTATTATCATAGAGAATGACATAATATTAATAGGATACGATCATTGTAAATGTAATTTTCCCTGGGTAGCAGTTTACTATGGTAACCATTGCAGGGTGTTTCAAATGGTGGAAATTTGTCAAGGGATGTTCCCTTAACCGTCATTCCCTGCACTGAGAGGAAGGAGTATGGAGCACCCTTTGAAGTACACTGCGTAATGGAACGCAGCCCCGGTGCACCACAGCCCACCCTGCATGGGGTCAAGTAGACAAACACCCCAAGACTACCAACTTAGCCTCCAAAATTCCCATATCCCAATCTGATCAAGCATCTATTGGACACATCAGGCAGCAAACAAACAAGTCTGGAAATTTACAGTAGGTCACACCACGCAACCCAAAGGTCCATTGCCAACATCCTGGTGCAAGACACCAGCGCACGTTCTTGTGGGTCTTGTGGAGTCATGTCACAAGGTGCCAGTGCTGCCCATGCGGCACAGTGGGACCCTACACAATACTGGGAATAATACTTTGCATTGTAATGTCAGTGTAGACACTTAAGGAGCATCTTGATTGTCTTGCTGTCGCTTCGTCAGTGACAAAAATCAGAGTTACTGTAGAATTAACATAGGGTCAAATATATATGGCTTGGTGGTATGCAATGGAATGCACTATAGTACAGTTTTTTCTTTCAGTGAATGATGATCAAAAGCTTATATTTGTCACCTAGTCAGTTATTTCTAAAATCTGTTGGACCAAACCATAGTGTGCATACTATATTTTGGATGTCACTTCACATCTCTGCCTACTACTCTTTGATATTGATCATAAGCTAAGAACCTTTACCACAAACTACAAACAGCCCAGCATGGCGCATCCTTGGTGCCTTGAGCCAGACAAAACAAAAATACTCATCCTGTCTACTGCTTCAAAGCAACTGCCATGGAACAGACAATGGAATGAAACAATGGGCAAAGTCAATAACTGTCAGACTTTCCTATCTCAGCCTTGGGTGGGGGGTTGAGCGCTGATCGGGTTGATGACAAGCCAGTGGGGAAATGAGGGAGATGAGGCAGATTGAGGGCAGCAGGGAGCATCTAATCCGACTCCCACCTCAGTGCTTAATACTCACACCACAGTAGATTAAGGAAACCAAGCTGGAGTCGATTGTCATTTGGTATGCCGCTGCACAGGGAAATTCGAGTCACCCTGCTGACGCAAGCGACGACTGATGTACAAGATAACACGGCTGACAGAAAATTTCCTAATCAAGGTGAGAGGACAGACTCGTTAATCCGGATCACAAAGCTTATACAACAAAGTGGAATCTCTTTCTCCAGCGAGCGTCCAGTTTCTAATCTTTCCCGAACAGGCATGATTTTTCTGAAAAGACAAGATTTGAAATGGCATGACCTATTTTAATGCGAAAGCATATTAAATTCTGACCAGTAGCCACAGACGTGTAACACTGTGGCGAAGCTGTTAGACGTGTAAGACCTGAATACGCAACAGAGAAGGAGTTTCAGTATCACAGCTTCTAGTTGTATACAGTAGGTTGTCTTACAGTATGTGCTGAATATACCGTAAGCTTCATCACGTTGGTAAAGTGTACTATTAAAAGTAGCATCAAACACACCCTTAGGTTAAATTCTCAAATAACTGTTCCAGCACAAGCAAAGTATTTATAGCACACACAATCCAGATTTTCCTTGACATTATCACTAATGAGATTTCTCAGTGAGCCATTTCGGTCAATATACTGTAGGAAGGTTAATTAATTGACCATTTAGACAAAGTCACAATGTAATCCCATGCGCATGTTTAGTGTTGCTTCGATATTGTTGCACAACATATTATACACTTAAACTTGCTTTAGTTCTTGTAAATTCTTCAGATTTTGAAGGAGAATACCAGTGGCGTAAAGTATTTGAGTAAATGCACTTCGTTACTGTACTTAAGTATTTTTTTGGCTACTTTGTACTTGTACTGACTATCAAAAATATAAGCAACTTTTACTCTCTACTCGACTACATTTTTACATTTACATTTACATTTAGGCATTTGGCAGACGCTCTTATCCAGAGCGACTTACAAAAAGTGCTTTAAAG
>JAQMYL010000012.1:13386232-13402253 GCA_030014365.1 Clarias pachynema | reverse complement strand
AATTTCATTTCTATATTAGGAAATAAAACCTCATAAATAAACGGTTTCTTGTTTTTCACATTTCTTGGTGTTCTTTGGGTGACTGGGGACAGTTCCACTTTACCATGAAGATGGTGTTGGACTTGGCTGATGCAGACTTTTCTGTTGACTTGTGACTGCAGTCGCTCAATAGTTCAAGAGTGAAATTCCTACACAGTTTTGTCCGTAAGCCTCCAATGATGAAAGTGGATTCCATATTAACTTAAACACCTTTCCTGTTATACTGAACCTCCAGCCCCCTAACACACAGTATGACTGCTGATCAATCCCTGTAATCAGATATCACCCAAATGAGGATGGGTTCTGTGTTGAGTCTGGTTCCTCCCAAGGTTTCTTCCTCTTGCCATCTCAGGGAGTTTTTCCTTGCCACTGGCCCCCTTAGGAGCATCACAGACTTCGATTTCGACAGTTGGTATCTGCTGGTAGCGTACAAACTGATGGATTGGGATTATATCCTTGTTTATTACAAATGAACTTGATACAAATGAGATATTTTCCCATGAGACAAAATCACACAGCAAGATTTTAGATGTTTAGCCTGATTGACTTTACCACTGCATTGGTTAGACTGGCTCCTTATCCAACATACATAAATTCCCGATTTCATAAATTCCTGATGTCCTAGTCAGAAAAATTCTAATTCGGCCACAGTGACAGCCAACAGTCAACACAGTGCCGCTTTAAATGGATACCAGAATCACCTACCTTTGTTTTATTATTTTTTCTTTTCTAACAGTCAGTCAACCACACAGTCACAGTGACATGATCACTAGCTTTCAACTGTCTCTCATTCTTTTCACAGACTATCCATTTCTAGACAGCCTCCCCCCCCCGTCTCCATCACTCCCTTCTCACTGTCTTCTGGGCTCACTTCAGAGATCCACAGAGTCACCATGGATAATGAATATTAATCAGGCCTGAGGCAAAAAGGAACCAGATACAGGACAGAGATGAGTAGATCAGGAGACCGGGCACACACTGTCATGTCTCTGCCTCATAGCCATCATTAGCACGGGAGAATGAGACAACACGTCATATGTACACGCACTTATACACCACACAGTAGACCTGCTAGGGCTAGGTAGTTAGCTGCTGTCAAGAGGAGTGTGTTTTATTTGTGCAGACTGATACACACACACACACATGCGCGCGTGCACGCACACACGTCAACTATTCCCCAAGGACATCATTTTACACAGCATCACATATCACACACTGCAATGCTCGTCCTCTTCACAGACACACACTCAAATACACTATTAACCAGATACCACTGGCACACATTCACAGACTAAGGGGAATATCTTCTAGGATGGATATAACCAAAATGAGCTATGAATACATTTATTACATTTCATACCGTAGTTATGAATGCATCATGTAGAGATAGATAGATTGATAAATAGATAGATAAGGGTACACTTTACATTTGTTAATATAATGCGTTTTAAGGAGCGAACACATAATACACTCAAAGAATATCAAAGAAACTTAAATTGTCAAATACACAAAAATATTCAGCATACCTCTATTTAACCTTCTGTAGAATGTCTTTATCAATATTAAGCATGTAACAATACAGTTTATTCTGTCATACATGATAAGACTTTGTATAAATGCATAATACACTTAAAGTAACATGCAAATACCTCTTGTGTTTTATGAGGTGTTATACCATTTAAACCTAATTAAGCCCATAGTCCATCCTCTGAAGAAAAAAAAAAACGTCTTCTTTATCTTGAATTAGGCTCGGCTGTAAAAGTACTTAAAGTGTTGATACTGTATAAGGTTAAAAACAATTAAGCCAGTTACAGTGCAAACCGTGAAAAAAAAAAAAGGTAAAATAATTAAGACCTGGCATACAGTATATGGTCATGTGTAAAAGTTATTGTGTGAGTGTGTGTGTGTTAGCATTATAACATGATAATGTGTTACCTGTATCTTTTCCCATCTCTCCTTCACCAGTCCCATTCTGCCCAGCCTTACATTACCATACTTTCTATACATGTGCTTTCACACTACACTGGGTATCCCACAATACCCACTAGCCCCCTACCACGTGTCATGGGGCATTCCAGACACCCTATGAGTCTCGTCACCTCTGTACTTCTGCAGTCGGAGCCCTGCTGCCCGCGCAACTGTGATGCCAGGCACACACCGCGCCGCATTTGCATTTAAAAAGGTGACATTTGTGGCTAGAGAGGCAGGAAAAGAGGGGGTGCGAGGTGCTCAACGTACTCGTGTTCAACACAGTGACAGCACAAGACAATGAGAAGCAAGGGAAAGCAGCATGACGCTTCTTTGTCCTTCCTTATGTGAGTGAATGGAATCAATTAGAGCCACTCAATATTCTGGGTTCCCCTCGAGGACGCAACTGATATGTAAATTCTCTCACTAACACATATGCCGATCCTAAGAAGTTCATAATTTATGATAACCAGCTATATGAACTGATAGAATTTATAAATATATGATTAAAAATAAAACAGACTGCAGTATACTTTTAGTTAAACATGGTTAATGTAGTAAGCTCCAATTTCCCAAAGTCAAACTAACAGCAATATGAATTATATGAATTCAACAATATACTGTACAGTAGATTCCCAGATCAATCCTATGGTCAAGTTACAAGGCATAGTAGTAGTATGCTGTAATTTCTATCTTAAAATCATTCACCTTGGCTTATAATATTGTAATTGCCATTTCAATTTGACATTGATGACTGAAAACCTCCAAAGCAACTTCACCCACAAATTCACCAGTGTAGCATTCAGAAGCACGTTGGTGCCATTCATTTCGGTAGCCTTCCATCACTGTTCCAGGGCAGTTAATCTTTCGGTGGTAGGAAAGGAAAAAGGGCTCAGAAACACCACTGATGAGGTTGTTAACACTGTGAGGGGCCCCTGCACGGCCAGGGTGAGCTCAGCAAGTGTGGTGCGTAAGATGAAGAAACAGGCAATGTGTGTGCCTTGGGTAGTCTCATTTAGACATCATCAGGATTACACAAAACCTCAGGCTCTCACAAAGACCCGATCTGAGATTTTTATATTTTTTCTTATTACCACACAATAATACTAGTGGTGTTTAGAGTAAGTGTGGCTCTCTAAACAATAAACACACTCAAACACAAAACACCATATGAATTAGTATACGTGTATACGTAAAACACTATACATACACACCAACTGTAGTCCATATGAATACATGTGAACATCTGGGCTGGCCAGCTGTGGTCAATGGTGGTCCCTGTTGAAACTATACATAATAGCAGATGGGATTAAGGTAGTTCTTCCAGACCTACAGGACATGTCCTATACCTATCCTATTTACTGAACCTGAAAGAATGTAACTAGATGTTTAAAGAATTCCTCAAACATAATCATTTATAATTACAGAACAGCTGAGAAAGTAGATTAAGCAAACAGCAGCATATTTGGACCATGTGCTCCCTTGGGCAGTGGGAACCTCGCAGCATGGGGCCTATTTATATGGGCCTTGCTTTAATCACATCCCACAGAGGCAGCACTCTCTGAAGTAATTAGACTGTATTAAATTCGATATCAATAAGTTTCAGATCATTTGCTAGGCTGGAAGCAATCCATAATCTACAAGAAAGCTCAATCTGCTGAAGCATTTTTCATAGTATAGCAATTGATATATTTGTAATATACAGTATGAAGGGAAAAATTATCTATAGTAAAAATGTATAAATTGCTGATTGCTGATTATTTTCCTATACGTGCATATCCAAAAGAGTTTAATTCTCATTTTAACACAAAATTTTACTGTGGTAATTTTTTTTTTATTCATTAAAGAACAATACATTGTTCATTATATCCATTTAAAACAAGGTAATCTTGTGGAACGTGCACAAAACAACTTGATTCATCAGTATCTTACATACATAGTGCATATTACCTACAATTATATTTGGTAAAATATTTTTTTTGCAAATTGTGAAAATAAATAATTCATTATCTCAAAATATTTAAATAGTTCTTAAAATCAAATCAAAAATTTATTTACAATACAGAACTGTCCAACTTCTGACAAAAGCATGTTCATTTATCTACTCAATAATACTTGGTTTGGGCTCTTTAAGCATGAACTACTACATCAGTGCAGCATGGCATGGAGATGATCATCCTGTGGCATTTCCAAATGAAATCCAAAATTTACTTTCATTTTAAAAGAGGACTTTGGACCACTGAGCAACAGTCTTGTCAGTTTCTCCTGAGGTCAGGTCAGGTAAGATGCTTCTGATGTAATCTCTGGTTCAAACTTGATACTAGGAATGCCACCGTCACCCATTTTCTGAACGACGTTTGTCTGTGGTGGCTCTTGATGCATCGATTTCAGCCTCACTCCTCTCCTTGTGAAGCTCTCCCAAGTTCATGGATCAGCATTGCTTGACATTCTTCTTAAGGCTGAGGTCATTCCTGTTGCTTTTGCATCTTTTCCTACCAAACTTTCTCCTTATAGTCAGATTTCCATAGACATGCTTCGACACCGCCAGCCCTTTCGGCAATGATCTAATGTGGCCTACTCTCCTTGTGGAGGGTGTTGATCTTCTTTTGGACAACTGTCAAGTCAGCAGTCTTCACCATGATTGTGGTTGCAGATACACGGTTTTTATACCGTATGAATAGTAGAACTCGAAATGTAAAATTCTAATGTTTTGAGATGTTGGATTTTTTACATTTTTATGTGTAATAAATAAAAATATATATGTAAGGGATTATGTAAGTAAGAATATATATATATACCAAGTATACCAAGAGCTCCACTTTTTTAGTTAAATTATGAAAAAGTCCCCTTTGCACATCATTTAATTTTGTTGAGATACAACATAAAATTAACAATGTCACTTACTATACATACAATAAAATGTCTGAGCTATAAACTAGAATAAAGACATAATTCTGGATGCCTCTCAACAGTAACTAATGAAATATTACAAGGAATCAGGAGGATGTAACACTCTGTATAATAATAAACCTGCCCAAAGCCTCATTACATGTAATTGGCAGAGTGACAAGAGTTTAAAAAATTATCCCTGAAGTGCCTCTTTTTGACAAGTAGGTATTTCTGAACATACTGTAGGTCATCCATGATAAAAACCCACTGCTTGCATATTATAAGCTTAAAGCAATCGTACAATGCAGTAATTCTGTGAATTTATTCAGGAAGCAAATTAAACCATGGAGTCACAGGTTGCTGCATAAAATGTATCCACATAACTGTACAGAATCTGCGACTTGCCTTACAGCAGCGACAAATGTCAGCACTGCTGTTACAGTAATTAATCGACTCGTTCTGACTAAGCGGATTTGAGAATTTAGCACCACTTTGAAAGTAGTGTTTGAGAATTTAATACCACTTTTATAGTAGAAGGAAATGGATATAAATGGTATGCTTTTTATTATTATTTGAAGCAATGAAACATTCTTTACTATCGTGATTGTACTGTATCATGATGCAATGACAAATCCATTACATTCCACTTTAGACCTCAAACAGCACAAACTACTTTGAAAGAATAGAATAGAATGAAACATTTTCCAGATTCCCTTAGTGTGAATCCGAAGAACTACAGTACTGCAAATGTACTGTGCTCCCATGACCATTCAGCCCGGAATTAAACACTGGAAGGAGGAAACAGAGGTTCTGCTGCAACCGCTGCAAGGTTGACTAATAACCCAACCACGAAATAAGGGTTTTTAAACAAACCACTGGATGACTCACTACGAGGCTCTATTACCCAATAATACGAAACCCATCATTTTATATGTCTCCTGTGGAAGACAATTATCCTTAATCAGGTTACTGCGCCCTCAATTTCACTCACCGCGTTCCCAAGGCCACTTCCATCTGAAGAGCTAATAATGGACTGAGCTTCGGCTGGGGTCTCATTTTACACACCATAAATAATGCAGCA
Source organism: Clarias pachynema (assembly GCA_030014365.1). Classification (NCBI taxonomy): domain Eukaryota; kingdom Metazoa; phylum Chordata; class Actinopteri; order Siluriformes; family Clariidae; genus Clarias; species Clarias pachynema. Next base: position 13,396,276 of record JAQMYL010000012.1, on the reverse strand, counting down.
AATTTAGAGGTGCCATTCCTGTGTTCTTAAATTCACACGTTTTTATTGCCCACTTCAGGAGTACAAGTGTGTGGACGGGGAAAGATGAGGACAGATCAGAAAGAAACAGAACAGGCACAAACTGAGAGAGAGAGAGGTGACACTACCAATCCTCTGAGTAGATGGATTATGATGAGTAACACACCTGTCTATGTGAAATCTTAACAGCCTCATCCTAAACCCCAGACCTGGAAATTCCCTGCTGCAAGTTCCTTCCTCTAACACCGGATTATACTTTTTCAATCAGATTTTAAAAGATTTTTTAATCCCACTCCCACCCACACTCATAGCCACTGTGACTGCAGTTATTTCAGTTCTCACCTAATTCTAAACAAAGAAAAGATTTGAATGCACACTATAACAAGCAGCTTAGTCAAGTCAGTTGAATGGGATTTTGAATTCACTAATGCATAAAAAGTATTTGTTTCCAAAGGATTTTATTTAGCTTGTGCTGATCTAGTGTTAATTCATGTTCGTATTTGAGATTCACCCAGCACGTTGTTTTGGATGCCTGGACTCCTTCATGTCAGAGCAGTACATTTCAGATCTGTGTAAAGCACAACGGCTGTGCACTCAGTGGTTACGTAGAAATCAGAGTTATCAGAATGGATTAAACCAGTCATTCATGGAAACCTTTCTATTTCATTCTGACATCAAACATCTGGAAATACATGTGAGCTAGAAAAACATTCACATTCAATCAACCTTGGTAGAAATGGGTTAGACATGGGGGTTTTATATGAAGTTTTGACAAATGCAACAGAAAAGTGATTGCTGGGATAGTGTGAAACCAATTACAGGAATCTGTGTGGTCATGCATGTAAAAGAGTGTCGTTTGACTGGCATATGTAAAATCTCTGCATTCTACCTGTATTTTTCTGACCACCTGATCATTCCTCATGAGAATATAAACGTCCCATGCCCACATCTTTATGCTTCCTGGTTTCTGATACGCTCATCTAGTCTACACACTACTTCAGTGTGACTGTAACAAAAATCCAATAGCCACAATCTAACCAAGGCCAAATAAACCATCATGCTTCATATCCTTTATCCGTTTAGCCTTTATTGACTTTTTCCTCTGTTGGGAGAATTGTGCAGGGCTTACCTTCATTAAGACAGATTCGCTGAGTTTCTCTCGGTTGACGATCTTTATAGCAACTTTCTGACACGTTACACAGTGTATTCCCAGCTTCACCAGGCCTGAGGAAAAAGAGCAAAGCCAAAAGTTAAAAGGGTAATCAATAAAGCATTTTTTATATATAGAGCGAACACTTCTGTAGGATTTAGGTAGGTAGAATTTCATAAATCATGACATTCCTCACATATCATTCAACTTGGTTTATAATAGCACAGTACACCTTCTACTGTTGCTGATGGTGCCACGTGTAAAATAAAGATGTGTACTTCCCAAAAGTTCATCCCCATGCTGATACTTGCTTTAGTGAATAATCTCACCTGCATACTACTGACTGCTGCTGTAATCATTATGGGCCATAAAAAGCTTTACTGTGATAAAGGTGAATATTACAATTAGGATTATTCATGCAGCAATAACATTGGCAATACACAAGATCTCTATTCTCCTTGAGCTCTTATTCTAGCCAACAACAAGCTTCAAGCAGAATTCTGGCTAGATATTTGCCTGGTCTTTTTGGCACAATTGGTAATGTTCCATTACATTTGTTCACAAATGTTTTATAGTGTCGAGGCACCGAAAGCTTAAAGTTAGCCTGCTTTATCCATTCTACAATGAGAAATGAACCAGTTCCGCTGGCACCAAGAAAGCCCCAAAGAATGATACCACCACACCATGCAGTGTCTTTGGATTTGAATGCCCTACGTTTATTCTTCCAAACAAACCACTGGATAAAATGTTCCCTTGCAAGGCTTTTTCTTTGGTCAGCGGCAAACTTTGGTCAAGTTAAAATGTGTTGATTTTGGGCAGATGCAGGGGCTTCTTTCTCCTTGGACTTTCACATTGTACTCTCTCTTAGTCAATCCAGTGCTGACAAACAAACCCTTTTTATGTTCGCCCAGCTACCAGCTATAGATTATCACAATTACAAACAGGATGTTGAGAGTCTTTGTTCTTGGCAAATTAAAAGACATCGCATTAACTCCACTGAAATGATTGTGGAGAGTGTGCGGTTATACACTGCCCAGCCAAAATAAGAGTCACCACTTGGATTTAACCAAGCAAATAGTTACAGTAGGAGCCTTACTGCAGTGATTACTACAGTATGGTTCAGTTACAACAAGTTATTTAACCCTAACTGATGCATTGAGTAGCTTCTAATTTGTTAAACAACCATGTCAGAAGACATAACCTGTGGTCATTGCAAAGATGCTACAATGGCCAAATGATTGTCCTGCATCATGCAAAGAAAACAACTAATGAGATTGAGTTGAGAACTACTAAAATTGAGTTGAGAACTGTAAAATGTATTATTAAACCTGGAAGCATAGTGGCGACGCATCATCTTTAAGTAGGAAATGTGCTCGGAAAAACATCCTAAATGAGCAAGATGGGAAATCAAATTGTAAAAAAACAACAACAGCGGAACTCAATTATGATTGAAACAACTAAACGACTGTATAGCCTTAAGAAAATGACTTACTGTATCTGTGACACTAATCTGAAAAAAGGCTTCAATCTGCTAGAGAGCATTGGAAAAAGGTCATGTGGAGTCCAGATTTACTCTGTTCCAGAGTGATGGATGCATTAGGGTAAGAAGAGAGGTAGATGAAGTGATGCACACATCATGCCTAGTGCCTACTGTACAAGTCTTTTGGGGCAGGGTTATGATCTGTGGTTGCTTCAGTTAATCATGTCTAGGTTCAACAATGTTATTTGCCCAAAAAAAGGAGATCAGCTGACTACCTGATTATATACAAAATTACCATTTTCTATCAATGCATTTTTTCTTCCCTGATGCCACGGGTGTATTCCAAGATGACGATGCAAGGATTCATCAGGCTCAAATTGTAAAAGAGAGGTCCATGGACTGAGTCCTCATTTTGCATACGGATGAGTCCGAGAGCTTGTTTCGTAAGTCCAATTTGTTTCGTAAGTCCAACAAACTAGGATAGTAATACATTGGCTATATACAGTATATAACACTTTCGAATAGTCCCGAAGGTTGAGTGATTAATGTTGAAATAACGATGTCTGCCATCTTTTCACCTCGCTCCGTTCTCTCAATTATTTTCACTTTTGTCTCCATCGTTATTGCTTGGTGCTTCTTAGCAGTACCAGATTCATTACCATGTGATCTAACTTACGATATTGAACATGCGCGAATGCATGTTCGTATCTTCGAAAGTTCGCATGTAGGGAACTTACTGTCGTTTTATTTTAATAAAAAATGTAGACTGTACATCGTTCTGCCTGAGAAGAAGAGCAGTTCAAAGAAATCACAGAAAGACCAACATTGCCATGACATTCATGCTCATAATGAGTGTTACATAAATGTAAAAGCAAGTGCAAACTTCTTTAGTAGTATGCAGCAATAGATGAGCAGCGGTTTACAATCGTATGATTAGGTGTCACCTAGACAGAGGACGACAGAATTAAAATTCCCCATTTTAATTTGTGTAAAAATACTTTATGACAATGGCTATCTTTAAAAAAATAAAAATAAAAATGCATTTATGAAGGCAACTTGACTCCATGCTGCAGTGTTTAAGGTGTTGAATGTCTGGCCTCATACACCTCTAACAGACACATAAACATGCGCACAGCAGAGAACACATCCAAGGACTTCTCCAGACAAAAATCTTTATCCTGAAAGCCTTCCACTTTCTCTACAAATGTTGAGCAAGCGTTTTTTCAGCATTGGTAAAAGCTGCTGCAAAGATTTTTTTAGCTTGCCTCGCCTAGGCCCGAAGAGCTTAAATCAGCGGGTACACGGGGAGAGTTCAACGCCTGTGCTACACTAGATAATGAATATTTCATATCTTTATAATTACCTCAGACATACGCATGTGTTGCGGGAAAAACACAAAAAAAGGCAGCGTAGAGAAAAAAGTGCTATGATTCAGAGCAATAGAGGATGAAGAGACATACAGTACATGTGGATAATGAAGTGTAGAGAATACACCCCACCAAGCACAATATCAGTCTGTGCAAACACACTCAGATGCACACATCTTTGTGTTTGTCTTCTTTATGAGGAAGGAAAGGAAAATGTGTTTGAAGAAGAGGAAATGTGTAAGAGAATCAAGCCGTAGATGACTGTGTTTGAGGTAGACCAATAAGGTCATTAGGGTTTAGAAGACATTCACCAGTTCAAAGGTTAATCAGAACCACTGATAAACATTCGCCTCGATTGACCATGAAAAAGCAGTATCAAAATGTAGCGTATGCTGAGCTTTTGCGATTAAAACACTGATTGTACTTTATTACCATGTGGAAATGTTTCATCTGTATTATAATTGCATTACAATCACTTTGTATTTACATTACTGTGTTGGTAGTACACGTCCACAAGCTTACCATAATATTGAGTGCATTATGAGATGCTCATATAATTGGCTAACACAATTCCAAACAATTAGGCAAGCCCAGATTTGCCCAAAAACAATCCATTGCTCAGATATTCCAGAATATTGTTCACGTCAAAGTAGCAATCACTGAAAATACTGAAAATAACCCAACTGCTCTCCACTACCCAATTTCACCCAGTGTTGGCAGGCTTCATTAAGATACTAGTTTATTAATAAAATCTAAGTCTATACTATAGGTGTACTACAAGTGCTCATTCATATAGCTGCAAATCTGTGAACAAGTTCAGTTAAGTGTCAGCATACTTGCACATATCTGTCACAATGGATGAAAGGCAGAACGTACAGGATAGTGTGAACCCATTCCCGTTTTGCTTTTGTTTTGGTTAGGAATTGCATGGTGATGCTCCTGACCTCCTGGTTCCTGTCCGTGGAAAGACTCCGTCAAGTCTTTCATCTTCTCTCTGTTTCCAGGTGAGATTCCTTTCACCTCCCAAAAACATGCTTGTACTGTAGGTAGGTTGGTGATTCTTGGTGTGTATGGGTATATTGTATGATGTATTCCGACCTTATGACCCTGGAAATTCCTAGGAGAGACTTCGGATCCACCAAACACTGACCAGGATAATGCTCTTCCAGAAGAGGAATGAATTCTTGATTCCTTAGCATATCCTCCCTGCTCAAGCCTTCGATGTTGGTTTTGTGCGCAGCATTGTGGATTTGTCTAACATATGGATGAGGTTTTAAAAGTAAGAGCATCGACCCCCCTACGCGTAACCTTAACCCTTATTAGTCTTGCTGTTTTTCCTTCATGGGGCGTTCCTCAGCCAATCAGGCTCGGTCAGTCAGTGAAAGTATCCGATGGTTGCCAATAGGCCTCCATTAACAGTCTATAATAAACATTATCCACATTAAAAGTGACTCATTTTGGTGTAACTCCTACCAACTGTGTGACACCATCATTGTCTTTTCTATAGCAGGTATACCTTTGTACAGGACAAACTTGGATTTTTATTCACACACTCCAACACCCATACACACCCACATGCACAGACACACACATCTCACTACCTCGCGTAGACACTACCCTGCTCTGTTTGAGGAAGCAAAGAGGATCAGAACAGCATGGAGGAATCGGACTGCATGACTGATCTGGCTGAGTGTGTCCTTCCCCTGCTGGGACAGACTGGGCTAAAGAAGATGCTCAGCACTGCGTGAGACAATTCCAAGCCTAAGAACCTTAGGGCACTGAGGGATTTGAAGCGTGGTAAGAACGGCTGCTGACATCACCACCTTCAATTCTACTCCACCCTGCTGCTATGTCCTTGAGCAAAAGTCTTAACCTGGATTGACTCAAGTGCTTCATCTAAAGGACCATGATCTAATGTCCATTTAATTAGGAGAATCATGGTGTGCTGGTGTTACTATGAGCTTCAGGCAGCTTACATTTAAATTGAGAGGGGTTTTTTTGCATATGTGTGTGTATGCCATTGTAGAACGCCATGTCTTGTCTTGTCATTGGGAACACATACACTACAGCAGTGTAAGCTCAAATCTCTGTGTATCTTCCCTCATCTCTGAGCCTGAGCATGAATAGCTAAGAGAGAAGAAATTCAGAAGCACAGATTAAAAGTTTTCATTAAAGTCACTGTGGTTGCTCTAATTGCTCTAATCTCTAATGTTCATATGCTTGGCAAGGCTGGGGAAAATGCATATACTTTAGTAAAGAATTTTTTTTTAAAGACAGAAAATGAATTATAAAGAACGAAAATGCCACAACAAACAGACCTTCATGAGGACATCTAAAATATTTGCACTCTCGGAACGTTGTTATACATTTTGTACACATGACATTTATGTGGCAGCATGGGAAAAACCCCCTTCACATGGTGCAATTTCTACATTTTCCATTGTATATCAAAAGCAAACCATGCCTTTCAGACTTGGGCATTCAGTGAGCTCCAAAACAGTGAGCTCTCTCCAAAGAAACTAAAAAGCATGAAACTAAACCTTTATTATAGTTTGACTATAGAACCTCTGGTCATTTTCTGTCACTTTTTGGAACAGCTAAAAAGATAATAGGTATGAAAAACCGTGTAGGTGTTACGAGTCCATGCACATATTCTCCTGTCATAGGTGACCTCTGATACTTAAACAAACAGCACTATAGCTCTAATTACATAAAAAAAACAATTTTAAATATAATAGGTCACTTGTGCTGTTTACTTATCAAAATCCTCCCTTCTTCCCCACGCTAAAAAAGTCTCACATCAAATATAGTTCACTAACTAAAAACTCCCACTTTATGATGCTACTGTAGAAACTGGCACAGGTGTAGAGATGAGCTAACCAAGAAAAAGCCTAACACCACTAAAATGCACCAAAATCTGTTATAATTAATCGATAGTAATTTGTGCCTTTATTTAATTAAATGGCGAGAAACTTCTATCAAAGTTTAAAGGACCTCAGGGAAAGATTCTGAGAAAGCCTCGGGTGTGGATTTCACCCCACACCTACTGTATGGTCAAGGGTCACAAAGACATAGAACTTGAATATGAAAAAGGTCTTAAGGTGTTGTCACTGCTATACATAATTCTGGAAACTTAAAACTTTACTGAACTTTTTTTCCCTTTCATTTCTTTTTTTTTTTTGTCCATGGAACCTAATTACAAATACTAGTATTTTAAATGCCTGGTTATATCCAAAAAAGATGGACTGCAAAGCAGAAGCATCATAGACATTTTGACAGCCAGTATCTGTTAAAAACTTCTCAGGATTATGTACATTTGTTGTAGATATGAAAAAAAATATAAAAAAAATAAAAAAAAAAAGAACATTTGCCAAGCTATGTTTGTCTGTTTTCCCAAATTTAGCCACAGCCATATCATATACACTGTCTATATAGATAGTCTTCTTTTTTTTTCTTTTTTTTTTAAAAAGGAAGAAAGACGCAAGAAGGACGGTAACAAATGTTTTATTATATCTTTACGTAAAGTAAGAATGAAGGAGAATAATTGCTAGTCAAACACACACACACACACACACACACACCAAAAAAAAAAAAAGAGTACACCATATTGAGAAGGTCTACGACCTAATAATCTTGGACCACGGAAATTTGATATTTACACAAATTTATTAGCTACAGGTTATCAGCAATCTATTTATACAGCTTCAATATTATTGGAAAACATAGTTTGAATAATGCTTACGTAAACATGTCCTTGTGACATGTAATATTTGAGAAAAATGTAAATGTTAATTTAATCAAATTTGTTAAAAAGAAAACATATATACATACATACGGTATATAAAAAAAACTGGCAACTGATGATAACTGGCAACCCTGCATTTAATATATTGTATAACCGCCATATACAGCTGACCATATGTCATTTATACTGTACATTCAAAAGTAATTTCAAATAAATAATTTTATAAAAGCCCCTCTAGTTTTCCTGATAAACAAGGGGAAGAAGACGATAACCCTTAAAGAGGAGAAGCACACCAACAGGTTCAATCTCTTGCCCCTTCAAGTTCTCATAATCTAGATAAACTGCGGGCTTCCTCCTTCTCCACACTTCACTATATCCCTTTATAGCCAGGGATGCCAAACAGACTTCGGCTGCCTAATCCTTCACTTTCACTCTCCTCCCTAATCGATAGCATCAAAAGCTCTCCAGTCCACAGCAATATATTCATAATGAGAAAGGCCTGGTTCCTCAAGGCCGAGAAGTTCATTTAGAGGTGACCCCTGTCTGCACGGGTCTCCAGGCCTTCGCCTTCAAACTCACCCATGATTAATGACTATATGGCTGGGGCAATCCTTACAAGACCATGTTCTATTAGTGTGGATGTGGATGGAGGGTCTGTAAGAATGGGGGATTGTTCGACCTAAAACTGTGCATCAGTTTAACTACAGCATGAGGAGCAAGAGTCTTAAAAATGCCAGTGTGGATTTAGTAGTGAGGTACAGAATGGGGACACAGTGATTAAGAGAGTGGTGTTAAGAGAGAGAGAGAGAGAGAGAGAGAGAGAGAGAGAGAGAGAGAGATTGCACTACCATTCCTAGATGGATTAAGGTGAGTAACAAAGAAAAAAATATATTTGTCACATGTATTGTACAGCACAGTGAAAGAATTATTTCGCATATAACAGTTAGAAAGCTGGGGTCAGAGTACAGGGTCAGCCAGGTTACAGTGCAGAGAGGGTCCTGCTCAAGGGTTCAACAGTGGCAACTTGGCGGTTCTGGGGCTTGAACCCCCCCGACCATCCGATCAGTAACATGCAGCAACCTGCAGCCTCAACTGTGTGAACCACCACTGGCCAAGTAGTTAAAAGAAACTAATTGGTCCAAGTTGTCGTAGTAAAATGTCACAATGTCAACACCTGCTTGAGTAACATGCAAGAAAACACAAGGAAGACAGATGTGCTTCTATCTAAACTTAAATAATAAAAATAAGAGGGCAGCAAAACATCCGAAATTTCTTGGAACAGGAAAAAGTGTAACAGCCATGAAAAATCATGTAAAACAAATACAGTGGAACATTGGATTACGAGCATAATTCATTCCAGAAGTGAGCTCGTCTTCCAAAACACTCATAAATCAAAGCAACATTTCCCATAAGAAATAAGGGAAAATCTAATTATTCGTTCTACAGCCCCCCAAAAAATTATACATAAAAATAATTAATACTAAATATAAAGTAAAAATAAAACAAATTAACCTGCACTTTACCTTTAAAAAAAAGTAAAAATAAATCCCAACAGATAAGTGTTTCTGTTTATGCGCACAGGCGCTGTGTGTGTGTGTGTGTGTGTGTGTGTGTGTGTGTGTGTGAGTGTGTGTGTGAGTGTATGTGTGTGAAGTTAAAGTAAGCGGAGAGGAGGAATCATCCCCTCTCGTCTCCCCCTTCTCATCTTACACAGTAAACCTACTCCTCTCTTATTTGAATTTTACACAAACACACACACATTAACAGAAAGACTGTTTTGTCTGAAAAATTAGCAAGAAAGATCGCTAATGACACTCGCGTGAGCGCATACTAACGGAATCACTTCTGTAGTAAGTAAGTAAAACAAACAAACAAATGAACCAGCACTTTACCTTTGAAAAGACTCGCGACAGAGCAGAGTTTCTGTGTAGAGCAGAGTGTGTGTGTGTGTGTGTGTGTGAAGCTGAGTGGGGGTTGGGGGGGCGGGGGTGTAAAGGCGAGAGTGTGTGTGTGAAGGGGCACGGTGTCAAATTACGCATGCACACATATAACGACGGGCTGAAACAGAGTGGGAGAAAATGGATTTTTAACCTCTCTAATGAGACTTTCTTTTGCTTTACACGCGTGCACACACGTGTGTTATAAGAAACAGTACATGCACACTGTACACACGCGCTTACACAAAATAAAATATGTTTTACACACACACACACACACGTGGTCACAGTGTTATAGTAAACAGTACACACGTGCATGGATGTTGATTATACCAGTAAGAGACGAG
>JAQMYL010000012.1:13372605-13384073 GCA_030014365.1 Clarias pachynema | reverse complement strand
CTGTGGGAGGAAACCGGAGTACCCGGAGGAAACCCACCAAGCACGGGGAGAACATGTAAACTCCATGCACACAGAGATGGAAATCGAACTTGGCCGGGAATTGAACCTGATCCAGTGAGGCAAAAACAATAGCCACCGAGCACACTTTTTATGTCTCTGCCACTAGGTGGTGGAGGCTTTATGTGTTAGTTTGTATGTGTGTCCTCCATCAGAGATTCTCGTTAGTGCAATTGTTCAAGAACAAGTAGTTGAAGGTTTGTAGAATTTATTTGAAATCATCATTGTAAGCAGCCGATAAACTGGTTCGATTTTGGAATTGATCCAAGCAGGGTCAAATGCCTTGTTTTTCTTGGTCAGACCAGGACTTTTAATAGTGCAGAATAACAGAACACAGTTATGTAAGAATACAGTTAGAGTAAAAATCTTTATTTATCTATATAATCCCCTGCTATACTCATGCACTTATCCCTAAGTGCCTGGATACCATCAAGGTAGAAGGTTTTTTCAGTATACCAGAATAATGATCAGACTGCCTGCTTCACAGCTGAAACACTGGCCTCTCAGGAACTCCTTTAATGACCCAAACCTGTGAAAATCACTTGAAGCGGGGTGAGAACTACTGTATACAGGGGATATGGGACTAACTCCCAGCTGAGTTTTTGTGATGTGCAAGTGGTTCATTTGGCAGTATGAGGTTGTGCATTGTCCTACAAAAACAGTATGTTGATCAAACCAGGTTTTTTTTTTTTTTTTCCTGTTAAAAGAAAGGTGCTCCCGGGAGGCCAGCATTTCAGCAGTGACAATGAGAAATCTACCCTGATGGTATCCAAGCACAAGTGAAACATCATTACATAATGACATCTTTACTTTTTATTATACATTCAGTCATCATTACTACTGTAATTGCATTATCCTGGTCTGGGTCACGGTGGATCACGAGAAGTTAGTGCATACAGTGCCGTCATCTGTATCGCTACCTGTTTAACACTAGGATAAGTGCATTAGTGTAGCAGGGGGATTATGGAGAGAAATAAAGGCTCATAACTGATCGAACACAGTCACAAGTCCTGATTTGACTTGAACGTCACTCGTATATTTTAGAGGTATATAATTTGAAACTATAAACCCCAGGGGTCCATAAACACAACTCCATTTTCATGGCGATCATTCAGTGAAGTAACATCATTCCCTTCCCATCTTTTTTTTTTAGTCTGGATAAACACATTTTACCTTCTGTCATATACTGTGAGAGCTTTCCCTCTTTCTCATTACAATTTTCTCATCCCTATCTACACAGCAATGTCTCTCCAGATGAGACATGGTTACGCAACTCAGAAGCACAGAGGATGTGATAAACTTCTAAACTTTAATCATGAAGATTTAAAATTTTTCCCTGAGCCTCAAAAAAGCAGCAGCTCTCTCTCGGCAGGCAGAAATCCATGGTGGTGCGCTACAGAAGAGTTGCTAGCAGGCATCTTCAAAAGCTCGAACTGCTCTTTGAGTCAGAGCGTTTGGGGTGAGGGCTGCGCCGTTTGTGACGCACACAAGTGCTCCGGAGATACAGCGGACGAGAGCGTTCGCAAAACTTAGTCATGACGGAACAATATAAAAACGGCATAATAGTGACTAACTAGGTAATGCTCTTATACTGGGTTATACACTTTAGAAATACTTCTGATCTAATGCATCCATCGTCTGTTTATAGCGGATGATGGGATTGTCTTTAGAGCTTAGAGTATACAACATGGGGTTTAGCACAATTTCTAGTGCTAGAATTTTAAGCACTAGATATAGATCATAAGTGATTAAAGTTGTGTAGTGTTGAGTGGTTCAGTGACATTTTTAAATTTTGAAACACAGTGTGTACTCAACTTGTTTTGCTGCAAATGGTGAATATGCAGAGAAAAGCAGAATACTGATACGAACTGATTCATCCGCTGCATGATGTTTGATTTCTGCTGCTATGGATAGTGCTGAATCATCAACTTTTTGGAAGAAATGTGGCCAGAAAAACATCATGAATAAAGATCACTCAAACATTTGGTGAAATTGCATAATTAAAAAAATGTGTGTAAATAAAAATAACAGCTATGTTCCATAGTAAAAGTAAGAGCATTTACACAAACAGAACTCATAGGATTGAGATTAAACAGCTGTGTCTATAAGAAAACCACTTTTTACTAAGACTAATCAGAAAAAGGCTAAAGATTGGACTTTGGAGTAATGGAAAAAGGTCATGTGGTCTGATAAGTTCAGATTGACCCTATACCAAAGCGATGGGTGCGTCAGAGTAAGAAGGGAAGAGCCTGAAGTGATGCACCCATCATGCTTAGTGGCCACTGTACAAGCCTCTGGAGGCAGGGTTATTATCTGAGGTTGCTTCAGTTGGTCAGGTCTAGGATAAGCAACGTTATGCCGCAATAAAAAGTCAGCTGACTAAATGAATGTACTGAATGATCAGGTTATCACATCTATAGAGTTTTTCTTCCCCAATGGTTCAAACCTTAAATTGTGGTGGAATGGTTCTGGGAGCATGAGGAATCATTTTCAACCATGAACTGTCCACCACCTTGTAAAATATATTTATATTGTATTTATATTTTATTATAATATATATTATATGATATATTATAATATAAATACATAAAAATGGCTGAATGAAATATTAATATGAGAGACATTTTGTAGACCAGGTGCTGCACTGTAGAAGAGTAGATATTTATAACCCAGTATCTGGTGTCAAGCAGAGGAGAATGGGTTCCTCTAAAGGTTTCTCTCATTTCACTTCAGGAAGTTTTGAGATCTAAATCTACATTTGTATTATATTTCTGTCAAGCTATTTTAACACAATGGGTATTTTAATTAAATATTTTAGAAAATAGAAAATAATGAGTAAAAAGGATGAGGATCTCATCGATCTTGCTCATAATCACAAATTTACCCGGTTTCATGAGAATTTCTACCGGCATGCTCAAGATGTCACTTCGAATATTAAGAAACATGGTTGATCTCAGGATGCTCATCAGTCACTCGAGATGATGAATTGGAGTTCAGTTTTTGTGCAACAAGGCCAAGGCGATTAGGGCTGCATTAGTGATGAGAGAGGAAGTGATAGCACAGGCATGTCATGTCCTCAGTGACTCAATTATGCTGCTGCTGTCACCACAGTTACACAACTGCGCCAACCGATGCCAGGGAGCCACCAGGGCCTTCTGCCCTAATCTGTACCGAGGCAAACATCTGCTGCCTGCTACCACCAGGAACACACCGCACTGACACACACACACACAAACAGAAACACATATTCATACACTGACACACACTCACATGCCTTCACACTAGCACAGATTGACACATGGTCTGACTGCCTTCACCAGGAACTCCCAACACTCCTACCCTTTACAGAGGTGTCAGAGGTTAAAGTAACCGCCTGATTATGACTTCCTAAATCAGTGCCTGCGGAGGTCTGGAGAGTTTTATGGGGTTCCTCTTTAACCCTTCATTTGCATCTAGAGAATCAGGGAGGAAATAGAGACAGGTCCTTCCTAGGTAGGCAGCATTTCAGGACTGTCACACTTGTAAGATGGTGGTGTAGTGGTTATCATGGTGGCCCCTCACCACTAGAGTCAAGGGTTTGTGTGTGCATTTGGAGTTTGCATGTTCTCCCTGTGCTGGGGGAGTTTCCTCCAGCTACTCCAGTTTCAGACATGCGGATTAGGCTAATATGTGTTTCCTGGTTGTCCACAGCTTGGACGTGAGTGTGTGTGCCCTGCAATGGACTGGCAGTCTGTCCAGGGATAGTGATTTGTGATTTGATAGAAGACAGAATATTAGAAAGCTATCCTTCCAGACCAGCTTTTAAAGAACACGGTGATCTTATCTGACACTATGCTGGCTAAGCAGCATTGTTGCCTCGGGTTGCTGTCTGCTTGGAGCTTCACGTTCTCGCCGCGTCCATGTGGATTTCCTTCGGCGTCTCCGGTTTCCTTCCTCCTGCCAGAAGGTGGACTGGCTTCTCTAAATTGCCGCAGGTGCTCCATGACGGATCAGCAACCTATTAAAGATGTATTCCTGTCCAACACCCTGTGCTCCTGGGACAGGCTCTGACCAAGACAAAGCTGTTAACGATTTGAATTTACTCCACAGTTTATTATAGTTAGTTAGGCAGATGTTACCTAGCAATCTGGTTGTGTTTTAATGGATTAAATTGGTTTGTTGACTCCAAAATGAGATACCTTTTTGTTTTATATGCTAGTTTTTAGAAAAGCAGGAAGAAGTAGAATGATTCGGAATCATACACACTACCATTTTGTTACCCTGTCCTCCAACACCACAGCACCACTCTGTCCCACCATCTTCTTACATTTCCTGCAGGGTGTTTTTTTTTTTTTTTTTTTAACAGGCAGCAGCCGAAGACAGTGTCTTCCCGTACAAGACGCCCAAGGGATAGGGGCCAGCTTGCAGTACTGTAGGTGGCACAGTTTGTCGCATGCTAGTGGTCACAAATAAACATTTGCCTGTCTGTGCATGTAGCTGTCAGGATTCTCTCATTGACATTCAAATGTATGCACACACCACCTCAAAAATCTGATTAACTCCACTGGGGGAAAAGTGAGCATAAGCCTCATAGCTGGTCGTGAGCTAAAGCAGCCACACAGGATTGTCCATGCAGCTCAAGAACAGAGAATAGCTCACAAACTTTTTATAGTTTCCTTTGACAAATCTTCCCCAAATCTTAACTCAAGTCCCCTTTCGAATGCACAGCACGGGCTTTAAAACAGAGATTAATCTCATAGGATTCATCTGATAAAGCCAACGCAGTCTAGATATGAGTCCGTCCATGCAACGCTATCTTGGGACAAAAACTGCGAAATGAGACTCGTCACAAAAATGGCCTCCAGCAAGACGCAATGTTGAGCATCTTAGGCTTGCGCGACGTTGGGGCACAATGGCGGGTAAAACAGCAGTCAAAACAGAGCTCAGCAGGGCTTCTGCCGCCTGCTGCACTCAGATCTATTTTTAATGCCACCAAGTCTGCATCAGCAAAAAGAATGCATCATTATAGAAGCATGAATAATTTATGAGGGAGCTGATTTGAATACATGGTGTCAGGGCTGGGCTACATGTGTGTGCCATGTGTGCGCACCCGTTCCCCCCCCAAAAAAATAATAATAATAAATAATAAAGAAAAAGATGATGATCTGTTCATTTTTCCATGTATTCTGGTTAATGTGTTAACCATAAGAATTCCAATTCTGGAATGATTGATGAGGTATGTACACACACAATATGTCCAAAAGTATGTGCACCTTCTCCTTTATACGGGCCAAATTCAAATCCATGGGTGTTAACATTGCCTTGGTCTTCCCATTGCTGTTATAATAACTTACACTCTCCTCAAATTTCAAAATGCGGCAGTATAAATTGATGCTTATTCAGCAATACTTACTTACATTCACCAGCCACTTCGTTAGGTATACCATGCTAGTATTGGTTTTTGTCTTAATTCTTCATGGCATACATTTAGCATTTTTCAAGATTGAAGATTTTGGTCCATATTGACAAGACCGTATCATACAGTTGCTGTAGATTTGTCGATAGCACATCCATGATGAGAATCTCCTGTTCCACCGCATTCCAAACGTTGGGACGAAGGGCCAAAACTGTGTGAAAAAATGTCCCTCACATCATTACACCACCAGCTGCAGCCTGAACTATTTATACGAGGCAGGATGAATCCATGCTTTCATGTTGTTTATGCCAAATTCTGACCCAACAATCCGAATGTCACAGCAGAAATCGAAACTCATCAGACCAGGCAACATTCTCCAATAATCTATTGTGCAATTCTGGCAAATTAATGAGAGCTGTAGCCTCGGTTTCCTGTTCCTGACTGGCTTAAATGTACTAAGTTGCTGCCATTAGATATTTCATTTATATGCAGTTTAACAGGTATACCCAATGACAGGGCCAGTGATGTACAGTATACACTATATATACTGTATAGTGTATGTGCAATGACATGATGCTGATTATTGACTGTTGGCATGAACTAGCCAAGCCTAATATTTAAAAAAATGAAACTCTCCTATTTTAAAGCAAAAAATATAAATATTTGAGTCATCAAACAGAATCAGCAGTTTAGCAATAAAGTACAGACATAATAGGTTTAAAAATATCAGCCATTGCAATATAGCGATCCATCAACTTCAAAGCAACTACCTGCACTATCACACCATACCATCCATCATTCCACATCTCAATCTTCTGATACTAAACAGGACAGGCTTTAACAACTTTCATGTCTGCTTAAGTTTCTTCCTTTCAGCTGCCTCATGATATTTCATCATCACATTGTCTGAATGTCATGCAATACCTTATGGAGACTCGGGCCATAAACTCAGCCTGACAAAATGTGTTAAAGACAAGTACTTCATCATTAGCAAGCTAAAACTGTTGTGCTATAACCATGTGTCTTTTCGGGGTGTGTGAATACTTAGGGGTGAATACTTACGCACTGACTTTTTTCTCAATTTATTTTGCAAACTACTGTATATAGACACCTCCCACCCCCCCCAGCACAAACACAAAAACAGCACTGGCATAATGCACCATTAAGGTAAATCCTCATAAACAAACACATTTACCATTGTTGATGTGTTATCCGCCTGCTTAAGCGATCTTGCTAAGTCTAACGTAGCCCGTTTCCGAAAATGAGTTTGACACGCCTGATGTAACACATCCTGAGCCTTTCATAACATTCATTTCTTTTCTGTTTACTGTTTGTTTATCACCCGTAATTCTGTTTTCCAGCCATTTTATTCTTCTGCAGAACACCCCACCCCACCCCCTATGTATGCAATCATATGAACACAAGATCAGTGTGGAGAAAATCCAGCTGAGCTTTATTACAGTCCAAAAAGCAGCTTTTGGAGACTGCATCCTTGGTTCCTGGAGAGCCAATTCTTACACTTGGCTCCTGTAAGAATGATACTTTTAGTCTTGAGAACTCAAGCCTGTATAAACCTGGCCTTGATATCAGTACCTTGGGCCCTGGTATACTATAGGTTTGTGTACTATACTGTAGGTCTGTGTGTGTCCATCTTCTTCATGTGCTTGGTACTGTAGGTTTCCTCCAGGTATTCCAGTTTCCTCCCACAGTCCAAAGACATGCAAATTAGGCTCAGATGCGTTTGAGTGAGTATATCAGTGTGTGTATGCCCCTGGATGGATTAGTACCCCATTCAAGGGTGTACCCCGCCTCATACCTGGTATCCACTTGCACAGGCTCCAGGCCTCCCATGACCCTATACAGATAAGCAGTATAGAGTGAGACTGTGTGATTTACTAGCAGGGTCATAGTCATCACATGGGGAAAGTCATTTATTTTTTGCTTTTACATCAATCAGCCATAACATTAAAACATTTTTGCCCAATAAAAGTTCCCTATAGCTCTGTCTCCTTTGTGCATGAGCCCACAAGACCTCTGAAGATGTGCTGTGGGATACTTTAAGATGAAAGGTGGGCCTCCATGGATCAGATTTTTTTTGTCCAGCTCAAGCCATGGATGCTTGATCGGATTGAGATCTGGGGAATTTGGAGGCTGGAACAACAACCTTGAACTCTTTGCCTGTTAAGCCGCATACACAGCAAGTTGTGATGTACTGAGTGCTCGGATACATTTTTATCATAGCCAGGATCAACATTTTTGTGTTACATTGGCTTTTCTATGGGATCGGACCAAAGAGGCTAGCCTTTGCTCCCAATAGCCATACATGAGATCATAAAATATGTGATTTTCCCGCCACTCTAAATGAATGATGTGAACATTAGCTGAAACTCTCAACCTGTACCTTCATGATTTTATGCATTCTGTTGCTAGGGTCTGGGGGCCTGACCTGCGGTAACATCTGTGTCCTGATGGGTCTGGTTCGAACATTAGTCTGGACCTGGGACTTGAGAGGTGTTGAATTTCAAATCTCAGTCCGAAATCACTTGGCTGGGTTTCAGTTGTGGCCCCAAAGGGGTCTCAACTTAATCTCTGGTAAGACTGACTGCTGCTGCTGCTCGATTATTTTATAGGAATTATGAAGTACTCATCTTCTCTATCCTCAAAAGCAGCTTATCCCCACAGATTTGGAAAAGAACGGCTTGTAAGTGTGAATTTTGTGCAAGTGTTTTGAGCCCTGTGATGATTTCATGTCCTGCTAATCCCGTCTGGATTCCCAACCAACAACACATTGCAGTGCTCTGGGATTTCAAGGACTTAACATTTACTTGACTATCACAGTGCTTTGTTATATTGACAAGTGAATGGAGCTCAATGACACAGCACTAAGAATTTAAAGTCAAACAATATGTGTGTTAACAGTGTTAACAATGATTGTCAAAGTTTTATCAAAGTTGACTAAGTAGCAAACAACAAAAGTTTTCCACAGACACAGTCGACATGGCAGAATTAATCGAGCCAAACAAAAGCACTATTTATACCTCGTGTTTAATAGGTTTATTAATGGTGTTTTTGTTCTTTTTGGAAGCTGTCTCATGCCACAGAGCTCATCAGGAGACTGTGTGATCGGCTCGGTGTAATGTGAACTCATCAGCTCTGTTCAGGCGCGAGCATGATGGCTTTCCCAAAATGAAGGCGCACTACATCAAGAGGAAGTCAGGAAGTCAAGTCCCTCTTTTTAATTGAAAACCCGATTCTAAGAATGCGAGGTTGGGGAAAGAAAGGATATTGGTTTTATGTATTGTTGAATCTGTCTTGGTTATCGGATTGGATGTTAATTAACAAACAGGAGGTTTCTTTTAAAGTCCTGGATGAAGAGCAGCAGTAATTTCCCAATGGAATGATCACGTCCAAAGTCGCTAAGATCAAAAGGTGGATGTGCACAAACTACATAGTCTGCTCAAAAAGATGACTCTTCGGGAATTAATTGAGGCTCATTAAAAAACATGGAAAAAGTTTAGCTTATTACAAACCCAGATGAGGAATCCAGGTAAAATTTTGTATTTTTCTAATTGAATTTTGTAACTTTATGCCTTTATGGCCTTTTATGTATGACTAGTAAGACTGAAGGTCAGGCCCGTCACACTCAGCCACACTCCCGATATATCCGGAAGAAACTGAGTGAATGCAGTAAGAACTTGTAAAAACTTGGCAGGAATGCAGTAGAAACTAGTAAGGACTTAGTACTGTCTCCCTTGACATGTTAAAAAAAAAAAAAAGCCTGGTGAGGAGTTGATCGAAGCAAGACACGGAAATTAAGAGCATAACTAACACCCTTTAGACACTTCATTGATGTACTACAAGAATAGTGCACAGAGTGTAAATAGAATAGCGTTCTGACTGAATTGTCATTGGGATGTCACTGCGTTGTTGCTACATCACAACAACCTCTTCAGGCTTGTGCTATGACTATGGTAGGTCCATGCCACGTTATAGAAGACAACATTAAGTTTATATTATGTTCTTCCAGTTCTTACTACGTTTATGACATGGATGCGGCAGGTTATCACCGCATCTATATCACGTGTTAATATACAGTACTTGATATGCAGGAAATACTGGATCCAATTCCTCACACCATCAGCCGAAGATGATGAAAAGCATTGTGCATGTCCGGGTTTTTATACCAACCAGCTGGACCAAATGACACCATAGAAAGTATGTGATATGTCTGGTAAGAGCGTGGTGCGATCTAATCGGACCTGGTGAACATATGATCACGTGTGTGATAGGAAATTTGTGTCAACATGATTGACGCATTGAGAACTTTATGTGGTTATAAAGTAGTATGAACTTAATAAATTCATATTTTTCCATTTTGGCCTTGTGATGGTGCCTTAGGAAGAAAGCTCCTTCTTAGTACAGTGCACCCCATGGAGAGCACAAAGAGCATACGTAAAAAAAAAAAAAAATTTAAAACCTCTGCGGCCATGACTGGTCGGATGTGTTGAACACGGACATCACTCTAGGTGGCCTACACTCCTTTCTTCTTAACTTACCCCCACAGGCGCAAAAAGACACCTGACGTATGAAAGTCACAAGGGCATCTAGGGGTCAACAAGTCCGAAATCAACTTAGCCAAGGGTGCATTCTCCACAAGGCTGCGATTATATTGCGTTTAGTGTAAGACAATAGAAAGACAGGGAAAAGTCAAAACAAAGGGAAAAATAGGGAAGTGAAAAAGAAAAGGAGAAGCTCTAGACGGAAAATCAATGCCCTTTGTTCATGGTTCATGCAGCACTGTATAGGAATGTGGCCTTTTTCTTCATCCAGCGGAACCTCCAGCAAGACCTCCATCAGAAAGCTACCAGCCAAGAACCCTTCACCATCCACTCTGCATCCCAGCAGACATACGGCTAGAGAGCTAGACAGATTGTTACACTCATAGTAAAATAGTAATTCAGTCAGGCAGCAAATCAGTGTAATCAGCACCAGAGTGAACGCTCTTCAATTTGCTAGGGATATGTATGTGCACTTCAGTACATTTTAGAAACAAATAGCACAAGCCATGATGCAGCTGAGTGAAAAGAAACAACAGTCAACAGCAACCGCTTGAAGAGGATCAACTGAATCATACACTTGTAGCTTAAAAGCAAACATCATTTCCTCATTTCTCATGTTTGACTGAATCTGAATAGCAAGTTAGGACTTTTACCTATTATTTTCTGAAGCATGCTCGTCTGATAGTTTTATTACTACGACTTTAGTTTCTATGAATGCGACTCAATCGACTATGCAATTTAATCAATTTTTTAATCGATTTATGAAAACGTACAACTGTTAAATTATCTAAAAAAAAAAATTCTTGCAAAAATAACCATAGCTTTTGCCGCAAATATTAATCTCTTCCATTTTGCAAAAAGACAAATACTCTCATTTTGCAAGATTATCATTTCCTGTTCCTTTGAGTTTATGGTGGTTAGTGCATTAACACCGCCTACTGAAGCAGAAGATTAGCAGTACAGCTATAAATCCGCTGTGTTCGAGTCAAATCAGGACTCCCACAGATAGATATGTCTATTCTACGAGTAATCCATTGATTTTCAAGGATCAGGATTTTCTTGAAATGTATGTTCGCTGAATGTTCACGTGAGCTCTGAGTGGACGTACGACCTTCCCATACATATATAAATATATACTGTATGTGTGTGGCTGCTTGAAGCACATATGACAGTAAACGTTAGTAATTGCACTGGCATTTTGTTCAGGGTTAATTCTTCATCCTTGTGGCAGTTTTCCTTGGATATGCTCCGAAGCCACTTATCAGAGAAGGGTGCTTAGTGAAGGTGATTGCATAAAATCTCACTAGTTTATGTAAATGATGTGTTTATAGTGTACAGTCCCTGACAAAAGTCTTGTCGCTTGGGTACAAACTGAACTGTAGTGCCCCTCAAATATATTACTACTCAAATTTTTTTTACAAGAAATGGCTCATTTTAATCCCAACAGCTTTTGTAAT
>JAQMYL010000012.1:13347353-13360854 GCA_030014365.1 Clarias pachynema | reverse complement strand
CGCACACACACACACTCACACACACACACACACACACACGCACACACACACACGCACACACACACACGCACACACACACACACACACACACGCACACACACACAAAATCTTGTTCAAAGCATTTAAAGTAAAAAACATTTGAAATTTTCCACACTTGTCCCTTCTGTTCTCCTTCTTTTCTCTGTGTTTCACAAGGGCACGCTCTTCCCACATGCCCCCCAACCTCGGGTTACTTCCTCAGTGCAGATTATCGTCTTATCTCGTCACTTCCCCGCATCAAACAATATGGAATTTATTCAAAGCGAACAAAAAAAGTATTATTTCAAAAGGTTAGCATGATCTGAACAGGGTAGGGGAAAAAAGAGCTGCATTAGCATGTGAAAGGTCTTGCTCACTTAGCATTATGACAAGCACCCACACAGTTCAGTTTTCTCAGAGGAGACGCGGGAACGCATCAAGCCTTCGTTGTGTTAGTTGAGCCTCCACAGAAAAACCGGCCACTTTATTAGAACCACGGTGTAAAGAAATAAATGTGTATGTAACGGTGGGCAAGCAGATTTCATATCCAGGCTATTGTTCTTTTTAATGCATGTTTGCTCAATGGAAACGTAGGTTCGGCATCCCTCTTCTTTAATATCTTTTGCAAAATAAAACTGTTTATTTACTATGTAGCTAAGTATACAGACAGCCATACTGTATGACCCTCTAGCTTGAGCACCTCCCTGCTAGAGCTAAAACACACACCGCCTGATGCACTACACACATCTGCCAAGGAGTGATCAGCTTGAGATCTTTGAGGATGTATAATTCAGGCTTAGGAATATTCAGGTAGAATTTTTTTTTTTTTTTTTTTTAAACAGCTGTCATACGACTCTTTGTATAAGAAACCGACACCACGCATATAATCTCGATTTGATTATATGCGTGGTGTCCGTTTCTTATACAAAGAGCCATATACAGTATAAAACACAAGCATGTACATAATATGGATTGTATAATATGGATCTACAAGAGGCATTCAAATCAAACAGACCCTTTGATTGTGCAGAATAACAGAATGCAGTTATGAGAGTAAAAACAACCGTTATTCCTTAATATAATCTCCTGATACACTAATGCACTTATCCTAGTGCTTGGAAACCATCAAGATAGAAAATTCTCTTAGTACACAAGAGCCATGGTCATGGTCTTCACATCTGAAACTCTGGCCTCCCAGGAACTCCGTTAATGGCCCAAACATGTGGAAATGGCTTGGAGCGAGATCAGGACTATACGAGGGATGTGTCAATAACTCCCAGCCAAGTTTCTGTAATGTGCAAGTGGTGGTTCTGAATGATTGTGTCTACAGTTCTCACAGACAGATGTGTCGATGTGTCCTAATTAAGTTGGTGACAAGTTATCCATTCATTTTCAAGGATCAGGTGTTCCACTCACTGAATGTTCACGTTAACGAATGCAGTGGGCTCTGAGCGGCCTCAGCTGGCATCGTAATTATAATCGGATTAAAACGTTTGCACCATTCAAATGTGTTACTGCGTCTAACAGTCTCATCACCGTATTGTGCTTAATGTCAATCGGTTTTACGCCTTCATTCACGAGACGTTTCAGTGCAAGTCCTGTTGCGATTTAACCTTCCTCGTTAAACCACAATGTTAGTAAACCAAACATGAGGCAGCACATTGCCAAGTTGTACACATAGTAAACATATAATTTGCCTAATTTATTATATGGAGCAAACATTTAGCAAGCAACACTTATCTTTGCAGTGTTCTAGATGATCCCATTGCTCTCCCACTGTCTTTTGTGTGCTATAATAATACAGTAGAAGCTTGCATCTCTTGAAATTACACTGGAGTTTCCTCCCTTAAGTCCTACATCTATCTCACACCGTTCCTGAAAGGGAAACACAGTCACGTAGCGCAGGCACCAGAGTCGGCTCGTTATAGCTCTATGCTCGGATTGGACTCGCCTCACTTATAAATCACGATGGATAAAGGTGTCTGCCAAAGAAATAAATGTGAACGTAGCATTAAAATGCTCCGCGCTACAATCACTCCCTTGTGACATTAGAGTTCGGGTGGGGACTCAGGCTACAAAAACAATTACGACACTTAAAAAAAAATCAATGAACTTGTACCATATGTAGAAAGTGCACACTTACAAAGGCAGTGTAAAAAGTGACACATTTATATTTACCTATAACAAGTGTTTAATTACTGCTGATGGTGGTTGTTAAAGAGTGCATCAAAACCTTTATGGCTGTTTAGCAGAAAAAACGTGGGCATAATCATGGGTGGAATTCTACTCGAACCAAGGCAAGGAAATGACTCACAGCACAAGCACTAAGGCGAAATTAAAACCTACTATCTATTATAGATGATCATTTTATTTAAGGATTATATTGCAGTGCCAAAACTGTTTAAACCCACTGCGAGTAGACAGTGGAAAACTAATTGGAATATTAATAATCTTAGACTGAGTTAAGAGATGAAATATATATATTATATATTAAACTATATCATAGTTTGAAATATTTCATATATTCACAGCGTGCAATTGGTTTATATATATATATATACAGTACTATGAAAGGCCTCGTCCACAGCAGCGCTCTGTTCTCATGCAGACCAATTTATCAACTCCAGATTAATTTAATTCCAGAGATTAACCCAGTTCCAGGCTTAATTATAGGGTTGAGACATTGGACTTCATCCACTGCAGTATGTAAATAAGGACAAATCATATAAAATCATGCCCTAATCTAAAACAGCATAACCTAGAAATTACACTTAGTGTGGACTCATGGGGTGTATACGCCAATATGTAGTGGGTCTGAAATTGTATGATTATGTTTAAACTCCCAAGAAGTAATATTTATGTAGTTATTATGATTATTACTCCAATCATAGAGTCAGTGGTCATGTGTACTTCATTAGTATAATCTAAAACCCATTAACGTAAAGGTCAACTTTAATAATAATTTTTTAAAAAAGAAAGAAAAATGCTTTTAAAATTATATTAAGTGAGAACCAAATTAAAATCTAAACTTTTTAAATACACTGATTTGTTCTTTGGGTAAAAAGTTCAGAAATAAAACACTGATAAATATCAAAGACAATCACATAAACATAAACAGATATGATGTATAGATTTACCACTTTTTTTATTTATTGTAAATAGGCCACTTAAGCACTTCTGGTTAGATGCCAACTGCATATCATTGGCTTTGTACATGTACTTTCCACAATTATAATAAAGTTGAATCTAATCTAATCTAAAACATGCAAAAGTTATTATAATTAAAAGAAAATATCAGAAAACACTAACACTGAATGTTTAATATCTGTATACCTGTATACTTATCAATCATATAAAAGTAAATCGAAATATCTGTAGAATCGAGATCCAACTGTAAACACCTGAGTTTTCAACAGCGTTCTCCTGCCTTTTGCACGGCCACGGCATCTTTTTAAAGGATTAATTGAAGAAAGGAGAGACAAAAAAGGAGAACTAAACCAGCGGAAATGACAGCAGGATTTAAATCTCTAGGAGGAGAGACAGAGAAGAAGAAAGACATTATGTTGAGGGCTTTAAACTCAGACGGATGTGAGAACCCGAATCAGTGGGAGTCTCTTCCCCTTATATACAAGCGCACTCAGATTGTGAGCAGGACACACGTCAGCCACTTGAAGGCCCCTGAAAGTGTCACACACAGCTTTCGTACTTGGCAAAAGCATGCATGTGTGTGTGTGTGTGTGTGTGTGTGTGTGTGTGTGTGTGTGTGTGTGTGTGTGTGTGTGTGTCCCACATGGAAGTAAGCTGAGCAGAATCCACAGCACGTCATTGAGGGGGCTCAGGTGTGTGACACTGAATACTGCAGAACACTGCTGAGAAAAGGTATTTCCTACAAGCCTGCTACACACACCACCACACACCCTCACTCTCACCCCCCTCTCTCTCTCGCTCTCTCTCTCTCTCTTATTGAATTGTGGAATTGTCACCACAGTAGCAGGTGTTACATCAGAAATCATAACGCACATCTACTCAAGCTGTCACCTCCGCCATAAACAGACACTAATCACAGCTTTAAATCAAACTCAGCGTCCCTCCTACAGATGCACTTTTATATTTTACTACACTTTAAACATTTTACCGGATTTTATCCAGGGTGATGAGCAAATATGCAGGCAACAATGTATCACTTAAACGTCCTGAGTGTGTTTGAAACCAAACTGCAGATTTAAAACCCTGTTGCATCCATGATTAATACGGTGCTAAAAGCATTCCCTGTGCTTTTCTGTGACATCAAAACACACTGGCAGGTAGCCGTACTAAAAAAAATTATAATAATAAATCTTTGTATCAGCATGAAGAATTATAAGTATGCGAATAACTCACAGAAATGCAAATGACACTATGAATTATTGTCCAAATTAAGCTGCATTCACATTACCAGCCTTAGGTGACTTAATTCAGATTTTTTTTTTTTTTACCATAATGTGTCAGTTTCTGTTAGTCTGAACGCAAAAAGATGTTTTCCATATGGGATCTGAGTCACTTTCATATTTGGTCCAAGATCGGAGGCATATCCAATAAGCAGTCATGTGACCTGGATGAGAACGAGGAGATCAGGATTCATGCAACTTTTTGCCTTTGTGCATCAGGGCTGCAAATAACGACTATTTTGATAATTGATTATTAAACTGATTAACCGATTAATCATATCACAAATGTCACAATTACTCAATAGCTATTATTTAGTTTTTAGCTTTTAATTTTAGATTGAAGTTATTTTGTGCAAAGAGCGAATAAGACTCAAGATAACACATTTGAATACTTAAATAGAAATCTCTTTTAATGAACTTTCAAACAAAATTTAAACCAAGAAAAAAGCAAAGTAGCAGCACTCAGTTAAATCTTAAAGATGGCAAATCAAATGGCAATTCCGTTGATTATCGTTGATTTTAATCGACAAATACTGATTAATAGTTGAGTCCCTGCTGCAGATGCGTGGGGCTCTTGCTGACGTCAGACACACCCGTCAGCAGGGGGATTTCACGGCAGGTCTCAAACAGCTAGAGCAAGGTTCTCCCTCTTCGGGCCCTTAACAAATACAGCCAACTAACTCCTTGTCGTCTTCCAGAGCAAATTCCCAAGGGGGTATGTTTTTGCTAAAATCACATCTATTGTTTTAATAAAATAAGTAATCGCACAAACCCATTACATGTATATGTCTTAACCCAGACATTTCACGTAAAAGTCACTGGTAATTATGAATGCGATCCGTCATGGCATGCAAATAATTTTTTTTTTTAAATCTGAATTACTGTAAGCAATGTGGCTTGTAATGTGAATGCAGTCTTACGTCCACATTCTTTCATTCTTCTCTAGGAGCTGCTTTATCCTGGTCAAACCTACAAACTAGCTACCAACTGGGAAACACAATGAAAGCACCGTCAGTTCATTGTTGGACACTATTTACACCCACTCACACAAAGGGGCAATTTAATGTTGCCAGTCCACCTACTGGCATGTTTTGGGGAGCTGAGAAGAAACTGGAGAACTGGATCGAACCCAGTCGCTGAAGCTGCAAGGTGTCAATTCAGCCACATAATGATTTCTGAATTTATTATTTAGCAATTACTGCTGTCTGCATCTAAACTCAACACTAACCACATCAATGAAGAAGAAAATATTTAACCCCATAAAAAATTTTTTTTTAAAGATGTACAGCATCATATTGTGTCAGAACAAGGTAAGACACTATCCTCTTACTGTCGGGATACTGAATACTTTTTAGGTCCTTACAAAGAACTTAATCTGCACACACAAACACACACACACACACACACACACACACACACACACACACTAAATAACTCATGCTCTGTCAAGCTGGAAATTTCCCATTAATTCTAAACAACCAAAACAACTGCATCATACACATGAAGAGATTTGCACTGCAGGACATGATATCATTACGGTTAGTTTGGAAGTGCTTTTCTTCCACTAATCGATTGTTTATACCAAGCACATCGCGCTCTAA
Source organism: Clarias pachynema (assembly GCA_030014365.1). Classification (NCBI taxonomy): domain Eukaryota; kingdom Metazoa; phylum Chordata; class Actinopteri; order Siluriformes; family Clariidae; genus Clarias; species Clarias pachynema. Next base: position 13,354,808 of record JAQMYL010000012.1, on the reverse strand, counting down.
TTTTACTTGAGTAAGCAGGCGACAAATAGTCTGGAGAGAAATCAATAGATAAAGTCAAGGAGATAGAGAATGAGGAAGTGTAAATCCTGGGGCGTACGGCAGCGGCAGCTAGGTAAACTTAAACCATACCAAAGTTCACTTTACGATATTTATAAGATGCTACGTCAGTATCTTAATACACAGCAACCTCATGAAAATTTAGGCCTTTTGGAAGGTCTTTACATCTCATCCATGTGCTTGAATGAAGTTAGTATAAAGGGTGTAATAAAACCAAAATCAAAGCAATAAACAAACAAATATATATTCAAATATTTTGTATTTGTATGCAAATTAGATTTTGCATAATCATAGCTTAAATTTGTAAATTTCCAGCTAAGCATGATGATCCTTAATTGTTAATTATATTGCACCGCACATCAATGCAAAACAAAATCCTGTTTTAAATGTTGATTTATAACACACGGGTGGCGCAGTGGTGTAATGGTTAGCACTGTGGCCTCGCACCTCCAGGACTGAGGGTTCGATTCACACCTTGGGTCTGTGTGCGTGGAGTTTGCATGTGGGATGGGTTTCCTCCAGGTACTACAGTTTCCTCCTAAAGTCAAAAGACCTGCAGATTAGGTTAACTGACGTTCCCAAATTATTCGTGTGATGGATTGGCACCCTGTCCGGGGTGTACCCTGCCTCATGCCCAAAGTTTCCTGGAATTTGCTCCAGGACCTCGCTACCCTGTCTAGTATAAGCGGTATAAAATATGAATGAATGAATAATGACACACTTCCTGTGTTATTCATTTAGGATTTACTTAAAATATGGTTCACTCCCACAAAGCCATGATTTAAAAGAAGCAGCTTCTAATTTGTTAAAAACACAGTACATTATAGCAGGGTGAAATCCATTTCATCACATATCCACAGGTTGTTAGGAAGCTGGGGCCAGGGCATGGGGTCACCCATGATACAGCACGCTAGATCAAAGAGAATTAACGGCCTTGCTCAGGAGCCCGAAAGTGGCAGCTTGGTGGAGCTAGGGCTCGAACCTCTGAAATTCTTCTCAATTATTAAAGCTGAGACACCGTTTGCACCTTTACAATCGTGTAACAAGTCACAACATGACTCATAATGGTTAAGGGTGCCACTTTAGAGCAAAAATTTTTTTAATTAATTACTTGTCTACTGTAGTCGCTCTGTTCTCACACTCAGTACAGACTTGTTGTCAGGAACAGAAAGAGACTGATGATCGATGGGCTCCAGCAGCGATCAGGTGGTCTCTCCCATTCTCGTGTGTGATGAAGGATGTACGTTAGATCAAGGTGAGTGGTTATACGGTAATTGCTCTCCGCCGCTCTCGCATTTCTAGCAGAGAGACAGTGCTGTCTTTGGTGGCAGTAACCCTCAGCTCAGGGCGACAGCATCAAGAAGGAGCTGTCCCAACCTCCATCATTTTGATGCTGATGGAACACCCAGAGCTCACTTCAAAGACCTTTTTGACAGCACAGAGGTTTAAATCAAGAGAAGAAAGACCATATGAGACCATGCACATTGTTATTAGAAAGATGAGCTAAGTGCTAGGCATGTGCCAACCAATATAACTAACTATATATAAAGAATAAAACAGAATGCAGCATGGCATATAATCAGAAGACAAAGTCGGGTAGATAAAAGCACCTTAATGCAACATGGAGTCACTTTAATGAGTTGAGTCGTCTGTTCCTTACATTGAAATTTACCAACAACTGACATCTTTCACTGTAAAAACAGACAGCAAATAAAATATCTTGAATTTATTCTAATTCATTTCTACTTTTGTATGTTTAAGATGTCAACAAACCAAATATACCATTATTAAGGCTATTTTGAAACATATTTTAATAGGTTTTAGCTTCAAAATCGTGTTCTCTTGACAGATGGTCTCGCTTCTTTTAAGAAATTAATACTCAACATTAAACATAATATAATCTGCCAATAAAACTAGAAAATAAAAAGCTTATAAATAGTCAATTAAGTCTGACCTATGCTTAATAATCTTAGTTTACTGTAAACTTATAATGAGAAACAGTAGAGAAATTTGGATAGGTTCAAGATGGTTTCACTTGCTAATATGCCATTTTTTAAAAACTTATTAAATAAAGGCATAATTAGATTTTCAGTTGCTTTAAATAAACACAAAATATGTTTGTTCAATTGTATTACCTATAACAGCTATTATCCGTCATTCCATCATCTATCATTATTTTATCATCTTTATTTGTAGACAAGAACCCTTCAATCCTGAGCTGATGTTACGGCTTTGACTACGCTGACACTGCAGACTCCTTAGAAAAATGCTAAGTAATGTCTAATCTCAAGTAATGCTAATGCCTCTCTTCACTGAAATCTCGGCATATCAACGGCCATACACATATGTTTAAAGAAATCTTCTGTTCAACTGTAATGATTAGTCAACAGGGCCATGATATAAATCAGAATACAAACATATTGAAACTTACAGTCTTACAGTAGCGCTGAAATTCATTGATATTGATGATGCTGTACTTAATGGTTAATTAAAAAGGAACCTCAAATTTGTATGTATTGGCACCCCATCCATGGTGTACCCCACCTCATGCCCTAAGTCTCCTTGGATAGGCTCTGGGCCCCCCCACGACCCTGGATACAGGTGAAAGCACTATAAACAACAACAAGGACTTACATTTTACTGAGTCCTCACATGAAAATTCAGCCACAGTTTAAAGTGGTTAAAAGCATAAAGGTGCTTCTGTACTGCAACTGAGAAATATGAGACAATATGCTAATTACTGAGGCTAAAAATAGGTAGGTAGCCAGCAGATCCTTTTATATAAACAATATAAAAACAGAACGACAATGGAAATGACACAAAGCTGATGGGAATTTCAATACTTTTATCTTAGATGATTAAAAAAAAAATCTGTTTACGAATCCTAACACCAAGCCCCCCAAATATCCATTTAATTATTTCATGCAATATATGCATTTAAAAGACTATTGTCATATAAAGGTCAAGACTCAAACAGTGAGAGTTGTTCTCATAATGATGATAATTATATTTGCTACACATCTGCATGTATTACTTGACATAATAAAGATGACTAGCAATAGTGAACCGAGCAGCATTAAAGATACTCGATCTCTATAAACGACTCGTGTTATTGAATACATGCCAGAACTTGTGTTTTACAACTAGAGACATGTGGGAGCGTTTATCTGCATTTTAATTAAATCGAGGGGGATGGAAGTGAGAAAATATGGCACCTGAAAATAGGCTGGAGAATACAAAACTCAATTACAAGTTAGTTTGAATTTGGTGTTTAAAAAAAAAAAAACTGGAGCCGAGTAACTGTGGACAGCTGTAACCTTTCGACAGCCGATTTATTAATGGGATTCCTCAAGCGCTGGTGTGATAATTCGAGCAATCACACTATTGTTCTTCTCAAGTTGTATCTTTATCTTTTTTCCATCTTTTTTTTTTTTGGTGCTGAATCAGCCCCTAGCATTATGGACACCGCTCCAACTCTGGTATGTTCTTTTGGATCCTGTGTAGTGCTGGTGTAAAAATGGTTGCAATGCCTAATGTTGCTTTTTTTATTTGTCATTTTTTTTTATCCCACAACAGATTCTACCAGGCAGTTCAAAATGAAACCCAACCCGAGTTCAGCACATGATATCAAGTACAGTGGTTCCTCAGGATACGAATGCCCCGCCCTAACAATATTTTTTCACCTTGCGAATTGAAATTTTGCTAATTTTGGGACGGATTATCTTGTATATGTCCTATGGGAAAATGCATTTTGCAATACAATATTTTGCCTTAAGAACTCTCCTCCAGAATGGATTAAATTTGTATGGCGAGGTGCCTGAGATGTACCAGCGTACAGAGATTTTGAACATTTAGAATTCGACCAGTTCCGATAAAGTCAGTAAAAAGTGATATTACTTGCATACTCCTGCAGCTTCTACATCTCATATAATTTCGTCTTTAGTATAATTTAGTGTCTTTAATGAGAAATAGCTGAGAAAGCAGTAAAAGTATACAGTAGTTTTTAGATTCCTCCCATATCTCCGCAGCAAGAGGAGAATAATCACAACTAAACCACAAATGCTGGTTAACATTCCACACTAAATCCACAGCCACTGGCATGTTTTCTTCCACCTCCTTTGTTTGTTCATGTTGTTTACCGTTAACGTGGCTTGTTGCGTATTCTCTTCACTTTGTAATGTCTGGTTTATCATTGTGGCTTTTGTAGTGTGTGAACTTTAAGATGACCCACAGCACCAACGACGCCAAGAGAAATCGTAGTGCATGTCTGTGCATGCATTAAAAAAAAGGACAAGTCTCCTGCTTCTGAACACCACCAGCTATTCAATTACCTCATGCTTAATCTCACTGTTATTACATATTATTTTTAGTTCTTCTTTTTACTACTATTTCTTGAAACAGTCCTGAGAACACGATTTTTCACATATTTTTGGCCACACCTCATAAACGCTCTGTTTCTCTTATATGGAGCACTGCGGCATTCGTGACCACTGGGAACTCTCACTGCCTGACTCAGAACTTTCAACTTTCTACCTCAGAGCGTTCATTTAATCACAATTGCCTGAGATTAAAAAAAAAAAAAAATCCCCACAGTAAGCTAGACCTTGTTTGCATTCTGTGTCGATTTAAAAAGCTCTCAAGGAGCTTTTAAAACCTCCACTGAAGAGCTGTTTGCTTAGTGCTTCAGTCATTTTAAAAGTAGGTGGAAAATGCGTGCTATCATAGTTCACTTTTAAAAGCCATGGGGAAAGAAAAAAAAACATCAAAAGTGTTTGATCAAAGATTGATCAGAAATCTAACACAAAAAAATCCCTTCAATTATCTTAATATCTACTGCTAGACTTTGATCTGATATCAAACGCAAAACAGAAACTTGAAAGTCTGCGTAAGAGCTTTCAAATGTACTACTATTACATGCTTGCTGAAAAGCTATGCAAATGCATTTTTCCAAGTCCCCAGTTCTCACTTATATCTGAAACTAGCAGTAGATTTCGACATTAGCTGTCTGTTAATGGTGATGGATATAAAAAAAGAAAATTGACCACAAGCAGTTTTTCTCAGCTGGAGAAAGCAGTTTAGGTCTAAAACTCAAACTTTGACATTTATAGGTTTTGGCAGACGACCTTCTCCAAAGAGACTTACATTTATCTCATTACACTGTATGTCTGAGCAGGTGAAGCTTATGGGCCTTGCTCAAAGGCCTGGGTACCTGGGTCATGCCGAGGTAGTCCAGTGTCTTAACCTCTGCACTACCACATGCCCGATAAACAAGCATCAGCAACTTCAGGGGCTTGGAGCTGTCACTTGACAACATGACTGACAGCCGGGTAAAATATAGCTAGCTTGATCATAAAGCTTAAAACATGTACTTTGTATAGACATGTGTGACTATGTCAAAAAATAGGATAAATATACCAGAGTTGGTGTTGTTTCTGGCTGATGACATTGATGGCTAATCATTCAGTTCCATTCAAATTTTTCTGATTAGAGATTCTAACTTAATTGTTCACATGGATGCTGATCTTATAAGATGTGTGTTTACATGCTCAAAGCATTTAATCAAAGTATACCTTTTTTTGATGTATGCAAAATGCTTCTGCCTGCTATGAAGCAATTAATCTGCCAGAAATAGAAGCAGAATTCTTCAATTTTTTGATTATGTTAGGCGTCCAAGCTTTTCCGATAAATCCCAGCTTCTGTCATATGACTGGTTAAAATAATTCAATCTCTTTTATGATTGGTTAGAAGCTTTACTAAGTATGAAATGGTGACCCAATCAGTGCCCCTTCCTCAGCCAGAGACCCAGTAATTAAAAGCAAACACAAGAGTTCATCGATCATCAGTGGAAGCAAAATGTCCCTCCTAGAAACTCATCAAGTCACTAAACATTTCCATCACGTGGGGCAAACATGACCAGAAACAATATATTTATACCCATAATAAAGGAAAAAATCAGATCAAGTGTTTACATGGCTAATATTTAACTAATGAACCGATTATCTCAAGTTTACAACCTCCATTACAATTGGAAATTCATTCCAATCAGCCTGGATTGGGTCACACTGGAGTTAATGGAATATTATTGTCTATGTAAACACATCTACTGGCTGGTCCACTCATCCTAGCATAAATCATTAGGATTATACCATTGTGTGGGGCTTAACAGAAGGTTTACTGTCTATAACAGTGGGGCCAAAAGTATTACTACAACATATGTCATGTACAGTATTATAGTTCTCCCTGTGCCTGAAACAGGTAATGTCACTTATAAGTTCTCACCTATTAGGCTGTAGAGTTGAGGTAATGGATGAAAAAAATTCAGTATGTGGCGGGACGGCTTATTTTCTGAAACCGGGGTGTCCACCTCTGGACCTCAGAAATTCTCAATTCTCAAGTGAACTGCAAACATGTCTCGCTAATTGCTGTACATGAGCAGGCATACTGTAGATAGAGCGAGTGACACCAAAGTACTGCAGACGTCTTTGACTCTATACCCAGGCGGATCCAGCAGGTTTAACTATTGTTGTATAGCAACTTCACTCACTCATCTTCTATACCACTTTATCCTGTATTCAGGTCCGCGGGGGGCCTGGAGTCTATCCCAGGACACTTACTGTAGGGCACGAGGCGGGGAGCACCCTGGACAGGGTGCCAATCCATCGCAGGGCACACATACACACACTCACTCACACACTACAGGCAATTTTGGGGACGCCAATTAGTCTAACCTACATGTCTTTGGACTGTGAGAGGAAACCGGAGTACACGGAGAAAACCCACCAAGCACGGGGAGAACATGCAAACTCCATGCACACAGAGACTGGAATCGAGCCTGGCCGGGAATCGAACCCGGACCCTGGAGGTGCAAGGCGACAGTGCTAACCTTTAGCCTGTCACCACCTATAGCACCACCTATAGTAATCGCCTATAGCAATTTCACTGAGTAATATAACTAATTATTTGTATTATCTTGATTTGTATTTTTTAAAAATACATTAAAATATTGACTTTCACTTTTGTCTCAATATATGAGTCATCAGCGTAATTCCACTTATTATCCAAGCATGATGTAAGCACTGCACACTCTCCTCTCACACGTTCTTTTGTCTCCGGAGTGAGTGTGGGGTGGAAGCGGGTAAGAGGTGAACTGACCTTTAGCTATTTCATAACGAGCATGTTTACACATGTGCAGTGTGTGTGTGTGCGCTTGTGTGTGTGCGCGTGTGTGAGCATGTGTGTGTGTGTGTGTGTGCGTGTGTGTGCGCGCATGTGTGTGCGCATGTGTGTGTGCACGCGCGCATGTGTGCATGTGTGGTATGTGGTGTGTGTGTGTGTGTGTGTGTGTGTGCGCGCATGCTTGTGAGTGTCTGTGTGGTCATGTGTGTGTGTGTGTGTGTG
>JAQMYL010000012.1:13310144-13326117 GCA_030014365.1 Clarias pachynema | reverse complement strand
GACGAGCACTAAGACCCAGCAGGGGAGACGATTACCCACAATTCCACAGCGCAAGAGAGAGAAAAACCGTTGGCTCATATATTCAAATGTATATCGAAATATCGCAAATGTGTTTAAAAATCGTATCGCCGTTAGTGAAAAAAATTCTATCGCGATATATATTGATATCGAATTATTGTCCAGCCCTACCCTTAACCTTAGGTCGGCAGGAAGCACAGTGGTAGAAGTGGATTATTTGCTAAGTTTGTTCACGTTTGTGTTTAAATAATATTAAAAAAGAGGAATTGGAATATTTATAGAATCGCAATACAAATCAAATGGACACCTAGGTATCGTATCGGGTGGTGCCTGGTGATTCCCATCCCCATAACATAATGAGATGCTTTTTTTCCCTTTTTTTCGGGATTGCATCCATTTTTTATGTAAATTAGTTTTCCTACTTAGTGACATTTATTTGCATTTCGTCTGACTGTTGGTTTAGCTAAAAATCAGAAATCGTGTCTCATATCACTGTAGCTAGACATCAAAAGCATAAATTTTGGATTTAACACAGAACCGACGAGTGACTTTTTACATATAGTGCAACAGTGAAGAAAGAACCGGCTGGTATTAAATGGAGTTTGACCACAAACACACCTGAACTTGAGTGTCTCTCTTGAGTACTACAGAGAAAACACATCCAGCATCCCCTTATTCTCTGTGTCAACACACTGGAACACACTGCATCGAAAAGTCGAGGACTCGAGTCCCTGCTGGCTACTTGGCTGATAGCCAGAGCAACTTTCTGTTACTGGGTTAAAAGACAAACGACCCCTTAATGTCAGTGGCCACGTGAGGTGACCCATGCACCCACTAGAAGCCCTACATCAAATACCTGACAACACACGGCTTTCAAACAGTCCTTATTTCACACAAGGTGTAAGTGTTCGGAATTTGTCTGGAAGCGAAAATTGCATAAATTGGACACGTACTCCAGTTTAAGTAGAGGAGAAACCAATCTGGGAAGAGATCTCCATGAGCAAAGGAAAATGAGAACAGCATTTACAACGCTACTGCAGATGTGGTACAAGGTTGAAGCAGAATGAATTTCATATGCCCTGACGCAGCGGCGACAGAACACGGCTGATTAGTGCAGCGCTCCAGTTATTTACCACAAGGCTACAGGGGAGAAATAAAAGTCTCATGATGGTTAGAAAGAAAAAAGAAACCCCCTCCGTGTCTTTTCCTAGTCAAAGTGTGCGTGCCTGAAAATGTTTAGTCAGTGTAGACCCTGCAGCATTCCGCAGAGATGAAATCTCCGGCTATAATCAGGATCAGTGCAAATGCTCTGCCATATGTCCCCATGCTTCAGAAGGCTGCGAGTGGGTTCGGCACCGTTCCTCTGTCGTAATTCCGCTCCTAATAACTGTAGGCCTGTGCCCCCGTCAGCCAAAACACACAACGGGCAAGACTTACTTTCGCTATCTTAGCACAAACACACCACCAAAATGACAATGCACAAGCTTCACATGCTCCTATAAATATTCAGTGTTTCTCAATCTATGTTACATTTAGCATAACACCATATTAGAGGCGATTCAGAGTAGTGGTGGAAAGTTTGAATCATTTTAGTGACTCGGTTCTTGGAATCTCGTTCATGAAAATGAACAAATCTTTTTTTGAGTCATTTAGTTCATATCTTTCTTTTGATCAGAAATAAAATAAAATGTTAAATTTTCAATAAACAGACCCCCAACACGTCTTTCCAACACAAATTTTGGCTATAGTTCCAGTGATGAAAATATTACAATGCAGCAAAAGACATATAATGATAAACAGAACGAGCAGCTCACCTCTCATATCTTCTGGTCCGAGTCGTGTTTTTTTTTTTTGCACTGCATAGCGTCTATGGAAGTCACGCGAAAAAATAACGAACGACTCGAACTAGACGACTCATTGAGAAGAATCGCTCAATTCTGTTTCCTGTGTACTGTACTTCGCAGCGTCACCTGACAAAAGCATGGACGATACGGACCAAAGACTCAAAGGTAACTACTCATTTCTGTTTCCTGTACATAACCTACAGAGTGTTTGCGATGCTTTGCACATGCGCGTCCAGTATAAAATGAACGAATCACTCTCCGAGACTACTCCTTCTTCTGAGTCATGTTAAAGATTCGTTCAAAAAGAACGAATCGTTCATGAACGACCCATCACTAATTCAGAGTCACTGACTAAGCGAAAGAAAAAGGACACGTCCAGGTAGATTAAGTTTTATCTAAATGCTAACAATTACAGGCAACAGACACAGGTGCATGCTCAGGAACAAATCTGAGAGAAGACAGAATGAATTTGTTCTGTGGAGCTCAGTCTGTCAGTTCTACTCCGTATAAATACGCACATTGGGGAAGGGGGTGGTGTTCACAGGTCAGGTTTGTCTACTGGTGCTATTTAAGAAAGCACTGATGTCGTGCTACATTCGAAAACACACACATTTACATTAATTTACATTCATTTGCATGCAGTCATTCGGCAGATGCTTTAAACATAAACGTCTAGCTGTTTAAGCATCTGACAGTAAAATGAGCGCTACCGAAGCAGGTGCAGTGAAAACAAAAGTGAGCGCGCTTATTCAAAGTTATCATTATAACAATAATAATAAAGGCATAGGCATGATGTTGAAAAAGTCTTGAGCCACCTGTCATTTCTTCATATTATATTGAATTATATGATACAGATCACATTAAAGAAATGGGAACAAGTTTTTCTTTACTGCAACAGGCTGCAAAGTGCCTAAAGACACAATTAAAAAATTGCTTGTTTATGTAACAACCTGAGCAGCAACCTCATTTCCCCTCTCGTCTGTTCCAACCACTCAGCATCACCTACTAATCACCGGCACGATCATCTGTCATCATCTGCACCTGTTTCTCACTGGTTTATGCCTTAAATTGTCTTTTACGCCTGAATGATTTATAGGTCATTGTGTGGCTTAACAAACAAAACAGTCATCTGAAACTGGCCAGGTACAGGAACTGGACTGGAAATAGAAAAACTTGGCAAAAATGAAAGCCAAAAAGGCCCTTCAGGAAGCCTGGAGAACAGTTCCTCAAGACAACATTAAAAATACAAGAAGGTCTGGCTCTTTGGAAGCAAAAGAGATCATTCATCGTTTGGTGAAATGTGTCACCTTACAGTAGGTGAAGAATATGTAGAGAAGGACTACGCTCATGAACAACGTTCGTTTTCATTACATTGTTTTTTTTTAAAGCAATAATAACAATTTTATGACCGCCCCTCATATATCACACAAGCCTACAGTAGCTGGAAGCAAGAAATGCACACCGTTATTATTTTGTCCTTTATAGAGGAAGACACAGATATTGTCTGCATGAGGTGATGTACAGTGAGAAGTGAAAAGCTCAGATACTTGAAGTACATCAGTCATGACCAGACGTCATTCTGAATTCTCCTCACAATTCCAAGATAGTCTGGAACCATCTTAGTGATTCCACACACCACACATCCCTGAAAGTAGCTTTAGCTCAGATTTCGCTCACTGCTTCGCACAAAATATTATCCAATATATTTTTTTAGACCAGGTAAACTCAGACGGATAAATATTATGTGGATATAAGCAATACTCTATTACATTATACATCACATTCAATATTTTAATGAAATGTGCACAGGTTTAGAAATATCAATTGATATTTAAACGACATTACAACAACAAAAAAATAGCCTTAAAGGAAAAAGGCATATTCTCCTGTATCTTGTAACTGATGGGTTGAAATCATAATCATTTTTTTTTTAAAGAGTTTAAGAATAACTTGTTCAGAGAGCCTAATGGCATCAATAATGCATGCCTCTGTACACATATATTACCACGCATGACTAATAAATGAATAAAGATCTAACTTCATACATATTTCAGTCTTCCTCTTATCCTCAGACAGCACACGCCGGAAATAACCAAATATATGACGCATATCGAATAAACAAGAACGGTAAATTTAACCCGATTTGCTGTGGAGACTAGAAATGTCTCTGTTGCACATGATCAGGACGAGTAAGTCATCCACATGCAACCAAAACATGTGTGTGCATGGTGCCTTACACAAGACGAGGCACCATGGGAGTGCAGCCTGATAATTTGTTGGCTCTCAGAAACAGCTGTCCTTACATGTCCAGGGTGTCCCAGTGGAGAGAAGCATGTGTGAGGGGAAACAACTGGCATATCCTGCCCACGTTTCACCACAAGCTGAACAGATTCGGGACCGTGTCAGGGCAAAGCTCTCAGGAAAGCCCACGGAGACAGAGCGCAGAAAAGGTGAGGGGTGGAACTACAGTATGTCGCATATTATGATAAAGCAAAGCTGAATCTGGTGGGACTCTCATTTACCAGGGGCACTCTGGGAAATTAACATGACGGGCGGATAAAAGATGGGAATCTCCAACTGGCAACCATGGGATGAGGCTCAACTTCAACATTAAAGCTGCTCCGCAATCCCGTTCACGTAGATGTCAAAATCGACTTGTGGTTTTACTCTTGTTCTTCCCATTTTCACTGCAAGTGTGTTTAAAATAACAAAGCCGAATCACACCTCTCTCTCTTTCTCCCTCTCTCTCTCTCACACACACACTCACACAGCACCATGGGTCTTTGTTATGACGGTCAGGTAGTCTGTTTGTTAGAGCCTCCATTATCGGAATAGCGGAACAATTGAATTGGTACAAGCAAACCGCATCCATCCTAACCTAGTTTCAGAGATATCATCGATGTTAGCTGCACTCCTCCTCCTGGGAATTCATGGAAAAAGACAAATTGCAGGCCTGAAGGGGTGTGAAGTGTGAGTCAGTGATCTGTGTCTGTGTGTGTGTGCGCAATACACAGGTGCTGATATTAAATTTTCACAAGACAATAACTGCTTAACCCAACAAACACAGTTTACAATATTGCATTAAACATCCATGTTTAAAGATAAAATGGTAATATTCTGAATAGCATATGATTTTTGTTTATATTCTCTTGCTAATATATAACTTCTTGTATACCACCGCTTATCTTATACAATGTCGCAGGAAGCCTGGAGGCTATCCCAGGAAACCTCAAACACAAGGCAGGGTACAACCAGGACAGGGTGCCAATCCATCTTATGGCACATATTTACACATCACACACAAACACAGAAAGTACATTCAATTTAGAAACGCCAGTTAACCTAATCTGCATGTCTGTGGGAGGAAAGCGTACCCACCAAGCATTGGGAGGACATGCAAACTTCATGCACACAGACCCAAGGTGGTGATATCGAACCCTTGACCCTGGTGGTGCACGGCGACAGTGCTAACCACTACGCCACCGTGCTGCCTGCTTGCTAGTATATCAGAGTACTGAAAATAACAAAATAAATATGCTTTTGGCTTTTGCATTCAGAGCTGCTCAGTTAACCAAATTTCTATACAACGTCTCAGATCATGATGCATATACTGTATATACACTGACACTGAAATATCGTTCTGCCTTATATACTGTAATAATGCAAAGTTTTAACAGTTTTTTTCTTTTTTGTCATCAGTAAGCATTTTAGGAGCTGGAAATACACCCTGAATGGTTCGGCAATCCATGCACAAACACACACACAAACATTCATTCTTAGCTTTGCTAATTCATCTGCCAGTATGGTTTTGAACATGGAAGGAACCTGGAGAACCTGGAGAAAACCCACACTGATATGAAGAAAACAAACATTTACAGAGACTATAACTAAAGTCCAGGATCAACTTTTTAAAATCATGTGCATAATATATTCCAAAGGGAACAAAGTGACCTCTGCAGTAAATGGTATGAAGCACAAGATAAAGAACACAGCAAAGTAGGAATTCCAAATCCCCACAACCTTTATATATAAATCTTGAATCGTGCGATTTCTATATCTAAACTCGCAGCATACACAGAGACAGAATGAGGATAAAGGAAGCCGGATTTCTCTTAGAATTCTCCTGTGTTGTCTCATTAGCAACAGCGCAGGCACTGAGGTGCAGACCAGCAGGGACCGAGCCTGTCCAGGGAACACATCCCACATAGAATCCAGGATGGAAAAAAAAAAAGAATTAAAGAGGAAGATTTAAGATATAAATAGATTAAGCAGGAACAAAACTGGAATGTTTTTTTTTTTTTTTTTAATTAGGGTCATGAACTCTGACCTTCCATGACCGCATTATTAATTGGATCTGTTCTACTGTGTTTCTCTCCCAATGTTACGGCACCCGCGAGGTCTGCTAAAACACTGAGACACAAAAAAGCCGCCAGTGAGGTCGAAGGTCAAAGCAAAGGAATGTGGCTTTAATGCTTAATAAGCATTTAAATATGCTCAATCAGAATCTGCATATGAATTCTGCTCTTAAGCGAAGAATATAAATGTACAAAAGTATTTCCGCATGTGTTCAAGCGGTAATGTGTCAAAACACTGAATTAAAGTAAATTAGGTTTTAATTTTTAAAACATAAGTGTTTGCTGTATAAGTGTTATTTATATTGTAAGGCCACATTAGTCTATTCTTTAATCACTAATTATTTAATTAATGCTAATTAATTTGACTGTTTAAGAAACAGTCACTAGGAACATTACATTTTTCAGCACCATGGACAGCTCCGTTTAACTAAGCACACACACACACACACAGTTTCTCTCCCTCTCACAGTGTATAACCTCTCTCTCTCTCCCTTTCTGTCACACTGTCTGTGTGTGTGTGTGTGTGTGTGTGTGTGTGTGTGTGTGTGTGTGTGTGTGTGTGTGTGTGTGTGTGTGTGTGAGAGTGTGGAACAGATGGATTGTACTCTCACTGTGACTGCTGAGCAATGATCATGTGTCGGCCAATCAGAAACAAGCCGAGTGGATTCATATAGGTTACCTGATGCAGTCCCATGGCAACAGCAGTCGCTTAATCACTCTCTAATGACGTGTGCTCTGTACAAATGCCTATGAAATTGTGCCTTAGGAAAAAAACACTCTGTAAAGTTCTACAGGTTTTCATTCTGTGTTTATATATTCCCCCCCTGTTGGGTTTTTCCTTGACATAGCATGGAGCATGGATCTGGTTCAATGCATCATCTGGACCGCATAACTGAGGTTAACTGTCTTTAATGTAGCATCGAACTGACCTTTATTAATATTGACTTTTTAATTTTGGTGTAGTGGCCATTTAACATCAGATTCTTGCTAAACGTATATATGAGCCCAACCCACACCCACATAAACACAGTATTTTAACCTTTTGTTGAAATCAGATCGAGTCTAGCACTGAGACACAAAGTCTTTCCCAATGAGAAAATCTATGTGTATTATCTCTCAAGCAGCACTGTTTGTTAAGCCTGCTTTAAGAGATAACTAGAAAACTAGAAAAAAAAGCAGAAGGTAACAGCACACAGTGGGGCTTATTGCTTCTTAAGATATGATGGCTTTTGATGGATTAACAAATCACTGCAGAAAAAAACTAATCAAACGTGTCTTTTTTTTTTATCTCCTAGCTAAATTTCTCTCATGAACATGGCTTCTGCTTTTGAAATTTTTCTCCAAAAAAAAAAAAAGGGGGGGGGGGGCTTATGCTTTGAACAAACACACAGCATTATTATTTTTGTTCTGGAACAAAGATCTTTGTTACTGGTTAATGATGTTATTTTTCATTTGATCTAGATAAATTGCTTATTGTTAACTCCAGAATGTTCTTGTCTCGAGTGATGTCACTCACTGTATCATTTACACCGAAGTGGCAACCTCCAGGTCTGAAAAATGAGTCCGAGGCAGAATGAGTCAATCCCCAGAGATCCCCCAGAGATTCAAATGTACAAATTTACAACGGAAATAATATAATATAATAATAAATATAATAAATATTTTATTATAAATAATAAACAATGAATAAGCATGTTTGCTCCAAACACGTGTTTGGTCTCCACAGCTAGATTTCCCGTTTATGACAACTGTACAGGGGGCGAATTCTTATGTAACTCCTCAGTTAAAATTATATTAAGCCATAAAATTACAGTGGTACCTTAGCATACGAACACCCCTATACCTTTACAACAAAAAAATGTAATTTTTTTTTAAAAATTCAAAAAAATTTAAAGAAATTTGTCTCGGCACGCAAATCACTTTCGGCATACGAGTGACCGAGCCGCATACACCCGGTTGCACAAACTTCCAGTAGCTGATCAAAACCAAGCAAACCAACCAAGGAAAGCCAAGCAAAGACAATTAACATATTTTTTGTTTTCATCAACATTTTTTTTTTTTTCATTTTGTGCCAGATTTAGTGAAGCCATAGCACCATGGGTCCCAATAAATTTATCAAGGTCTATGTCTATATAATGTCTATTTATTTTATCTATTGATTGTTTTCATGTTTGTTTTAATATAATTATAGTGTTGGAAATTGGTAATATTAGTAATATTTTTGAGTGCCTGGAACAGATTATCTGCATTTACAGTAAATTATTTCCTATGGGAAAATGCATTTTGCAAAAACGAACGGATTAAATTATTTTGCCAAGGTACCACTGTTTGTATAATTAGCTTTGTCGCCAATTTGAATGGCGTGTGTATTGCAAGTGTCACACTGTTAGCTGTCTGCTATGCATCACTATAGCTAACCAGCTAACTAGAATCTTTTCAGACACGGGACTACAGGAAAGTTATGAATCCCGGGGTTCAATCAAATGCAAAGTAACATTTGCATATAAATTAACTTAGCATTTTAACTAAGCTAAAGCTAAGCTAGCTAGCCTGTGGAAATTGAGATAAGTAGTCATGTTCCAACCAACCGCTCGGCTCCATTCGTTCCATCCATTTGTCCATTTATGGATTAACCAGTGTTTCGGCAGAGTCAGCTCCTGCCAAGATGGTGATGAGGAGAGCTCCCACTGTTCAGCTTCAAAACTGCTCTTCAGAAAACCTCTGGGTGATGTCATGGAGGGTTCTTTTTTTAAACCTTTGTACAGCACAAGGTGTAACAACAGGTAGGTAGCTACAGTTCAGGGATTAAGAAACAAAATCACTTGCTACGTATTAACACAGAGCTGGGCAGTAATCACAATAGCAATACTACATGTCACCTGTAAGGTTACTGCAAGTTTAAGTTTGGGTTTATGTTCAAATTTACCAGGTTTGTGCTTACACTTACTTGTTTTGGATCATGATTCCTGGTTGAGGTTGAAGTTTACCAGTTTAAGTTTAGAATTACAGTACTGGATTTAGGATTACGTTTATGTTTAAATTTAAAGTTTAGGTTAAAATGTTACTGATTTCCATTTAGGTTTACTTGGTTTTGGTTCAGATTTACCAGTTTAGGTCCAAGTATACTGGCTTAGGTTTAAATTTACCAGTTTAAGTTTAAGTTTAGGCTGAGGTTGAAAAGGAAAATTCTAAATATTAAATTAATCGTTCTGCTCAGAGCAAATGGCCCTGCTTATGCTTAAGAGCTTAGCAAAGTTTGGATGACATGAGTAACAGAAGGTTGGTTTTGGGCGAGTATGAAGGGATTCAGGCTGTGGAGGTTAAAGTGCAGACTGCTTGTGTTCACAGATACTTAGCCGGAATGTTTTTTTCGTCTCCACCTGAGAGTAGGCTTTGTGTATTTATGGTAAGATTAGAGCTTTCTTTAGGAAATGCCGCACTCAGCATAGTGGCTCTGCAAAATCCCTGCACTTTCCATATTCATCAGGTCTCTTCATGCACCACAATTTAAAGGAATACGATCATTTCTTAATCTAGAGTCAGACTATTTACGCATTTTCTTCTACTGTAAAACAAGCAATATTATTTCCCCTTTTGTTTAACACAGTCTCGAAATGGGTTTAATTGCTTCAACATGCATTTGTGCAAGACATTTTCACTTTCGCTTCCATAATATCACACACTTCTTGGTCAGTACCCTGTTGCTCCTTTAGTGAGCCATGACTGGGTCTTACACACGCAAAGGCACAGCTTCTAATCACAAATCCTGAATATGTAAATGAGAAACAGGGGAACAGCTCTACTTTGCATCTACTGTGACAGCTTCCAGGAATATCCGCTCTCCAGGGCTTTATGCCTGAACCAGAACCCACTGCACTGTCCCCTGGTGAAGCACAACCGTGTTCAGTCATCTTATCATACCTTAAACCTTCACTCTCATCTAAACGCCCATCTCAGCTGGGGCTTTCTGAACAGGCAGGAGCCACACGACGAGTGATCAAGAGTCAAAGAAATCAGTTACTGACAAAAACAAAGACACGATTTGAATAATAAAGATAGCATGAAATACACGTTCCATTCCTCCTGTGCAGCATTCAGCGGAATAAATCCGTCACACCAGACCATGCTGCCTACTGAGCACAGTTAATGCATGCTAGACAGAGAGAGATCAAGCTCTTCCTTACTACTAATGTCAGCCTGCTGAGGGAATTACAGGCGATTAAGAGACTCATTTTAGTGGTATTAACAGGAAAATTAGTCCATTAGCCTGGCTAATTCAAATAAAGACTGGACTATTGGTAGCACAAAGGCAAACAACATGTCATCATCACAAACAACAGGTCCATAATGTTTTATTGATCGACAAAAGATCTTATCAGTGGCATTGATGCAGTGTAGCCTTTGTCTATTCCGTTTGCACGGGTTTGTGAATGATTGATGGAAAATGTTGTGTAAATTACAGTATGTAACCCTACAACACCAAACACACGCAATATGAATAGGATTGATACATCAGATTCAGAACCAGAACCAGTAACAGAAAAGGAATCAACTGGTCCATGCACAAAATGTCATGATCAGACTTAAATACATGTATATTTCCATAGCATTATTGCTACTGACCATACAGTACATCACCGATCATTTAACTGAAAACAATAAGCCTTTATGTATGGTCTGTATATGAAAAATAATTTATTCAAAAGTTATGTCTAATGGCGGTTTTGGAAATGTGCAAGTTTCAGCAGAACATGAGATCATAAACATTTCGAAAGATAAAATATTATGTGTTTAAACTATGAGAACCCTAATGGAAATACATTAAGCCTGATCATCATGACGGATAAAAGTGGTGATGTTTTAAAAGCAGAAAGAGGTCATACTGGGAAATCACAAATAATATGGTAAGCTATAGAAATGAAAAACAGAGACATATCAAGAGGCATAAAGCGGTGTTTTATAATCCCACTGCGGCACAGAATATTGAAAATTGCACCAAATCATTAGGCTGCTAAAGATGCCACAAGTACACGAGCACATTTACACAACCATGGGGACGCATTTAAGTGGCAACTTTAAAAAAAAAAAAAAAAAAATTAAAAAGGCTGGCTTATCCAGATAGACACAGAGGTAGAAAACGACTCATTTAGACAAAGCCACCGTATGGAACACATGCAAGGTTTTTTTTTCCCTCGTTAGGGTATTGCTCTGTGTGTATGCGTGTGAGGAAACAATCAGCTCACTGCAGCACAAGACGAATCGGAAGGCACAGAAGGCAAGGAAGTGGATCAAATCTGAGCCAGAGTGAATGGAAGAGAACGCCAGAGAAGCAGAGAGAATGAAACAGACAGAAAAGCAGAGAGCGCTTCAGAGAGCACAGCCAGCCAGCTGCAGCCTCTCATTCAGGAACCTTAAAGCAGCTATAAAGGATTAGTGCCTCAGCAGCGGGATACGCACTCGGACAGACAGACAGACAGACAAGCAGGGGGATGGAGGGGACAGGGGTGTTGATGTGTGCCACAGCTCTGTACAAGCACATGGAGAAGCATACCGGTTAGTAAGGGGGTGAGGTGAGTGGAAAGGACCTGTGTGATTAACATAGCATAACATATCTTAGTGTAAATCTATAAAAACCTATTATGGGCATACCCTACATATAAAAGCTCAATCACTGCTTTAAAACATGAAGGTCAGTTCATTAAAAAAAAATAATAATCATAATCATAATCACAAGAACCTGCAGGTTAGGATGACCGAGACTTGCCTTCGGTGCAGGAGATAATAATTTAATTTAGCAGCCTTAGAAATTGCCAATCAAACCTACCTTAGATTGAAAGACTATTACTGTACATATCTGGGACACCTTCAGCATGTTGTACAATGTAGAAAAAACAATGAGCACTATAGTAAGCATGCAGAATACACAGGACAATATATGTTCCTGTGCTTCTTCCTCTTCCCTCCTTCACACACACACACACACACACACACACATACAACTATCCCAAATGCCTGGGCAATGAAAGCCCTTGAATCTGTAATCTATCTGTAGAACTGAAGGATATCTCACTTTCCATGCAAAAAAAGCAGAAAATGCATATTACCCAGTGACCTATTTCTGGGCAGCATACTCACTTGAGGTCACCTGCTTGGGCCGCACTAGAGAACAGTTGATGTAAGAGTCAGAGGCAGAGCAATAAGAAAGAGAAGTTAGTGATTCAGCCTGAGCAGTAGAGACAGCAGCTCAGTGCATGACAGCCTGTTCAATTTCACAGCTCTGATTGCAGTACAATAGCCTGGATATTTAAACCGAGATGAGCTTCATCCTTGGCTGTCTACACTACATATAAAAACATCTACTGTCATCTCCGGTACTGTAAACACTGTCAAGGGAAAAATACTTCAAAAAAATACTGAATAAAGCTTTCTAAGTAGAGTCAATATTAAGGTTTGGAATTGTAGATTCCTCCTGTGATTCTTTGCGCTTTAGGGACATGGTGCTATTCAGAGCCCTGATGCCAGCGTGTTGGTAATTTGGTTTTGGTGAAAGGAAATCAGTCTTTGCCAAGTTGCTATTTTTGTCGCAATTTTAAAAAAAAAAATAAATCGCACCTACGTAGCACAACAGTAGTCGGACGAAAAAGATACAAAATCCACTAAACTAATTTTGGAGGAATGCAACAAACCACAAAGCTCACCTGGATCAGATCAAAAGCTATCTGGTTCATATCAGAGGGTCTGATATGGATCGGATCATTTTTCAGATCAGGGATAAAAAGGAGTAAAGTAATTCTGATTTCCATTATTACTCGCAAAACCTGAAGAAGACTTAAAGCAAGGAACTTCTGCCCCACTGTCTTAAATGAAAACAGTATTCAAGAAGTCCAAAACTAAAATGAAATCTTAAAACAAAACAAAACACTCAATACTTAATTGTTACATGAAGTGCAACAAGCCACGATGATATGGGTGTTTTTTTTTTTTGATGATGATGATGATGATGATTAACGTCTATTTTTTCCTTTACTATAGTTCAAAAGAAAAAGGTTAAACCTGGCGAGCACAAAAATGAGAGCATGTAAAATCACGACCAACACTTTCTCCATGCATTACCCAGGAAACCTAAACACCTCGGATACCTGTTGCTGATCATGTGAAAATACACACTACTGAAATAAAATACCGATTACACTTTGAGACGGAAACTGATATGTTAAAAAAAAAAAACAGTACTACTGAAACGCATGCAACCTGTGAATAAATGTATTTTGATTAATAATTGTGATTTGAAGGACACGGTCAATCATAAAGAGAATGATATTATACAGATTAATATCCTATTTAAAACTAATGTATTGCTTAAAAAATATATGTTGATCACTTACAAATTACCAAGTAATAATAATATTATGCTGTCCTTGATAGTAACGAATGGAGCATGAAATTAAAGCCGGGTCTCCTGTGAGACACACTGTGAGGCACAGTGACTGATGGGATATTTTGCTTGGCGCAGTCCTCTTTTACCGCAACAAATGTCTTCATGCAGTCATTTTAACTCATTTGCGCCGTTGCTTGAAAATTAAAACACTAAATACACTTGAGCCTTACAGCCGCATTTGCATTATGATCAGAAAAACAAGGCTCTACAGGTTTAAATGTAGTTATGCAGCTTTTATTTGACAATTCATATTAATAGATTAAGCTAGAAATAATCCATCACTTTTAATGTCTTATTCAAATTTAGAAAATAAATAGTCATCATTATAAAATCTGATGAATTAAGCAACTCCTTGCAATAACTGCAACTTCCACTGAGACGTAAGGAAGAGAGAATTTGCCAAGAAAGCCTCTTGGTGAAATCAAGAAAAAGCCTCTGGCTATTTTTGGACTTGCCAGGTCCTGCCTGTAGTGTTTGGCCATGATTTCCCATAAGGACCAGAGTTTTATGAGGTGAGGGACAAGAAACAGGCCCTGTCTAATCAGTTAAGTACATTAGAGGTAGTAGGCATTCACTTAGACATATACTTGGACACATTCCCTGAGTGCCTTCCGTTAAATGTTAGGAGATGAAGCAAACATAAAATATAGACAAAAGCCAAGTGTTTGTCATTGATGTCTGTGTGCATCAGGCTGACATAAATGTGATATAAAACACTAGGAAATGACATTGGCTAGAGCCGCTGCCTCTTTCTCAGGACCTTCATAACCAGGTTAAACCCTGTACTCTTGCTGACCATGTGAGACACGCAAAAGTGAAAACAAGCCACAGACGTGTGCGGTGAATTTAGTTTTGTCCAAGAGAACTAACGTAAAACGTCTTCAGTCAATGTGTTTAGGGGAAATCCAGGAAAGGGAGTGTTTGTATTTAAGTAGAAATGAAAAGAACAGAGGAATAAAATTGCTTATGTTAGTCAATGCATGCCAATGGTGTGCATTCATTTATTCATTTATTTATTCTCTATACTGCTTGCAGACCCTCTATGGACAGGATGCCAATCCATCACAGGACACTCACACTCATTCACACACTATGGACAATTGGGCATTACCCAAAACTACAGCAGCCTAATCTGTATATCTTTGGACAGTGGGGGAAACCGGAGTGCCCAGAGGAAACCCACCAAAACACCATGAGAACATGTGAACTCCATGCACACGGACCCCGAGGCGGGATTATTATCGTGCCTTAACAATTACATTATTATTACATCTCTATAAGTGTTATTGAAAACTTTGTTTTGCTTACTGGCTAATAAAACACTAACTGACACATGCTACTGTACTTGACCAGGAAATATAACTGGTTGAACTTCACGCTCTTTTAACTAATTTATTATTATTAGTAGTAGTAGTACAGTAATAGTATCCATAGGACATCATGTTCCTCCACTACTGAGAGTCACCTTTGGAGTTCTGTAATAGAACTGCACAGTGAGGACTGAGTCAGAAATGTCGTGTCTTAAGGAAATTTGTCTCTCTTCATCGTGCCTCAATTTTAGGCATAAAAAAAAGTGTGATTACATGGAGATCGGCAGGAGCTGCAGCCAATCAGGTGAGAGAAAATACAAGAGCAGGAAAGCATAGTAAAGTTGAAAAGCATTCAGGATCTAGATTTTTCTTGCTTAAAGGGCATTTATTTGACCTGTAACATAGTGAAACCTATTGAATGATTCACCTTGTTTATAGAATACACATACTTACCCTTTTGCTAGTGTGCTTTATCTAAATGATAGCGATAGCTGGCTAGTGTGAATAACTATTTGGATTTTCCTATATTTTTGCACTTTGATCTCAATCAGGTGTAACCATCTTAGTGTACAGTGGTGGCCAAAGATATTAAGACAGCATCTGCCTATTATACTAATTATAGTTCTCCCTGTGCACAAAACAGTGATGTCATAAATGAGTTCTCATCTATCCGGCTGAAGAGGTGTGGACTTTTTAAAATGTCAGCTCCCATAGCAAAGAAACTTCAAGATGAGATCTCATGTTAATCTCTTCATTGTCTGCTAGACAGAAATGAGTTGTCTTTGAGACTTGAATGAGATTTAGGTGTTTTCTGCATCTTCTCAAATGTGTCTCAAATGTGTCTCATTACCTTTAAATCTCAGAGATTGTTTACATTTGCCTTGTGTGCAACTCACATATGCAGAAATGAGCCATCTTTGAGACCTGAATTAGATTTTAGCCGTTTTCTCAATCTTCTCAAATGTGTCTCAAATATGGCTCATTACCTCTAAATCTCAGAGATAGTTC